>OZ005649.1:224264194-224619409 GCA_963930645.1 Salticus scenicus | reverse complement strand
CAGATGGATATCCCTTCAACTTCAACCCTATGTGTGAGAATAATGACTTTTTTGGACATGATCAAATTTTTCCAGACGGTAGCCGGGCTTACGAGCCTGTCTGGGAGATTGAGTTACCGGAACCGCCTGTTTCTTTTCAAGACCATTCTCTGAATTTGGCAGCTGCATGCGTCCTGAAATATTTACAAAGCGACCTGGTATTCATTCATGTGATGGTTCGAGCTACGGCCTACGAGAGTTTTCTCTATCGTATGGACGAAGACAACGGTAATACGCGGACTCTACCCTTTTCTTGTTGGTGCGACGGAGGGACCGAATCTGATCCTAAATTCAGGCATCATAGACATATGATAGTCGTATCTCCATCTCTTAAGTATTTTCAGAAAAACGTATGGAATAAGATCCAGCCCGAAGATCGACCTTATTCTGGTTTCAAATGCATCTTGAGCAAAAATATAAAAACCGTCTGGCATTTAGTTAATACTCTTGGCTATCTCAGCAAGCGTAGGTCCAAGTGTAATTTTTCTTTCGACGATTGTCTGGAAGCAGGCAATTTGAACCATTTTTATATCCAAGCGACGCTTCCTAAAGACTACAGGCTGGTCTTGGCTACGCTATGGGACAGGGGTATCATAAGAGTTCTCAATCAGAGATATCATATCTGGGAACCGAAGAGATTGCTAGAAGGCCCTATGTCGTTTGTGGATGGGAAATGGCGCATCAAAATCAAACATTTGCCACAAATAATATTGAATATGGTGCTGCCCGTGTCCGAAACTCTCAAGTCTACGAGCAAACCCACCGAACGCTTCTTACATCTGATCGACGGCAAAAAGATGTATTTCAAGCCAGGCAATCGAACTGAACGCGATTACAAGTTATTTTTTGGCATTGTAAAAGACGAATGGTGGGAGCCCTGCAAGTTGCAGCAGGCCTGTTTTATGTGCGCGAAACCTTATATGCAGATATGCGACGAGCTGAAAAAGGAAATTAGCGAGATGAAAACTCTTTACGAACAAGAGACGCAAGATTTGAGAAAGAAGCTAGAAGCCTTGCACGAAGACAATAGACGTTTGCACGAAGACAATAGACGTTTGCACGAAGACAATAAACGTTTGCACGAAATAATTTATAATTTACAAAACGACGAAATTGTGAGACTGAAAAAAGAAAACGACGCCTTGAAAGCGAAAAATGCCAAACTGAAGTTAGAAAATAGCAGCTTTAAAATAAACATTAAACGTTTCAAGACAGAAAATCTCAATCTGAAGGCAGAGAATGTCAGCTTAGCATCAAACGCTAAACGTCTGAAGACAGAAAATATTCAATTAAAAGATGCAAAGTCTAACTTGACAGGACTTGAGCTTAGACAATGATTATCGAATCCATATAGTTGTTGATAAAAAATTAATCCAATGATAATGTGAGAGTATGTTTAGTATGCAGCCATGCCCAAGGTCAAGGTCACATAAAAAAAAAAAAAAAAAAAAAAAAAAAAAAAAAAAAAAAAAAATTTTTTTTTTTTTTTTTTTTTTTTTTTTTTTTTAATGTGACCTTGTGACCTTGATAGATTGTTAGCGCCTATATAAGCAGCTGACAAATCTCATTTTCTAACATTATTCATTTAACTATAATATAAGGGCATGGATAGCTATTTAGATCTCGTGTCAAAGGTTTTGGCAAAACCGCAATTGTCTGAGGGTATCGACAATATTTTGCACAAAGACTGTTTGAATCTTATATCTAAAGATTGGGTGGCTCGTTTGAAAAATAACGTGACTTTTCAAGATTATGTCACCGACGCCAAACGGTTATGGAATCCACCTTATATGACGCTGAATTATGAATATGAAGAATCCAAGCGCCCAAATTTTAAAGTTGCTGTCGTTGCATACTGTAAATTTATGAAACGTTATGGGGATAGAGGCCTTCTAAATCCCAAATTGAATTTATATATTATGGCTTCAGAGCCATTACGTTTAATTGCTCGTGCGATGACATCTGATCTCTCAGTTCAAATTTCTGACGATTTTAAATTTTCTTTTCAAGATTGTAGTGGTGTTTTGAATTGTCATGAATGCGGTAAACGTGCAAACGAATTCAAAGCAAAAGGTCATAAAATAGATCTAAGATCTCAACCATGCATACTGGACACCAGCGTATTTACTGGAACTGAAGTCGCGAATCGCTTTTATAGTATGATCGAACCCACGTTCACTGACACGTTTGTAGCCATCTTACAAATAAAAATTAATACGAGATACAGCTATTATACTCAAAATAATCAAAAAATTTTACGTATTAGTGGAAGTATTTTAGATTTCATCGGATTTCAGGAAAGAAAATTAATGGCTTCTAAAACAGCTAATATAGGATTCATAACAGAAATCGATAATCAACCTTCAACGAAGGCTAAGGAGGCTAAACCTTCAACGAAGACTAAGGAGGTAGAATCGTCAACAAAAACCGATGATGAGTTTGGCGATTATTTGGAAGGGATGTTAAACGATTCAAAGATACCTTATGAACCTTTTGATTTGGAAAATACTGAAATTAGTCACGATACCATTGATTTGAATGATGTGGACAATAAGAGAAGTTCTAATGATTTAGACTCGGATTCTAAGAAAAGAAAAATAGATGAGGGTGAAAGTCATATATCACAGTGGCTTTTAAGTGACGATTAATAAATTACGTAAACCACATTTTAGTTTAGTACGACAGTCCCATGAAAAAAAAAAAAAAAAAAAAAAAAATTTTTTTTTTTTTTTTTTTTTTTTTTTATGTGACCTTGAGCGTGGCTCGTCTATTGCTAACGTACCTTTCTTTTTTTTTTCAAAGTTGGCCATTTCAAACTGACTGTGAAATTTTTCAAAGTCCACGCGTTTTGTCTTTCTATTTTCAAAATTACATTTAAAGTTTTATGGCCCAGCTCCTGTTTCAGATAACCCTCAGCCCGTTTCAATTTTATCTCCATTTTAACGTGCTAAGCGATATGTCTTCGTTTTCAAGGTTCTTGCTAAGCGATATGTCTTCGTTTTAACATGGCACCTGACTCAATTTTATCATGGCCTCTTGCATAGCTGATCCACGTTTGAGCCACAAGCTAAATTGAATTCAATGCAAGGGAGTCGAGTTAACAGATACCGTAGCGCTGAGAAACGTTCAAAATCTATTGTGAGTCATCTTAAAAGATACCATAGAGGGTCACGTTAAACGATACCATAGCGTGGCGTAAAATATTATCAGCCAATGGAGGGATAAAAGATACAATAGAATGGAAGAAATACAAAAGTTAAAAATAAATTGGTAAAACCTTTAGGGTTTCGTTGGAAAGGTTTAGTAAATTTTAATGTTAAATTTAATGTTGACATTTTATCGAGGTCATCACCATAGCGTGGCGTAAAATATTATCAGCCAATGGAGGGTTAAAAGATACAATAGAATGGAAGAAATACAAAAGTTAAAAGTAAATTGGTAAAACCTTTAGGGTTTCGTTGGAAAGGTTTAGTAATATTTATTTTTAAATTTTGAGCTCAATATTATCTTGAGTCAAAATGTAAGTTCGTTATCTAGCTTCAATTTTCAAGGAAATGGAATAAAGACAAAAGTTATAATAAACTGGGGAAAAGGTTTAGGGTTTCGTTGGAAAGGTTTAGTAAATTTTAATGATAATTTTAATTTTGATATTTTATCACGGTCAAATGATAGATGCATGCCTATTCACGGGGGTTTCACTTTTGGAAATTCAATTTTCTAATTGCCAGGAAAACTTTTCAAAAGAGATTTTTCAATTCTGCCTGACCAACTGTAGCAAATTGCCAAGTTCAGTCGGGTCCGTAAAATGTTGCTACCAACATTGGTATTGTAAAAAAATAACTTATAAAATTTTATCAGATTTGATAAGCTTATCTTGACGATGGCCCAGTTTTTTAAATGCTACCAATATTGTAAAAAAAATAAGTTATAAAATTTATCAGATATAGTATTTATCAGGCAGTCTTTCGATTTTGACCGTTCAAAGGTATCGTGTAACATGAATCTGGCTTCAGCTATGCAAGAGGCTATGATAAAATTGAGTCAAGTGAATCTGAAACAGGTTTTATTTGTCATGTCAAAATGAAGACATATCGCTTAGCAGGACCCTTGAAAACGGACGGCAGGCGTAAAAATTTAAACTGGCTAATATAAACATTGTTGCGTAGAGAGAAAATTTTAACAAGAGGTCTCTATGAAATTCATATTGCTGAGAGTTGTCACGACAAATGTAGCAATGGACGCTGTCAAATGTAATTATGCAAATAGTATTAACCATTCGTTGAGTAGCATGACCAATGAAATATAACAAATGAAACGTAATTAGGAAAATAGTATTAACCAAATGGACTACAGATTAAGGAAGGGACAAATAAATACTTATATACAGACAATCAAGTTTCAAGGTCACATGAAACAAGCTTCAAGGTCACACAAAAAAAAAAAAAAAAAAAAAAAAAAAAAAAAAATTTTTTTTTTTTTTTTTTTTTTTTAACAGTTGGTTGGTTGGTTGATAATCTTGTCTATATATAATATGGCTAACGTGACTACACCCTCATTGTGTCTCGACATTTGCCAGCAACGGTCGTCTAGTCACTATGCCTCGTAATGTATTTTAAGTAAGATGTACGTTTTCATGAAATCAGAATGATATCATGGGTTTTATAGAATATAATAAAATAACTTAAATAAAATATTAGAAATAAAATATATTTTTTATCTGTATTTATACATGCAGACATTTCCGCTTCGCGGAAATGTCTGCATGTTTAAATACAGATAAAAAATATATTTTATTTCATACTCAATTATAGGGTCTCGTAAAGAGTTTCATCTCGCTGATTTCGAGTTTCGGTTTGTCGTATGTCGCAACAGGCTTGCTACAACCTGCACGTTTTTCACGATGCCAAATATCTTATAATCTAGTTCAGTTTGTCTGCCAAGCTCAAAATACATCTTTCTACCGTTGATCAGATGTACTCATTGGGCTCTTCACAAGACTTGAAATTTTTGGACACGGGCAGCACCCAATTCAATATTATTTCTGTTAAATGTTTAATTTGGATGCGCCACTAATAAACTCCATTGGGACCTTGATAAGCCAGCTTAAATATCTCTGATCTAAGAGTTTGGTTCGTCAAAGAGCCAATGTAGCCAATACTAGCTCATAATCGCTCGGCAGCGAAATAAAAATGATTCCCACCAGCATCTTTGAAAGAACATTCGGACCGGTCCTAACGACCATGAGATAGAGTACCAATATTGTACCTATTCTAATTTGAAGGGATATGGCTTAACTATAATATAATTTTGTATATTGATAAAATATACAGACTCTATAGATAAATTTAAGAGATCTGAGTTTAAAATTTTAATTTTTTCGCTTAAAATTTACATTTTTTGTGTAAAATTTAAAAATTTTAATGGCAAAGCTAGAAATAGAGTACCAATATCGTACCTATTCTAATTTTTAAGGGATATGGCTTCTCTATAAGATAAATATGTATCTTGATAAAATATACAGACTTGATAGCTAAATTTAAGAGATCTGAGTTTAAAATTTTAATTCTATATCTTTTCTCTTGAGACATTTGAAACTTACCGGGTTTGGTTTTACGCTTCTACCAAATTTGATTATGCCATTGCACAACAAAGCCAGGCATTCATTTTATGTTTATCAGACCTCTGATAGTCTTTAGCTAAAATTAAAACTTGCCTTTGCAAAGTGGACAACAGCCATGCAAATACGATATAACTGGAGACCAAAAATTAAACAGTCGTCATGTAGCAATCTAAAAAAATTATGCTGGATTGAAATTATTCAAGCTGCTTATATGAAGTTAATTTAAGCAAGATGACCTTGAATATATAGCCAGTCAAGTTTCAAGGTCACATGAAAAAAAAAAAAAAAAAAAAAAATTTTTTTTTTTTTTTTTTTTTTTTTTTTTTTTCACAGTTGGTTGGTTGGTTGATAATCTTGTCTATATATAATATGGCTAACGTGACTACACTCTCATTGTGTCTCGACGTTTGCCAGCAACGGTCGTCTAGTCACTATGTCTCGTAATGGGTTTTCAGCAAGATGTACATTGATGGACACTAGAGAGTTAGATTTTTCTATAAAAGCCTATGATCTATTCTGATTTCATGAAAACCTACAGTATTTTGTCATTTGTCAGACAAAAGTCTTGTTTTCAAAGCCAATAATGTATAAATATCGCTATCCCATCCTGTTTTAAAGGAAATGGGTTTAGACATCAGGAGCTAGTTTATGCATGACCTTACAGTAGAAGAAATAAATTCCACTCCCACCCACCCTAATAGATATACTATATATATACTATATATATAGACTACAGCGCCATCTACAATGATTGGATAAAGAAATATAAATTTAGAAGCCAACTGAGAAAAATAGCTTTAGAAGCCAACTGAGAAATATAGCTTTAGAAACCAACTGAGAACTATAGCTTTAGCAGCCAACTGAGAAATATAGCTTTAGCAGCCAACTTCATCAACGAGAATGAAACAGGTTAATTTTGATCATGTCTGTCTTAAATATGGATCGCTTGGCCATTCCAGAAGCCTTCATGAAAATTAAAACCGGCTCCATGACAAAACGTAGCAATTAGATGTTTGAACTGAGTCCATAACATTTTACAATTTCCCTTTAAAATTTGTCTAAGCTATAGTAGTCTGTTCAAAAGAATCGTTTAAACGTGGATCAGCTATGCAAGAGGTCATGATAAAACTGAGTCCTGTATCTGAAACAGGTCAAAACGAAGACCTGGCAATTGAAAACGGGGTATCGCTTAGCAGGAAAAATTTAAAATTTAAACGAGCTGGACCATAAACGTAACCATTGAATTGTAAATGCTGGGCCATGCTTAGCAGTAGCAGCCCACATTGTAAAAATAATATTTACGAGATACAATGACAAAGCGACAAATGAAAAGCTTAAAAAGTCCGTGCCAGTCTATAGCATCATTTTAAATGAAACCATTGAGCCATTCAAGAGGCCTTGATAGAATCGGCTTACTGAACAAATCTATAGGTGAAATCTGAAAGACGTAGAGAGTAGCAGCCCATATTGTAAAAATTTAAAATTATAAAATTCAAAAGTGGATATGTAGGAAGGGTTAAGTTTCAAAGTCACATGACCAACAAACTAACTAACCAACAAACTTGAAATGAACCAACCAACCAACCTTGAAAAAAAAAAAAAAAAAAAAAAAAAAAAAAAAAAAAAAAATTTTTTTTTTTTTTTTTTTTTTTTAGGTACCACGCCCACCCTTGAAGCTTGTCTATATATAGTATGGCTAACGTGACTACACCCTCATTGTGTCTCGACGTTTGCCAGCAACGGTCGTCTAGTCACTATGTCTCGTAATGTGTTTTCAGCAAGATGTACATTGATGAACACTAGAGTTAGATTTTTCTATAAAAGCCTATGATCTATTCTGATTTCATGAAAACCTGCAGTATTTTGTCATTTGTCAGACAAAAGTCTTGTTTTCAAAGCCAATAATGTATAAATATCGCTATCCCATCCTGTTTTAAAGGAAATGGGTTTAGACATCAGGAGCTAGTTTATGCATGACCTTACAGCAGAAGAAATAAATTCCACTCCCACCCACCCTAATAGATATACTATATATATACTATATATATAGACTGCAGCGCCATCTACAATGATTGGCTAAAGAAATATAGCTTTAGCAGCCAACTTAGAAATATAACTGTAGCAGCCAACTGAGAAATATAACTTTAGAAATATAACTTTAGAAATATAACTTTAGCAGTCAACTGAGAAATATAACTTTAGAAACCAACCAACCAACCTTAAAAAAAAAAAAAAAAAAAAAAATATATATATATTTTTTTTTTTTTTTTTTTTTTTTTTACAGTTCGTTGGTTGGTTGGTTGATACATATTTGTTTCCTCGTTCATCACCTTTCATTTATTAATATTAGCTTTTCAATTTCATCCTGGCCTTTTCATGTTTTTACCCAAATGCTAAGTTTCAAAAGTCTCGATAAACTTGAAACAGGTGTGTCTTCTCATTTTAAATGAAACATGTCTATCTTAAATGTGGATCGCTTGGCCATCCAAGAGGCCTTCATGAAAATTAAAACCGGCTGGGTGTATCTATGACAAAACGTAGCAATTAGATGTTTGAACTGAGTCCATAACCTTTTACAGTTTCCCTTTAAAATTTGTCTAAACTATAGTAGTCTCTTCAAAAGTATCGTTTAAACGTGGATCAGCTATGCAAGAGGTCATGATAAAACTGAGTCACGTTGCCTGTATCTGAAACAGGTCAAAACGAAGACCTGGCAATTGAAAACGAGGCATCGCTTAGCAGGCAAAATTTAAACGAGCTGGACCATAAACGTAACCGTTGAACTCTGGGCCATGCTTAGCTGTAGCAGCCCATACTGTAAAAATAATATTTATGAGATCTAATGACAAAATGTAGAAAGACAAATGAAAAGCTTAAAAGTAGCGGCCCTGGGTCCAAATACTAGTCTATGGAATCATTTTAAAAGAAACCATTGAGCCATCCAAGAGGCCTTGATAGAATCGGCTGAGTGCTTACCGAACAAATCTATAGGTACGCTTGAAATCTGAAAGATGTAGAGAGTAGCAGCCCATATTGTAAAAATTTAAAATTATAAAATTCAAAAGTGGATATGTAGGAAGGGTTAAGTTTCAAAGTCACATGACGAACAAACTAACTAACCAACAAACTTGAAATGAATCAACCAAACAACCTTGAAAAAAAAAAAAAAAAAAAAAAAAAAAAAAAAAAAAAAAATTTTTTTTTTTTTTTTTTTTTTTTTTTTTTTTTTCAGGTGCCACGCCCACCCTTGAAGCTTGTCTATATATAATATATGGCTAACGTGACTACACTCTCATTGTGTCTCGACGTTTGCCAGCAACGGTCGTCTAGTCACTATGTCTCGTAATGTGTTTTCAGCAAGATGTACATTGATGGACACTAGAGAGTTAGATTTTTCTATAAAAGCCTATGATCTATTCTGATTTCATGAAAACCTACAGTATTTTGTCATTTGTCAGACAAAAGTCTTGTTTTCAAAGCCAATAATGTATAAATATCGCTATCCCATCCTGTTTTAAAGGAAATGGGTTTAGACATCAGGAGCTAGTTTATGCATGACCTTACAGTAGAAGAAATAAATTCCACTCCCACCCACCCTAATAGATATACTATATATATATACTATATATATAGACTACAGCGCCATCTACAATGATTGGCTAAAGAAATATAGCTTTAGAAGCCATAAACGTAACCATTGAATTGTAAATGCTTAGCAGTAGCAGCCCATATTGTAAAAATAGTATTTACGAGATACAATGACAAAGCGTAGAAAGACAAATGAAAAGCTTAAAAGTAGCGGCCCTGTGTCCAAATACTAGTCTATGGCATCATTTTAAATGAAACCATTGAGCCATCCAAGAGGCCTTGATAGAATCGGCTGACTGAACAAATCTATAGCTACGCTTGAAATCTGAAAGACGTAGAAAGTAGCAGCCCATATTGTAAAAATTTAAAATTATAAAATTCAAAATTGAATATGTATGAAGGGTTAAGTTTCAACAAACTAACTAAACATTAAACTTGAAATGAACCAACCAACCAACCTTGAAAAAAAAAAAAAAAAAAAAAAAAAAAAAAAAAAAAAAAAAATTTTTTTTTTTTTTTTTTTTTTTTTTTTCAAGGTTGGTTGGTTGGTTGATATATATATTTGTTCCTCGTTCATTACTTTTCATTTATAAAGATTAGCTTTTCAATTTCATCCTGACCCTTTTCATGTTTTTATCCAAATGCTAAGTTTCAAAAGTCTCACGCTTCAGCTATTGTATCGATAAAATTGAAACAGGTGTGTCTCAATGCTAAGTCTTCTCATTTTAAATGAAACATGTTAATTTTGATCATGTCTATCTTAAACGTGTATCGCTTGGCCATCCAAGAGGCCTTCATGATACGCGAACCTTGAATTGCTTATAGCATTTCATAAGATGTTCTACCAAATTTGATTTTGCCATTGCACCACAAAGCCAGGCATTTATTTTATGTCTATCAGACCTCTGATAATTTTTAGCTAAGATTAACAATTTTCCTTTGTAGTGCGGACAATAGAATGGAACGGCATCTCGATAGAGGGTGTTTCTATAACGTTTTAAATTATGCTTAGCTGCCATGCAAATACAATATAACTGGAGACCAAAAATTAAACAGCCGTCATGTAGCAATCTAAAAAATTTATGCTGGATTGAAATATTTCAAGCTGCGTATATAGAGCTAATCTAAACAAGATGACCTTGAAAATATAGCCAGTCAAGTTTCAAAAAAAAAAAAAAAAAAAAAAAAAAAAAAAAATTTTTTTTTTTTTTTTTTTTTAATGTGACCTTGAATGTGACCTTGACGGAGCAATGTATAAGATATGACGGAGCTATTTATAAAATATTAGTTTTGTGTCAAGTATATTATTTTTATACGTTACGTTATTTTTCGATATGTTATTTTTTACGTTACGTTATTTTTATATGTTATTTTTATACGTTACGTTATTTTTACGTTACGTTATTTTTTACGTTACGTTATTTAATCTATATATTATTTTTTACGTTACGTTATTTTTTACGTTACGTTATTTTCGTCACTTAAAATTTAGCTGACTTCTTGTACAATATTCTCTCCTGTGTTTTGTCCAATTGAAATGTCCACATACTCCACTCGATTTGTCCTGTTTCAGATAGCGTTGCTTCTGTCTCTTGCTAAGCATGGCCCAGCATCTACAATTCAATGGTCATGACTGGCCAAACCCGTTTCAATTTTGAATTTTTACGCCTGCTAAGCGTTACCCCGTTTTCAGGGGTCTTGCTAAACGATATGTCTTCGCTTTCACATGTTAATGGCTAGCGTACTTAAACCGTCATTCTATCTAAACGTCTTCTAGTCATACCTCTGTCTGATTAATGATATTTTATACATTTAAGCAAATGCCAATATATAGCCAAGTCCACGGTCAATCTTGAAATATTATTTGTTTTTTATTTAAGAGAGGTCCCAACAAGATATAAATGAAGAGTCCAGGCAAGCAAATGTGTAAATTGTGTAGCCAAACCAGGCTCGTTGGAAATGAGTATTGGCAGCCTTGGATCCATAAAAATTGAAACGTAATTATGAAAATAGTATTAATCAAATGGACAACACATTATAGGAAGAGATAAATAAATAATTATATATAATCAGACAAGGTCACACGAGTCAAGCTTCAAGGTCACATACGCAGCTTGAAATATTTCAATCCAGCATAAATTTTTTAGATTGCTACATGACGGCTGTTTAATTTTTGGTCTCCAGTTATATTGTATTTGCATGGCAGCTAAGCATAATTTAAAACGTTATAGAAACACCCTCTATCGAGATGCCGTTCCATTCTATTGTCCGCACTACAAAGGAAAATTGTTAATCTTAGCTAAAAATTATCAGAGGTCTGATAGACATAAAATAAATGCCTGGCTTTGTGGTGCAATGGCAAAATCAAATTTGGTAGAACATCTTATGAAATGCTATAAGCAATTCAAGGTTCGCGTATCATGAAGGCCTCTTGGATGGCCAAGCGATACACGTTTAAGATAGACATGATCAAAATTAACATGTTTCATTTAAAATGAGAAGACTTAGCATTGAGACACACCTGTTTCAATTTTATCGATACAATAGCTGAAGCGTGAGACTTTTGAAACTTAGCATTTGGATAAAAACATGAAAAGGGTCAGGATGAAATTGAAAAGCTAATCTTTATAAATGAAAAGTAATGAACGAGGAACAAATATATATATCAACCAACCAACCAACCTTGAAAAAAAAAAAAAAAAAAAAAAAAAAAAAAAAAAAAAAAAAAAATTTTTTTTTTTTTTTTTTTTTTTTTTTTTTTTTTTTTTTTTCAAGGTTGGTTGGTTGGTTCATTTCAAGTTTAATGTTTAGTTAGTTTGTTGAAACTTAACCCTTCATACATATTCAATTTTGAATTTTATAATTTTAAATTTTTACAATATGGGCTGCTACTTTCTACGTCTTTCAGATTTCAAGCGTAGCTATAGATTTGTTCAGTCAGCCGATTCTATCAAGGCCTCTTGGATGGCTCAATGGTTTCATTTAAAATGATGCCATAGACTAGTATTTGGACACAGGGCCGCTACTTTTAAGCTTTTCATTTGTCTTTCTACGCTTTGTCATTGTATCTCGTAAATACTATTTTTACAATATGGGCTGCTACTGCTAAGCATTTACAATTCAATGGTTACGTTTATGGCTTCTAAAGCTATATTTCTTTAGCCAATCATTGTAGATGGCGCTGTAGTCTATATATATAGTATATATATATAGTATATCTATTAGGGTGGGTGGGAGTGGAATTTATTTCTTCTACTGTAAGGTCATGCATAAACTAGCTCCTGATATCTAAACCCATTTCCTTTAAAACAGGATGGGATAGCGATATTTATACATTATTGGCTTTGAAAACAAGACTTTTGTCTGACAAATGACAAAATACTGTAGGTTTTCATGAAATCAGAATAGATCATAGGCTTTTATAGAAAAATCTAACTCTCTAGTGTCCATCAATGTACATCTTGCTGAAAACACATTACGAGACATAGTGACTAGACGACCGTTGCTGGCAAACGTCGAGACACAATGAGAGTGTAGTCACGTTAGCCATATATTATATATAGACAAGCTTCAAGGGTGGGCGTGGCACCTGAAAAAAAAAAAAAAAAAAAAAAAAAAAAAAAAAAATTTTTTTTTTTTTTTTTTTTTTTTTTTTTTTTTTTTTCAAGGTTGTTTGGTTGATTCATTTCAAGTTTGTTGGTTAGTTAGTTTGTTCGTCATGTGACTTTGAAACTTAACCCTTCCTACATATCCACTTTTGAATTTTATAATTTTAAATTTTTACAATATGGGCTGCTACTCTCTACATCTTTCAGATTTCAAGCGTACCTATAGATTTGTTCGGTAAGCACTCAGCCGATTCTATCAAGGCCTCTTGGATGGCTCAATGGTTTCTTTTAAAATGATTCCATAGACTAGTATTTGGACCCAGGGCCGCTACTTTTAAGCTTTTCATTTGTCTTTCTACATTTTGTCATTAGATCTCATAAATATTATTTTTACAGTATGGGCTGCTACAGCTAAGCATGGCCCAGAGTTCAACGGTTACGTTTATGGTCCAGCTCGTTTAAATTTTGCCTGCTAAGCGATGCCTCGTTTTCAATTGCCAGGTCTTCGTTTTGACCTGTTTCAGATACAGGCAACGTGACTCAGTTTTATCATGACCTCTTGCATAGCTGATCCACGTTTAAACGATACTTTTGAAGAGACTACTATAGTTTAGACAAATTTTAAAGGGAAACTGTAAAAGGTTATGGACTCAGTTCAAACATCTAATTGCTACGTTTTGTCATAGATACACCCAGCCGGTTTTAATTTTCATGAAGGCCTCTTGGATGGCCAAGCGATCCACATTTAAGATAGACATGTTTCATTTAAAATGAGAAGACACACCTGTTTCAAGTTTATCGAGACTTTTGAAACTTAGCATTTGGGTAAAAACATGAAAAGGCCAGGATGAAATTGAAAAGCTAATATTAATAAATGAAAGGTGATGAACGAGGAAACAAATATGTATCAACCAACCAACCAACGAACTGTAAAAAAAAAAAAAAAAAAAAAAAAAAAAAAAAAAAATATATATATATTTTTTTTTTTTTTTTTTTTTTTTTTTTTTTTTTAAGGTTGGTTGGTTGGTTTCTAAAGTTATATTTCTCAGTTGACTGCTAAAGTTATATTTCTAAAGTTATATTTCTAAAGTTATATTTCTCAGTTGGCTGCTACAGTTATATTTCTAAGTTGGCTGCTAAAGCTATATTTCTTTAGCCAATCATTGTAGATGGCGCTGCAGTCTATATATATAGTATATATATAGTATATCTATTAGGGTGGGTGGGAGTGGAATTTATTTCTTCTGCTGTAAGGTCATGCATAAACTAGCTCCTGATGTCTAAACCCATTTCCTTTAAAACAGGATGGGATAGCGATATTTATACATTATTGGCTTTGAAAACAAGACTTTTGTCTGACAAATGACAAAATACTGCAGGTTTTCATGAAATCAGAATAGATCATAGGCTTTTATAGAAAAATCTAACTCTAGTGTTCATCAATGTACATCTTGCTGAAAACACATTACGAGACATAGTGACTAGACGACCGTTGCTGGCAAACGTCGAGACACAATGAGGGTGTAGTCACGTTAGCCATACTATATATAGACAAGCTTCAAGGGTGGGCGTGGTACCTAAAAAAAAAAAAAAAAAAAAAAAAAAAATAATTTTTTTTTTTTTTTTTTTTTTTTTTTTTTTTTTTTTTTTCAAGGTTGGTTGGTTGGTTCATTTCAAGTTTGTTGGTTAGTTAGTTTGTTGGTCATGTGACTTTGAAACTTAACCCTTCCTACATATCCACTTTTGAATTTTATAATTTTAAATTTTTACAATATGGGCTGCTACTCTCTACGTCTTTCAGATTTCACCTATAGATTTGTTCAGTAAGCCGATTCTATCAAGGCCTCTTGAATGGCTCAATGGTTTCATTTAAAATGATGCTATAGACTGGCACGGACTTTTTAAGCTTTTCATTTGTCGCTTTGTCATTGTATCTCGTAAATATTATTTTTACAATGTGGGCTGCTACTGCTAAGCATGGCCCAGCATTTACAATTCAATGGTTACGTTTATGGTCCAGCTCGTTTAAATTTTAAATTTTTCCTGCTAAGCGATACCCCGTTTTCAATTGCCAGGTCTTCGTTTTGACCTGTTTCAGATACAGGACTCAGTTTTATCATGACCTCTTGCATAGCTGATCCACGTTTAAACGATTCTTTTGAACAGACTACTATAGCTTAGACAAATTTTAAAGGGAAATTGTAAAATGTTATGGACTCAGTTCAAACATCTAATTGCTACGTTTTGTCATGGAGCCGGTTTTAATTTTCATGAAGGCTTCTGGAATGGCCAAGCGATCCATATTTAAGACAGACATGATCAAAATTAACCTGTTTCATTCTCGTTGATGAAGTTGGCTGCTAAAGCTATATTTCTCAGTTGGCTGCTAAAGCTATAGTTCTCAGTTGGTTTCTAAAGCTATATTTCTCAGTTGGCTTCTAAAGCTATTTTTCTCAGTTGGCTTCTAAATTTATATTTCTTTATCCAATCATTGTAGATGGCGCTGTAGTCTATATATATAGTATATATATAGTATATCTATTAGGGTGGGTGGGAGTGGAATTTATTTCTTCTACTGTAAGGTCATGCATAAACTAGCTCCTGATGTCTAAACCCATTTCCTTTAAAACAGGATGGGATAGCGATATTTATACATTATTGGCTTTGAAAACAAGACTTTTGTCTGACAAATGACAAAATACTGTAGGTTTTCATGAAATCAGAATAGATCATAGGCTTTTATAGAAAAATCTAACTCTCTAGTGTCCATCAATGTACATCTTGCTGAAAACCCATTACGAGACATAGTGACTAGACGACCGTTGCTGGCAAACGTCGAGACACAATGAGAGTGTAGTCACGTTAGCCATATTATATATAGACAAGATTATCAACCAACCAACTGTGAAAAAAAAAAAAAAAAAAAAAAAAAAAAAAAAATTTTTTTTTTTTTTTTTTTTTTTTTTTTCATGTGACCTTGAAACTTGACTGGCTATATATTCAAGGTCATCTTGCTTAAATTAACTTCATATAAGCAGCTTGAATAATTTCAATCCAGCATAATTTTTTTAGATTGCTACATGACGACTGTTTAATTTTTGGTCTCCAGTTATATCGTATTTGCATGGCTGTTGTCCACTTTGCAAAGGCAAGTTTTAATTTTAGCTAAAGACTATCAGAGGTCTGATAAACATAAAATGAATGCCTGGCTTTGTTGTGCAATGGCATAATCAAATTTGGTAGAAGCGTAAAACCAAACCCGGTAAGTTTCAAATGTCTCAAGAGAAAAGATATAGAATTAAAATTTTAAACTCAGATCTCTTAAATTTAGCTATCAAGTCTGTATATTTTATCAAGATACATATTTATCTTATAGAGAAGCCATATCCCTTAAAAATTAGAATAGGTACGATATTGGTACTCTATTTCTAGCTTTGCCATTAAAATTTTTAAATTTTACACAAAAAATGTAAATTTTAAGCGAAAAAATTAAAATTTTAAACTCAGATCTCTTAAATTTATCTATAGAGTCTGTATATTTTATCAATATACAAAATTATATTATAGTTAAGCCATATCCCTTCAAATTAGAATAGGTACAATATTGGTACTCTATCTCATGGTCGTTAGGACCGGTCCGAATGTTCTTTCAAAGATGCTGGTGGGAATCATTTTTATTTCGCTGCCGAGCGATTATGAGCTAGTATTGGCTACATTGGCTCTTTGACGAACCAAACTCTTAGATCAGAGATATTTAAGCTGGCTTATCAAGGTCCCAATGGAGTTTATTAGTGGCGCATCCAAATTAAACATTTAACAGAAATAATATTGAATTGGGTGCTGCCCGTGTCCAAAAATTTCAAGTCTTGTGAAGAGCCCAATGAGTACATCTGATCAACGGTAGAAAGATGTATTTTGAGCTTGGCAGACAAACTGAACTAGATTATAAGATATTTGGCATCGTGAAAAACGTGCAGGTTGTAGCAAGCCTGTTGCGACATACGACAAACCGAAACTCGAAATCAGCGAGATGAAACTCTTTACGAGACCCTATAATTGAGTATGAAATAAAATATATTTTTTATCTGTATTTAAACATGCAGACATTTCCGCGAAGCGGAAATGTCTGCATGTATAAATACAGATAAAAAATATATTTTATTTCTAATATTTTATTTAAGTTATTTTATTATATTCTATAAAACCCATGATATCATTCTGATTTCATGAAAACGTACATCTTACTTAAAATACATTACGAGGCATAGTGACTAGACGACCGTTGCTGGCAAATGTCGAGACACAATGAGGGTGTAGTCACGTTAGCCATATTATATATAGACAAGATTATCAACCAACCAACCAACTGTAAAAAAAAAAAAAAAAAAAAAAAAAAAAAAAAAAAATTTTTTTTTTTTTTTTTTTTTTTTTTTTTTTTGTGTGACCTTGAAGCTTGTTTCATGTGACCTTGAAACTTGATTGTCTGTATATAAGTATTTATTTGTCCCTTCCTTAATCTGTAGTCCATTTGGTTAATACTATTTTCCTAATTACGTTTCATTTGTTATATTTCATTGGTCATGCTACTCAACGAATGGTTAATACTATTTGCATAATTACATTTGACAGCGTCCATTGCTACATTTGTCGTGACAACTCTCAGCAATATGAATTTCATAGAGACCTCTTGTTAAAATTTTCTCTCTACGCAACAATGTTTATATTAGCCAGTTTAAATTTTTACGCCTGCCGTCCGTTTTCAAGGGTCCTGCTAAGCGATATGTCTTCATTTTGACATGACAAATAAAACCTGTTTCAGATTCACTTGACTCAATTTTATCATAGCCTCTTGCATAGCTGAAGCCAGATTCATGTTACACGATACCTTTGAACGGTCAAAATCGAAAGACTGCCTGATAAATACTATATCTGATAAATTTTATAACTTATTTTTTTTTACAATATTGGTAGCATTTAAAAAACTGGGCCATCGTCAAGATAAGCTTATCAAATCTGATAAAATTTTATAAGTTATTTTTTTTACAATACCAATGTTGGTAGCAACATTTTACGGACCCGACTGAACTTGGCAATTTGCTACAGTTGGTCAGGCAGAATTGAAAAATCTCTTTTGAAAGTTTTCCTGGCAATTAGAAAATTCAATTTCCAAGAGTGAAACCCCCGTGAATAGGCATGCATCTATCATTTGACCGTGATAAAATATCAAAATTAAAATTATCATTAAAATTTACTAAACCTTTCCAACGAAACCCTAAACCTTTTCCCCAGTTTATTATAACTTTTGTCTTTATTCCATTTCCTTGAAAATTGAAGCTAGATAACGAACTTACATTTTGACTCAAGATAATATTGAGCTCAAAATTTAAAAATAAATATTACTAAACCTTTCCAACGAAACCCTAAAGGTTTTACCAATTTACTTTTAACTTTTGTATTTCTTCCATTCTATTGTATCTTTTAACCCTCCATTGGCTGATAATATTTTACGCCACGCTATGGTGATGACCTCGATAAAATGTCAACATTAAATTTAACATTAAAATTTACTAAACCTTTCCAACGAAACCCTAAAGGTTTTACCAATTTATTTTTAACTTTTGTATTTCTTCCATTCTATTGTATCTTTTATCCCTCCATTGGCTGATAATATTTTACGCCACGCTATGGTATCGTTTAACGTGACCCTCTATGGTATCTTTTAAGATGACTCACAATAGATTTTGAACGTTTCTCAGCGCTACGGTATCTGTTAACTCGACTCCCTTGCATTGAATTCAATTTAGCTTGTGGCTCAAACGTGGATCAGCTATGCAAGAGGCCATGATAAAATTGAGTCAGGTGCCATGTTAAAACGAAGACATATCGCTTAGCAAGAACCTTGAAAACGAAGACATATCGCTTAGCACGTTAAAATGGAGATAAAATTGAAACGGGCTGAGGGTTATCTGAAACAGGAGCTGGGCCATAAAACTTTAAATGTAATTTTGAAAATAGAAAGACAAAACGCGTGGACTTTGAAAAATTTCACAGTCAGTTTGAAATGGCCAACTTTGAAAAAAAAAAGAAAGGTACGTTAGCAATAGACGAGCCACGCTCAAGGTCACATAAAAAAAAAAAAAAAAAAAAAAAAAAAAAAAAAAATTTTTTTTTTTTTTTTTTTTTTTTTTTTTTTTTTTCATGGGACTGTCGTACTAAACTAAAATGTGGTTTACGTAATTTATTAATCGTCACTTAAAAGCCACTGTGATATATGACTTTCACCCTCATCTATTTTTCTTTTCTTAGAATCCGAGTCTAAATCATTAGAACTTCTCTTATTGTCCACATCATTCAAATCAATGGTATCGTGACTAATTTCAGTATTTTCCAAATCAAAAGGTTCATAAGGTATCTTTGAATCGTTTAACATCCCTTCCAAATAATCGCCAAACTCATCATCGGTTTTTGTTGACGATTCTACCTCCTTAGTCTTCGTTGAAGGTTTAGCCTCCTTAGCCTTCGTTGAAGGTTGATTATCGATTTCTGTTATGAATCCTATATTAGCTGTTTTAGAAGCCATTAATTTTCTTTCCTGAAATCCGATGAAATCTAAAATACTTCCACTAATACGTAAAATTTTTTGATTATTTTGAGTATAATAGCTGTATCTCGTATTAATTTTTATTTGTAAGATGGCTACAAACGTGTCAGTGAACGTGGGTTCGATCATACTATAAAAGCGATTCGCGACTTCAGTTCCAGTAAATACGCTGGTGTCCAGTATGCATGGTTGAGATCTTAGATCTATTTTATGACCTTTTGCTTTGAATTCGTTTGCACGTTTACCGCATTCATGACAATTCAAAACACCACTACAATCTTGAAAAGAAAATTTAAAATCGTCAGAAATTTGAACTGAGAGATCAGATGTCATCGCACGAGCAATTAAACGTAATGGCTCTGAAGCCATAATATATAAATTCAATTTGGGATTTAGAAGGCCTCTATCCCCATAACGTTTCATAAATTTACAGTATGCAACGACAGCAACTTTAAAATTTGGGCGCTTGGATTCTTCATATTCATAATTCAGCGTCATATAAGGTGGATTCCATAACCGTTTGGCGTCGGTGACATAATCTTGAAAAGTCACGTTATTTTTCAAACGAGCCACCCAATCTTTAGATATAAGATTCAAACAGTCTTTGTGCAAAATATTGTCGATACCCTCAGACAATTGCGGTTTTGCCAAAACCTTTGACACGAGATCTAAATAGCTATCCATGCCCTTATATTATAGTTAAATGAATAATGTTAGAAAATGAGATTTGTCAGCTGCTTATATAGGCGCTAACAATCTATCAAGGTCACAAGGTCACATTAAAAAAAAAAAAAAAAAAAAAAAAAAAAAAAAAAAAAAAAAAAAAATTTTTTTTTTTTTTTTTTTTTTTATGTGACCTTGACCTTGGGCATGGCTGCATACTAAACATACTCTCACATTATCATTGGATTAATTTTTTATCAACAACTATATGGATTCGATAATCATTGTCTAAGCTCAAGTCCTGTCAAGTTAGACTTTGCATCTTTTAATTGAATATTTTCTGTCTTCAGACGTTTAGCGTTTGATGCTAAGCTGACATTCTCTGCCTTCAGATTGAGATTTTCTGTCTTGAAACGTTTAATGTTTATTTTAAAGCTGCTATTTTCTAACTTCAGTTTGGCATTTTTCGCTTTCAAGGCGTCGTTTTCTTTTTTCAGTCTCACAATTTCGTCGTTTTGTAAATTATAAATTATTTCGTGCAAACGTTTATTGTCTTCGTGCAAACGTCTATTGTCTTCGTGCAAACGTCTATTGTCTTCGTGCAAGGCTTCTAGCTTCTTTCTCAAATCTTGCGTCTCTTGTTCGTAAAGAGTTTTCATCTCGCTAATTTCCTTTTTCAGCTCGTCGCATATCTGCATATAAGGTTTCGCGCACATAAAACAGGCCTGCTGCAACTTGCAGGGCTCCCACCATTCGTCTTTTACAATGCCAAAAAATAACTTGTAATCGCGTTCAGTTCGATTGCCTGGCTTGAAATACATCTTTTTGCCGTCGATCAGATGTAAGAAGCGTTCGGTGGGTTTGCTCGTAGACTTGAGAGTTTCGGACACGGGCAGCACCATATTCAATATTATTTGTGGCAAATGTTTGATTTTGATGCGCCATTTCCCATCCACAAACGACATAGGGCCTTCTAGCAATCTCTTCGGTTCCCAGATATGATATCTCTGATTGAGAACTCTTATGATACCCCTGTCCCATAGCGTAGCCAAGACCAGCCTGTAGTCTTTAGGAAGCGTCGCTTGGATATAAAAATGGTTCAAATTGCCTGCTTCCAGACAATCGTCGAAAGAAAAATTACACTTGGACCTACGCTTGCTGAGATAGCCAAGAGTATTAACTAAATGCCAGACGGTTTTTATATTTTTGCTCAAGATGCATTTGAAACCAGAATAAGGTCGATCTTCGGGCTGGATCTTATTCCATACGTTTTTCTGAAAATACTTAAGAGATGGAGATACGACTATCATATGTCTATGATGCCTGAATTTAGGATCAGATTCGGTCCCTCCGTCGCACCAACAAGAAAAGGGTAGAGTCCGCGTATTACCGTTGTCTTCGTCCATACGATAGAGAAAACTCTCGTAGGCCGTAGCTCGAACCATCACATGAATGAATACCAGGTCGCTTTGTAAATATTTCAGGACGCATGCAGCTGCCAAATTCAGAGAATGGTCTTGAAAAGAAACAGGCGGTTCCGGTAACTCAATCTCCCAGACAGGCTCGTAAGCCCGGCTACCGTCTGGAAAAATTTGATCATGTCCAAAAAAGTCATTATTCTCACACATAGGGTTGAAGTTGAAGGGATATCCATCTGGAACGGACACGTCATCTTCTTCGGGTAAGGGTTTGGCAATCCGAATTTTAAATTGCAAATAACAGTTTATAAGATGATCGGCCGCCAGGTATTTCTTTCGCCGCTGGAATGTGTGCCGTCTCTTGTTGTCAGGACACCAAACACATTTCAGCAAAGGGTCTATGTTGCGCTGTTCATGACAATGCTTTTCATATTTTTTAGGTAAGATCAGGACTTGGCAATGGGGACATTTAAACTCAAATACATCTCTCTTAATAAGATTCCTATACTTTTGCATCGTGTCACGAGCCGCCATAATTATATTAGACTGAGTAAGGAAAAAAGATAATAGTTTATAAATTCATTTGTCAAGGGTATATATAGTCTATGTTCAAGGTCACATGGAAAAAAAAAAAAAAAAAAAAAAAAATCTTTGAAAAAAATATTTTTTTTTTTTTTTTTTTTTTTTTTTTTTTTTTTTTTTCGTGCGACCTTGAAGCTTGACTCGTGTGACCTTGACGGGTTATATATCTTTCAGATTTCAAGCGTACATATCAATTTGTCGTGACACCTGTTTCAGGATAGCACTCAGCCGGTTTCAATTTTCATGAGGGTTTCTTGGATGGCCAAGTGATCCACGTTTAAGACGATCAATATTAACAGGTTTCATTTAAAATGAGAAGGCCCTAGCATTTGGATTGAATAATGTTTCAGATACACCTGTTTCAATTTTATAGCATCTGGACAAAACTCGAAAAAGGTCAGGATTAAATTGAAAAGCTAATCTTGATACTAATTTCCTAATTACGTTTCAATTTTCATTTGTCATGCTACTCAACGAATGGTTAATACTATTTTCATAATTACATTTAAATTTTCCAGCGTTCATTGCTACATTTGTCGTGACAACTCTCAGCAATTTAAATTTTATAGAGACCTCTTGCTAAATTTTACGGATTCTCTCTACGCAACAATTGTTTCAGGTTTTGATTAGTTTGTTTCGGGATGCACTCAGCTTGACTCATGAAGGTTTTTTGGATGGACCAAGTTTAAGATCGACACGACGACTGTGCCACGATCAAAATTAACAGGTTTCATTTAAAATGGGAAGATCTAGCATTTGGACACGATTGGATGGAATCCTGTTTCAGATACAGGTTCAAATTTATCATATTTGTCATTACGAGTCTAGACAACCGTTGCTGACAAATGTTGAGAGACAATGAGAGTGTGGAGGCAAATAGATAATTATATATAGCCAGTCAAACCAACCAACCAACCAACCTTTGGAAAAAAAAAAAAAAAAAAAAAAAAAAAAAAAAAAATTTTATTTTTTTTTTTTTTTTTTTTTTTTTTCAAGGTTGGTTGGTTGGTTTCTAAAGTTATATTTCTAAAGTTATATTTCTCAGTTGACTGCTACAGTTATATTTCTAAAGTTATATTTCTCAGTTGGCTTCTAAAGCTATATTTCTCAGTTGGCTTCTAAAGCTATATTGTAGATGGCGCTGTAGTCTATATATAGTATATATATAGTATATCTATTAGGGTGGGTGGGAGTGGAATTTATTTCTTCTACTGTAAGGTCATGCATAAACTAGCTCCTGATGTCTAAACCCATTTCCTTTAAAACAGGATGGGATAGCGATATTTATACATTTTTGGCTTTGAAAACAAGACTTTTGTCTGACAAATGACAAGATACTGCAGGTTTTCATGAAATCAGAATAGATCATAGGCTTTTATAGAAAAATCTAACGCTCTAGTGTCCATCAATGTACATCTTGTTGAAAACACATTACGAGACATAGTGACTAGACGACCGTTGCTGGCAAACGTCGAGACACAATGAGAGTGTAGTCACGTTAGCCATATTATATATAGATAAGATTATCAACCAACCAACCAACTGTGAAAAAAAAAAAAAAAAAAAAAAAAAAAAAAAAAAAAATTTTTTTTTTTTTTTTTTTTTTTTTTTTTTTCAAGGTTGGTTGGTTGGTTGATATATATATATCTTTTCCTCGTTCATCAAGATTCGCTTTTCAATTGTCATGACCAAACGATTGGTTACTAAAGTTTTTTTGGATCTCTGTCATTGGATCTCGTTAATACTATTTTCATAATTACGTTTAAATTTTTACAATATGAGCTGCTAATCTCTACGCGTTCAGTTTTTCTGGCTCAGCATCTCAATTTAAAAGCTACAAATTTTATCGAGGTTAAATTTTTATGGATAATGTTGGCTGTCCCGTTTGCAGGTCCAATCGATAGGATGGCATAGCTGAAGCCGCTTTAAGCGATTCCGTTGAACGGCTTAGACAATTTTCATTTGTCTACTCATAAAATTTATAAGTTATTTTTTTTACAAATCCAATATTGGTAGGAGATAGATTTAAAAAAAATGGGTCAAACGAGGCTTCCATCGTCAAGATAAGTCATAATGACAAATCTGACATGAGGAAGCCTCGTTTGACCCAAATTTTTTAAATTTTTAATATTTTTAGAGTGATATGTAATTTGGCTGTTCGGACTCATTTACTATATATTCTAGAGTGCCAGGTGTCAGGAGATCTTTCATCATAGAGTCTAGTAGTAGCTGATCTGGCATGGGAGAGCATACTATATTATTAAGATCTTCAGGTACCGCTGGGCTTTGAATAGGCCATTCACTATGAAATCCTGGATTTTCAACAAAAGGCATTGAATGTTCAATAGGTGCAGGCTCTGGATTTGCAATAGGTGCAGGCTCTGGTTCTCTAGTTTCAGGCTCTGTATTTGTTGCAGCGTCCTTGAAGGTGAGCTTACGTTTCTTTAAACGCTTGGGATTCTTTTCGGCCTTACGTTTTACCGATGCAGTTCTCATATCCATTCCAGGTAGATCAGGCCCATAGGTGCGTACGAAGTTGTTTTTAAGGGGATCTGTCAATACTTTCCAGATTTGAGAGTTATATTGTTCTGCATAATTTGTAGTGACCACGGTTATTGTTTTGTCCAACACAACAGGAGGGTTCGTCGGCAAATAGATTTCTGGCAAATCGGTTACTGGTTCTGGCTCTTGGGATGGTTCTGGCTCTTGGGATGATTCTGGCTCTGAGATTGGAGCTGTTTGAATATATTCAGAGGGTGGCTCGTCATCATCATCATCCATATGAGGTATCATAGGTGTTGGCACAGATACCTCATACATCCCATCTATTTTCGTGATTCTTTCTACCAACGGATTTTTTACCTTGAAACCCAGCTTCAAGCTCTCCTTCACAACATGTAGACTGAAGAAATTCTTTTGCGTCGTAAATAAAATATAGGTAGTGCCAGCAGGTATCTTGTAGCTTGAGCGAGCAATCAATATGAACCTCTCGTAGAAGTGAAGCTTGTCTCCTGAGAAATATCTGCTGTCAGCTCTCACTCGTGTCTCGTTGGGGGGTCTCACATAGAACAGCAATGGTGCGTCCAACGTCTGGATAATATGGGCGCATCCTTGCCCAACGGTTCTCTGTCCAAACGTGAAATGACCTTTCACCAGAAATTGGTTATGGGGGCACTTGAAACCAATTCTCATATCAGCGTTGGTTCTGTTGGCTTCGCTGGGGGGTCTTTTGAATCTGTTCATAACAGTGATCCATTTTATGTCTTGAGGTCTCAACGGATAGATTGTCTGGGCCTCTCTGCCTAGTGCTGGAATCGTATTCAGGATCTTGTCCGTCAGAGTACGTTTTTTAAACGAAATATTATGATCAGGTGTCAGATGTAGGCAGAACATATGGATTTTGCCTTCTCCGATCATCGTTTGGAAATGAGGATATTTCTTCAGCTTCTTGACAGAAGTCGAAAGAATTTTTGGAAAAGGCTCAGTCATTCCGAAAAGGTTATGAAGAGCGTTAGCCGCTTTAAGTTTCTTCACAGAGCATTGATGCTTATACATGTTAGCAGTTCAAGCTCCGAAGAGAGAATGACTATTCGATCGAATGGCAGAGCTTATATAGTGAAGGCAGGATATTGCATAACTCATTTTCTACGAAAACAGGATAAGATAAGGCTATTTATAGAATTATTGTCGCTGAACGCGAAAACAGGATATTGCATAACAGGACACAGAAACAGGATGCCGAACACGGAAACAGGATGCGGTAAAGACTTTTATAGACGCTGAAACAAATAAGCATTGCTGGACAATGATAGTGTAGATACTTTAGCATGATATATATAGGTTATCTAGAGTCAATCAACTAATCAACCAACCTTGAAAAAAAAAAAAAAAAAAAAAAAAAAAAAAAAAAAAAAAAAATTTTTTTTTTTTTTTTTTTTTTTTTTTCCAAGGTTGGTTGATTGGTTGATTGACATTAGCTAACATATATATATCATGCTAAAGTGTCTTTGGTTGATTTTATATTTCTATAATTTTTTTCAAGATACTATTTTTTTGAGACTTTGCCATTTTTCACCAATCTGGAAAATTTTTCAAAATTTATCATTTCGATTTTATAGTTTTTGATTTCTAAATAATATTTTTTTGCCAATCTTGAAATTTTTTTAAGTTGGTTGATAATAGTTTATATATAAATTTATATCTCAGGGACTTCAGTTATAAAAGTATCCATTCAAAATCTTAAGTATCCGTTCAAAATCTTAAAGTACAAATCGGTACGCATCCAATATTGGCAATATAATTGTTACAAAAAAAACGGGTCGAACGAAGTGTCAAAGACAGGAATCTGCCATGAGACACTTCGTTCGGCCCGATTTTTTTATAAATCGTTTGGGTTTAAACCCAACTGTAGTATTTTCTAGCCTCTGTATTTATAAGGCTGTAGCATTTTCCATCTCTCAAATTGACGTTCGATTTGACAACGACTATGCCATGCCGTCTTCGAATTCTTGGATCTTCAAAGCCAGCAGTTTTTAATTTAGGCCGTACCACGAAATCTATCTTCGGTGGAGGCTTCCAGGCACGATAAGTTGTTACGTTGGACTCTGGAGATTTTGGTAGCGGGCTTAATAGCCTTGGTACTTTAAAATAAATCATCTCTGACATGGGTATTGAAATTTGAACTGGAACTTGAACAGATTTAGGAAGCTGGAACTGGAACTGGAACTGGAACAGATTTAGAAGCTGGAACTGGAACTGGAACTTGAACTTGAACTTGAACTGGAACTTGAACAAATTTAGAAACTGGAACTGGAACTGGAACTTGAACAAATTTAGAAACTGGAACTGGAACTGGAACTGGAACAGATTTAGAAGCTGGAACTGGAACTGGAACAGATTTAGAAGCTGGAACTGGAACTGGAACTGGAACAGATTTAGAAGCTGGAACTGGTCTTGGAACTGGAACGAGTTTAGATTTGAAAACTGGAACGGATTTAGATTTGAAAACTGGAGATGGTCTGGAAACTGGTTTTGGAGTTGGCATGGACATGTCTCGATTATAATTGCATAATAACTCGAGAGAAAGACGAGACGTATTCAAGACATTCCATCCAGGCTTTACGGCATAGTCATAGTCAAATCGCTCGTCGGTCAGAGAGTCGAAAGAAAACATTTCCATTTTGAAAAACAGAGGCTCAGAATGAATAAGCTGAGGCGAGAGGCTCGTATTTATACTCTGGCAAGCGGATGCGTGAGATCTGATAAGCGGTTCTGAGAAACGACATCAGTAATACTATATAAGGCTCGACAGGATGACGTTTTATAGATTAGAGAGGCTTGACGCATCTATAAATAACTTATCACGTCCTGTTTTTGAGGAAACGGTTTACATAATATCCTGCCAATTTGTTCTAGAAGAATTTTATCGGATCATCTTGAAGGCTTCAAGCGACAAACTAATTTTCTAAAAATTTTAACAGATGAGAGATATGACCGTTGCTAGCAAAGATCGAGATAGAATGAGGAGGTGGCAAGTCAGCGATCCTATATATAGAGGAGATAATCAACCAACTGTGAAAAAAAAAAAAAAAAAAAAAAAAAAAAAAAATCTTTGAAAAAAAAAAAAAAAAAAAAATTTTTTTTTTTTTTTTTTTTTTTTTTTTTTTTTTTTTCATAGTTGGTTGGTTGATTATATCCTCTATATATAGGATCGCTGACTTGCTACCTCCTCATTGTGTCTCGACATTTGCCAGCAACGGTCGTCTAGTCACTATGCCTAGTTGAAAAATTGAAAATTTTAACAGATGAGAGATATGACCGTTGCTGGCAAAGATCTAGATAGAATGAGGAGGTGGCACGTCAGCGATCCTATATATAGAGAAGATTATCAACCAACCAACCAACTGTGAAAAAAAAAAAAAAAAAAAAAAAAAATTTTTTTTTTTTTTTTTTTTTTTTTTTTTCATAGTTGGTTGGTTGATTATATCCTCTATATATAGGATCGCTGACTTGCTACCTCCTCATTATGTCTCGACATTTGCCAGCAACGGTCGTCTAGTCACTATGCCTAGTTGAAAAATTGAAAATTTTAACAGATGAGAGATATGACCGTTGCTGGCAAAGATCTAGATAGAATGAGGAGGTGGCACGTCAGCGATCCTATATATAGAGAAGATTATCAACCAACCAACCAACTGTGAAAAAAAAAAAAAAAAAAAAAAAAAAAAAAATTTTTTTTTTTTTTTTTTTTTTTTTTTTTTTTCCACAGTTGGTTGGTTGGTTGATAATCTTCTCTATATAAATAGCCGACTCTTCTCCAATCAGTCTTCTTCTGTCCCAGTAAATCTATCCATTGTTAGATCCTGCCGGCTTTAGAACGATATGCTATCTCTAGCTTAGCCATGGAACGTTTCTAATTTGTCTGGCAAATTAACAATACGCTATCTTAGCCTGTTTCTAATCTATTCAAACTTTTTACGATGATTAAGTATCGCGAGTCAAATTTATTTTGGCGTACCTTGAATCGCTACCGAAAAAATGGATGGCTCTAATATAGGTATAGGCTACGTAAGCGATTCGTTCAGGATACAATCGAGGAACGTACTGCTAGAGGTATAAGACACGCATTTTTGGCTTGAAACAAATCATGGTACCGCTGTCGGAAAAAGTACGGTTTATTAAAGGCATTTTACATAAGAGACATCATTGAGTTTGAAATAAAATATTTTTTTATCTGTATTTAAACATGCAGACATTTCCGCGAAGCGGAAATGTCTGCTTGTTTAAATACAGATAAAAAAATATTTTATGTTATTATATTTTATAAAAACCCATGATCTATTCTGATTTCATGAAAACCTGCAAGATCTTGTCATTTGTCAGACAAAAGTCTATAAAATCTTGTTTTCAAAGCCAATATCGTATAAATATCGCTATCCCATCCTATTTTAAAGGAAACGGGTTTAGACATCAGGAGCTAGTTTATGCATGACCTTACAGTAGAAGAAATAAATTCCACTCCCACCCACCCTAATAGATATACTATATATATACTATATATATAGACTGCAGCGCCATCTACAATGATTGGATAAAAAATATAACTTTAGAAACCAACTGTGAAATATTACATATCTAGCTTAGCCCTTAAAAATTTTAAATTTTACACAAAAAATTAAAATTTTAAACGAAAAAATTAAATTTATAAACTCAGATCTCTTAAATTTATCTATAGAGTCTGTATATTTTACCAAGATTCATATTTATCTTATAGAGAAGCCATATCCCTTCAAATCGTTACGATATTGGTACTCTATCTCTAGCTTAGCCATTAAAATTTTTAAATTTTACACAAAAAGTTAAAATTTTAAACGAAAATTTTAGACTCAGATCTCTTAAATTTATCTACAGATATTTTATCAAGATACATAATTATCTTATAGAGAAGCCATATCCCTTGAAAATTAAAAATTCAAAATATTTTACAGATGACTGTTGTTGGCAGACGTCGAGACAAAATGAGATGTGGGTACGCTAGCCATTGTATATATAGGACGCACGAAAAAAACTAATGTTCAATAAATGAGGTTAGTTCCGTTAAGTTATAGATTCTGCTCCGTCCTTGAAGATGTGTTCAAGGTCACACGAAAAAAAAAAAAAAAAAAAAAAAAAAAAAAAAAAAATTTTTTTTTTTTTTTTTTTTTTTTTTTTTTTTTCAAGGTCGTTGGATTTCTTGTGGGCGTGGCTTCATACCATCTATATATATATAGAGAGATAAACTCGCTTACGTATCCAAACCGTCATTGTCCAGTCATGTCTCTGTTGGCTTAGTTATTTTTATCTATACATTTAAATTGATACCATTTTGTCTCGTTTTCCAGAGTCTTAAATTTAATTTCTACAATATTGGCTTATTATAGTTTATACGTTTAAATAGTCTTCATGCTATCCTGATAATCTCTTCGATACTAGCTTAAATAGATTTTTTTATAAATTTAATATCAAAGTCTCAAATTAAACCCGTCCAATATTGGCACTATATCTATCGCAAAAAAATGGGTCGAACGAGGTGTCAAAGACAGAAATTCTGCCATGAGACACCTCGTTCGACCCATTTTTTTACTCTCATTTTAAAGATCAACACAAGCTCTCTATGGATTGCTCATTAGATAACCTACTGATGGTCATCTTCAACGGTCCGGTCATTTGGGATTTGTATAATTCATAATCCTCATATTCAAGTTCAAAAAATTTCCTCACCTGTAGTTGGTATGCGGCAAGGAAGTCTTCGAACTTGGTACGGGACCTTTCGACAAATCGAACACCTATGGCTTTCACGAAGCTGAGCTTCATGTTAGCCTGGTATTTGACCATGGCCGAACCATCGAACATCTTATCAAATTCCTGTTCGCCCATGAACCCTTTCAAATGCTGTTTGGCTTCGCTAATGGAGAAGATTCTCGTCTTAGCGAGCCATTTAGGTAAATCGATTTTAGGGTCCATCACATCTCGGACGGTGAGGCCTGCATATTTTTCGGCAAATTTTAGATTTAGAGGGTGCCTCGAATAAATAGCCAGGTCCTCAGCCCGGACAAACAGGGTGCCATCAGTGGCCATTAGGCATTTAAAGGCAACGCCATAAGCATAATTTTTTACATGGAAAAACATGACTGACAGAGAGCTAATGAATCTAAGCAGCTAGTAGAGAGATCGACTAGCAATTGAAGAGCTCTCGCTGGACACTCGTATATATACCCGGTCTTATCAACAGATCTGATTGTAATTTTCTACGAACCGCTTATCAAGAGGAAAGGCTTACATAATATCCTGTCAATACTTCTGGAAAAATCTTTTTATAGAGATCTGATTATAACCGGGCATCCTGAGGAAAGGCTTACATAATATCCTGTCAACACTTCTCGAAAAATCTTTTTATAGAGATCTGATTGTAATTTTAATCGGAGCCGCTTATCAAGCATCCTGTCAATAGTTTCTCGAAAATCTTTTTATAGAGATCAGATCATAATAACTGGCTTGGCTACACTTAGCCTTTAAAATTTTTAATTTTTACATATAAATTTTAAATGAAAAAATTAAATTTTTAAACTCAGATCCCTTAAATTTAGCTATCGACCAAGATTCATATTTATCTTATAGCTAAGCCATATCCCTTGAAAATTACAATCGGTACGCATTCAATGTTGGCTTGGCTACACTTAGTCTTTAAAAATTTTAAATTTTACATAAAAAATGTAAATTTTAAATGAAAAAAATTAAATTTTAAAATTCAGATTCCTTAAATTTAGCTATCGAGTCTGTATATTTTACCAAGTTTCATATTTATCTTATAGCTAAGCCATATCCCTTGAAAATTTAGAGATCAGATTATAATGACTGCCACACTTAGTCTTTAAAAATTTTAAATTTTACACGAAAAAATTAAAATTTTAAACGAAAAAATTAAAATTTTAAACTCAGATCCCTTAAATTTAGCTATCGAGTCTGTATATTTTACCAAGTTTCATATTTATCTTATAGCTAAGCCATATCCCTTGAAAAATTAGAGATCAGAGTATAATGACCGCCACACTTAGTCTTTAAAAATTTTAAATTTTACACAGTAAATTTTAAATGAAACAATTAAATTTTTAAATTCAGATACCTTAAATTTGTCTATAGATATTTTATCAAAATTATCTTATAGCTAAGCCATATCCCTTGAAAATTACAAGTTCAAATCGGTACGCATCCAATGTTGGCACTCTATCTATCGCAAAAAAATGGGCCGAGCGAAGCCTCAATGATCATGAGAGGCTTCGCTCGACCCATTTTTTGCACCTCGTCCTGATCTTAAGACGAGGATTTATAGAAGTAGGGCTTGTTTCCCACCAAAACTTTAATTTTTTTGGGGAAATACCCTAGCTCCAAGTCTCCGTACCTCTCTCCGAAGACATAGCTATCCATCGGTACAGATTGCAGGTAAGAGTCCATAGATATTTTCAAATCAGATATAAAACTCTCCATGGTAGCATTGGAAGAGCTAATGCATGCTATCTTGATACGTATGGGCCTTCTGATGTTGAACGTACACTCTATCGGCGACAAAATCTCGATAGGCCCCTGAAATAAGGATTGAAATTCGCCTGGATGCATATCCAACAGCGTGTTGGCATCTTCCAATCCAAAAATACGTGTCTTGGCTAGAGACGGAGGCAGGCTCAAGCCCTCGGGAGCGATGTCAGTCACTGTAAGATGGCATAAGTTTAAAACGCCAGAAGAATTTTGATAGCCCATGGTACGAGCTACGTCTGAACCTTTGATAAAAATGTCACCGTCAAAAGTCAAAAAACAAGTAAATTTCACGTTTAACTCTTCAGATAAAATTTGAAATATCATTTTGGAGCTTTTAGAATATCAAGCAGTCAGAATGAAATGTCTCGTCCAGCAGCCTGTATTTATACTAGCAGCAATCTCTATTTCTATCTAAATTTCTTATCGACATCCTCTGACGCACATCCTCTTACGCACGTCCTGTAGATTATGCAAGATCCCGCTCAAACGACAAATTAATTCTAAAAATAAGTTTATCGAGGCTTACATAATATCCTGTCAACAGCTAGAAGAATTTTATCAGAAGGTTCTAAGAAAGCCTGATAAAACGAGGTCACGAATCGGGTATATATACGAGCTGCCTCTAAGAGCCTGCATCATTTTGACTTCTGTTGCTATTAAGTCATGCTATTCACAATTGAACATCCACAGCTGGATGCTAAAATCCTATTCGTAGTCTCTGCGGATGGACTTTTGTTCGTCAGGGCCTCTGATGTGGCCAAGCTGATGGGTAAGGGTAGCGCATACGTAAAAAAAACTACCAAGCTAAAGGTGAGGGACCTCGTTTACAAAAGGTTCAGGATACCTGTCTCTTTAGCTAATACCTGGGTGTATCCAATAGAAGAGATTCATTTCGGAGATGCGCTGTCGACCATGGGTTTTGAGGCCATGATGAAATCTGCTAAGATTGACATCTTAGATCCTATAGTGCCAACTGCATGCATCCATAAAGCAGTCAGAATTCGGATCGTGAGGAATTCTGATGTATTCATAGATGAATTCTTAAAGGATTTCATAGAAAGAACCCTGCTGTTCTATGATGGAGACCACGATGATGACCCTCGCCTACACGAAGATAGATTTGAGACTATTTCTTGGACAGACACCCCTCCGTCCAAAATCAAAGTCTTCGTGGGAAATCGATCTCGCTGGTATAAACTGATGCCTTAGAGATTTAAATTGGAGGGGGCAAAAAAATGGGCCGAACGAAGCGTCTCATGGCAGATTTCTGTCATTGACGCTTCGTTCGGCCCATTTTTTTGCGACGGTAGTAAGCCAATATTGGATGGGTACAAATTGAGACTTTGAATGGGGTCTCTGAGATAGATAATATTAATATTTCAATATTGAAACGATACTAATGCCTTTGAATCTGAAATAGCTAATGTCTTTGACTCTGAGATAGAAATTTACAATATTGAATAAGGACATTTTTTAAATGAATGCCGTACCAATATTGAATATATTTTTTAACGATTCGATAAACAAATAATATATTTAAATGAAATATTTATATAGTCAATCTGAAGGCAGGATATTGCATAACTCATTTTCTACGAAAACAGGATGAGATAAGGCTTTTTATAGAATAATTTATCGCTGGATATTGCATAACTCATTTGCAACGGACACGGAAACAGGATACTGAACACGGAAACAGGATGCAGTAAAGATATTTATAGACGCTGAAACAAATAAGTATTGCTGGACAATGATAGTGTATATACTTTAGCATGATATATGTGTTAAAAGAGTTAATCAACTAATCAACCAACCTTGAAAAAAAAAAAAAAAAAAAAAAAAAAAAAAATTATTTTTTTTTTTTTTTTTTTTTTTTTTTTTTTTCAAGTTTGGTTGATTGGTTGATTGACTCGGATTCATTCTTTATAAATAGCTGTACTCAAACCTTCATTCCTTCATTCTGTCTGAATCTCTTCTAGCATCAACCTTCTACTAAAACGCTCCTAACATTAAGATACTTTAGCATGATTGGTTGATTGGTTAATGTCTTTAAATCTGAGATAGAAATTTACAATATTGAATAAGGGCATTTTTTAAATGAATGCTGTACCAATATTGAATATATTTTTTTAACGATTCGATAAACAAATAATATATTTTTAACTATTCGATAAACAAATAATATATATATTTTAACGATTCGATAAACAAATAAAATATTTAAATAATAAATATTTTATTATTAAAATAAAATATTTAAATAATAAATATTTTATTATTAAAATAAAATATTTAAATAATATATTTAAATTCTAAATATTTATTATTCGAACCGAACGTGAACAATTCTGGCGGGGTGGAGTTGCTCGAAGAATAAATCTGGCGACTGTAAAATGGCAGGGATGTATATCTTGCTGTACTTTAACTACCTGTAAATTTTGGTTGCATCAGTGTGTCACAGTTCGTATGTGTTCCTTGTAAATTTTCTTTAAAATGCATTGCTTTTACACAGTGATATTTATCTGTTTTTGAATTTCAGCCATGTCCTGATGTATATTGGTTTCCAGTGGTGACTCCTACTTTTTGTACTCATCTTATTGAAGAAATGGAAAACTTTGGTCAGTGGTCGGATGGTTCAAATAAAGTATGCCTCTTTTTTTTTTTCTCTTAAAAATTTTTTGAATACTGTCAGACCTATAACCTGCAAATCCTTCTAATCCGCAATTGATTTTTTAATGTAAACAAAGAAATTTATGGCTGATATTTTTTAAAAAATGGCAGCATTTCTCACATTTTTTAATTTTTGTAAATCATTTCCCCCCCCCCCCCTTATTCCTTGCTTTCAAACACAATTGAAAAAAAACAGTGATATTTTCATATTTATTATTCTGCAATTCATATGGACTAGTTGCAGGTCAAGCCAAAGAACGTTAGGAAAGTATATAAAAAAATTAAAAGAAACAACTTACATCAGTGTTTAACAACATTTAAAAATAATCAGTAATGAATATTTAATTTCTACACCTATAAAATATTTTAATTTCCATTTTTTTTTTTTTTAAATAAATATATATTTTGATATTTTATTGCTATGTGTTATTTGAGTATGCTTAAATTATTTACCTTCATATATGAATATTAGTTTATTTAATATTGAAGAAATTCTTTATTCTAAGATTTATAAAATATTGTCTTTCCAGTTTTAATGTATGTTTATGAATTAATAATAACTGACTTTACATCTGCAAGAGAAAAATATAAACAAAAACAATGACCTGTAATTAACATATTCTTATAGCCCACACAACCTATGGACAAAACTTTTGCAGATTAGAGGGAGTTGACTGTATTTAATTACTGTATTATAATTTGACATACTTTAAAATGAATCAAAATAAGTGTTTCTGTATAAAAAGGGCTTTGATTTATTTAAAATAATTTAATTTCTTTCAATTAAATATTTTATCTTTGGTTAAATTATCATAAAATATCTAGATTGCCTGGTATTTTGGCACATTGTATGTATAACTTTTTTTGTGTGTGTAAAAATAATTTTGTTTTTTCAATAAATGGATAGGATCCACGCTTAGCTGGTGGTTATGAAAATGTTCCTACTCGTGACATTCACATGAATCAAGTGGGATTAGAGCAGCAGTGGTTGTATTTCCTTCGAGAGTATATTCGGCCTGTTCAAGAAAAGATCTTTATTGGCTATACACATGATGTAAGTCTAGTATTTTTATAACTCATAATCATTTAGCAATTTTTTTTTCTAATTATTGTTTTATACCAGGGATTGATCCAGATTTTTATTTTTGGGACCCATTTTTGTGAAAAACAAATTATTTTTGTGAAATTTTTATTTATTTTTGTGAAAATCTATTTCTTCTTACAATGAAAAGAAAAATTATCAAATGAAACCTTTCATTTTAGCAGTTACTCTATCTACTATTTAATATCAAGTTAATAGCATTATTGTACCAAATATAGCCACTCATTAAAAATAATACTGTAAACATGGAAAATTTTTACAAAATTGTCATTTTTATAAAAAGAAATCTTATAAAAGAGCTGTTTTTATGAATCTGATTTTTGTGAAGGGGCCCATTTTATGGATTTGAAATTTGTAAAGGGGCCCATTTTTTTAGAGATTTGAAATTTGTGAAAGGGCCCACTTTAAGGATTTGAATTTTGTGAAGGGGCAGCAAAAGGGTCTCAATTTTTGCCTGGATCGACTCCTGTATACTTAGCTATATTAAAACCAAATCTATTTGGTACAAATAATATAAATGGGCTCAATAGCAAATTGATTTTTTTTTTTTTTTTTTTTTAATAAATTGATTTAATTGAAAGTTTCTTAAGGAATAAATAATAATAATAATAATAATAATAATAATAATAAAACTTTGGTATTTAAACTGAATTTGATTTTTATAACAAAGAAAACTTAGGAGAGACTTTTTATAAGTTAAGCATTGTATTTGAAATGTTCATAGACTGCTTTTCAAATCTATAATTTACTTTACTTTGTTGCAAGTATGCTATTTTATTCAAGCAGAAACTCAAAAATTTGCTGAAGTGAATTTTCACTGTCTCATTGCAATATTGTAAGATTTTGCTATGTATCTAGATATAAGTTTTATCTTTATGGCTATTGAACTGAAATTAGGACAAGAAAATAGAAATGTCTATAAGTGCACTTTATATTAATTAAGCAATTCACAGTTATAAAATATGAAGCAAATATTTTCCATTTTTGTTTTCCTTATAGATACTTTTGGAATGTAGCTTATAGGTCGCAGTCTAAAATATGAACTCCGATCAGAAAGTTTTAAAACAATTTTGTTTCATTATAGACAAAAAAAAAAAAAAAAATGTTTCTTATCTTTCATTTATAGAAACAAAATTGTCTGTCTTTAATTTTCAAAGCTTTGCAATAATTATTATTACTTGTGGAATATGTCTTCACATAGCTAGTAAGAATCCAAATTTAAAAATTTCTTTTATATCAAGGCATTCTCAAGTGAAATATAGTTTAGCTAATTTAAAATGAATTCTGTTTTTTTTTTTTACTGTAATAAACTAGGCTGTAAGAATGTAAATAAATTTGCTACCATTTTAACACTATTAAATAAATTCATTGAATAGTAATATGGAATATTATTTCATGTATGTATTGTAATTCTACTTCAATAACAGAAAAATTGGTATTCTAATTCCTCACAGTAATTCATAATGATATTACATGAAATTTATATAACGCGAGATAAAATTTTTGCCCATATATTTTCTTTAAATTAAATAATACAGTGTATGAACTTACTGCATGTAGCATAAATAATCTTAGAAATTGTTTTAATTATAAATAGATGAATATTATACATTAAAATATTGTTTGTAAGAGAAATGCAATTAAAAAAAGTGCTGCAAGAAGTAATTAGTTGAATTAAAAGAAGTTTAATTAACTTTGAATTAAATGAGGTGCAAGAATTATTAAATTTATTCAAAACTGTGTTTAAAGGGAATCCTTGAATATAATCAATAAATATTTAAATAAATTTAATATATATTTAAATATTTAGTTTGATATAGAAAACGAAATGTGTATTATGTTGTGCCCTTTTATTCAGTTTTTCTTTGTCTTTTAAATTTTCTTATTTTATTGGAGACATAATCCCCTGTGAGGTATGCTTATCAATCACCAACTGCTGTTCAACCACATTTGATTTGCTTCATGTAGTGAATAACCCTAAATGTTTGAAAGATTGTTAAATTGACCATCAAGTAATCTGTGTAACATATGGTCTTCATTTATAATATATATATTTTTTCTGTTACAAGGGGTGTTATATCACCCCTTTGTCAACACTTGACATTTGACATGTCAGCACATGCACAGGAACTACCATGGTTACAAGAAACCTAGTGAAACAATATGCTCTTAAATATGCACTAATTTTTTCTATTTAAATGAAACTGTAGAAGGCAGAGGTTTAAAATGTGATATTTTAATAGAATTTTCTTTTGGTATTTCTACTGCTTTTTGTATTATAAAGTTGTGTTGCGAATGAATATCTGTTTGTTAATTATTTATTTACACAAAACAGGTAATTTTGAGTTCTCTCCATTCCTACTTCTGTTGTTATTACTTGATCTGACTCTCAAGGTCAGATGACAAATCATTTATAAATGTGTACTAAATGAACTAACATCATTGATTCATTGACTGGAATCAGGGATAAACTTTTCAGGGGCTACTTCTGAATTCAATGTCTTGGATGATTTTACTATGAATTTCAAGTTAATAGAAACATACATAGATAAAAATTAATGGTGAAATTCCTATATTTGAAAAGTTAACTATCATTTAACAGCGGAAAGGAAAATGTAAATATAAGTTTGCTTTTGTGTTTGAGGACTGTTACGTTATTTAATGTATTTTTGTGACTCACACACTTGGCAAGACCCAACAATAAGGCTGTCTGAGAACCAGACCATGTGAAATTTCCTTTTCTCACAGAATTAATAAACTAAAATTATGTTCTAAAAATTTAATTTCGGATCAAAGGCTTGTTTTTTAACTGGATGTTGTAAACATGCTGCTGTATTCAACATGGTTCATCACAAAATAATGACAAATACCTTTTTTATTGTATTCATCTTAGAACAACTGAGTTTTTCAAGACCATTGATAATTTAAAATCGAAGCAGGACACTTTGGACCCGCCGTTTTGGTCCCGCCACTTTGGTCCTGCCGTTTTGGTCCCAAGGAAATTTTGGTCCCAGGCCATTTTAGTCCCGAGACATATTTGCCCCACAAAGTTTTTGCTATCTTTTAAATATATATGAGTTCTTAAGTATGATAGGATATTTATTGATACGGAAAAATTGAAGTGCTCTCACAATATCTTTAATTAAGGAATATCTTATACATCTTAATATATATAAATCTCGTGTCACAATGTTTGTCCTCAATGGACTCCTAAACCACTTAACCGATTATAATAAAATTCGCACACCATGTGCAGTTCGATCCAACTTGAGAGATAGGATAATTTAAATCTCAAATTATAGTCGCAATTTTAATTTATTGCTAATTATTTGTCTGTTATTATTTGACAGTCACAATTATCAGTTAACTCCAAATGATTCTAACAGATGTCGATACCTTTCGACTGGGTTGAAATGAAAGCTGAAATATATTTGGTGCTGCCATCTACACAAAGAATCTTCAACTTTTTAACCTATTAATAAATTTCGTATAATTCAATTATTTCCACTTTTTAAATTTTTGGTGTTAGCATAGCCGGCCACGTGTTACTTAGACTGAAGTGTAAATTGAATTCATATTATAATGAAGATAATACAGTGAAATTAATCCTGTTTTTTACTTATTTGTGCTTCATTGATCAAAACTTTATAATTTAATCTGTATATATATATAAATTACGTGTCACGATGTTTGTCCGGGGTAAACTCCTAAACTAAGGAACTGATTTTGATGAAATTTTGCACACTGTGTGCAGTTTGATCCAACTTGAGAGATAGGATAGTTTTTATCTCAATTTATTGTCACAATATTGTTTTATTGCAATTATTTGTTAATTATAGACCTTTATTAAAGTTGCTCCAAAATATCTGTGAGTTCCATTAATTTAATTGTTGCCAAAAAAAAAAAAAAAAAAAAAAAAAAAAAAAAATACGAGTTCATTTTCTTTCGACATAAAAATAAATACATTTAATCAAACGTGAACGTTAAAAAATTATAAAAAGTTAAATTATGCATCTCACGAAAATTGACGTCATAATCAATTTAAAGATTTTATACACATTGATAAAGTGCTAATGTAGTTCTATCATAGATATAGTAATATATATAGATCTCTCATCCCCATGTTATCGTAGAAAGATTTTTGATGCCGAAAAAAGATAAAAAATAAAAGCTTTGGAAACAGCCATTAAGTGGTATTGAAAAAAAAAAAAAAAAAAAAAAAAGAAAAAGAAAAGAAAGAAAGAAATATGAATTTGAAACTGTATCTGGAGTCTTCCATTCCCCTTTAGCAAATAAATTATTCATAAATTTTATTTGCTAAAATATTAGTATGTATTCCCGTGTGTATTCACTCGGGGAAAGACGGCCATATTTTGGTAAAAACGTCGTCTTTTCCCAAATGAAAAGGAATAACTTTTTTCTCCCCAATGATCACTCTATTCTATATATGCTATACTATATCTATGAGTTCTATACGCAAGCGAAGTGTGACTCACTGACCGTCTGTGCAGCCAAGAAAAATTGCCCACTGGATTTTTTGTAAGAAATTATTAAAAATCGAGGAAATTTATTTCCCGATTTTAATCCTTATATTTGGGTATAGATATGTATTAGTTATCGCGGGTGTTAGATTGAATTATTTTGCTGTCAAATTGACAAAATTTTAATTTTAAATTTTTAAACTCTGTCGCCCTTGGCTTTTTTTATTATTATTATTATTATTTGGCGATCAAAAGCGTAACACGAAAATATACATGCCAGATGTATGCTTTTTACGAAATGTAATATGTATTATTCATTGTACGTATGTATGACATGTAATATGTATTGTACGAAATATTGTTTCATATTATTCATTACTCTTTTAATATAAGTTGTTAAAATAACCATGATTTTTGAAAGGAATTAAATATTTTCGCCAGATAATTTGGCGATATTCTTTTTTTTTCGCCAAGGATGACAGAAATGAAATCTATTCCGCTGCAAAATATTAGTATCTTACATCAGATATTTTATTTAGACATTTGAAAACAAATTTGACTTCAAACTATGATAGAATATTTATCATTTTCCTTTTATTTTGTATATTATTAGTATATTAAAATTTAAAAGCATGGTGTATAAAAAGTTTTTTTTTTTTTTTTTTTTTTTTTTAATCTTATAATTATTCTTATCTTAATCCTCAATGTTTCCCATCTTTATTGACTTGAATTTACTATTAAAATTTTAACATACTCAAAAACTTCTCATCACTTCGTTAAAATACACTAAACTTTTCCAAAATCTTTTTGTATTTAAAATGATACATGTATTTACTTTAAATGTCCAATATTTCATAAGATTTCCAATTTTAAAGTTTTAAAATATTTATCAAATTTACTTATTTTTCTGGTTTAGCCTTATTGTTTTCCCTTTTATAACTACAGCTGTTGCCCTCTTTAAAATATTTAAAATGATGAGGTCATTTAATAGTAAAATTATCCATTATAGCATATATTATATTTCACTCCTCCATAAAAATTGATTTTAAAATCGTCTGTTTCTTTTATACTTTTATTTTAATAGAATTTTAATAGAATTTAATTTATATATTAGTCATTTTAGCAATTTTATCCAAAGTAGCATTAGAAATAATATATATCACTTCTCCATTAAAATTTATAGGACCCTACAATAAAATTAATTTGTGCTTAATATCAACACTACGAAAATTTTTATCAATCGCTTCCAAATTTTGACCTAAGTTTCAAATCTCAACCCTGTGGGTTTTTACATCGGCTACAACGTTTTCGTCTTTGTTCGTAAATAATAATTTAACTGTACTAAATAGTTTACAGCCGTATAATTCAACGTATAACTTAGTCACAGCAACGCGTGGCCGGGTCTGCTAGTAAATATATAAATATTCAACTTTACAATTGTTCCCTAGCAGGGTATTCTGTTCTAAATGATTTTTTTTTTTTTTTTTTTTTTTATGAAAATTTAATATATTTAAACTTTTTTTTTCTTTTTTTTTTTTATTATTTCGATTTAACTTACTTTAGTTGTAATTTGATTTTTAATTTACAATTAATGACAAAATTTTGTGATTTTAAAAGTATTGTTAACAATAACAGTACCTTCTTATTAAAAAAGAATTCTCATTTGAATATAATTATTGATAAAGTCTGAACTAATTTAAAAATAATAAAATACAGAAAAAATTTACGAAAAAAAAAAAAAAAAAATTGGGGGGGGGGGGGGGGGAGAAAGAAAGAAAACCTTAGGATATTAAAGATAATTTGTTTTTAGTGACAGAATGCTGTTTCTTTTAAAGAACTAATTATTTACCAGCGCCCATCATAGACTCTTCTTCAGAAGCATAAGCTTGTGATTATTCATGAAGTTTTTTAATTTATATATTAATTTATTCATATATATATATGTGTGTGTGTGAGAGAGAGATACGTTTCATTCGATTTCATTGTGATTTAATTTTTATCATTAATCTAAGAGAAATTCATTTCAAAATCTGTGTTATATTTATAGTGTCTTTGAAGCCAACAAAGAATTTACGACTAAGTTCATTTTTATGAATTTCGATTTAGGTTTATTAAATTTAGAATCTCGGATACTCAGAATTCCTTACGAATTTAATTTTGATTCAAATTCTACAATTTTTACCCAATTATAAATCAGAATAACATTTATAGGATCAATGAGAATAAGTTTAAATCTACTTACCCTCTCTGCCAGCATCCCGGGATTATTAAAACGAGAACTGCCAACACATAGACTCTGACATTTAATATCTGCTTACTACAAACGATTTATTGTTACAATCATAACTTATGTTATGGAAAATCAATAAGGACGAATAAAGTTTATGATTTAGAATGAGTTTTTGTTTCTCGGTTTAAGATGCATTGCATCTCTTTCTCGATTCGAATGGGCGACTGACTCAATCTGCTCAGCGCCGTTACTAATCAGTTCAGTTGTGCACATCACCTTCTCCACTCCCCTCCTCCCCGAAATCCTCCGGGGGGGGGGGGGGCTGAGCATGGCAGACTAGCTATTCTATTTACTGGTCTCTTGATGATTCCAACTGGCGTTTTCAATGTGACAACCCGAATAATTCAATCCTCACCCGGATGGACGTCCAGAAGGCGTGCTAGACTCCACTGAGCTGCCTGAATAGAGGGTTCTAAGACGAGGACTAGTTCTCTGGGATGCAGATGGGTAACACCGCTCTTCCATTTTTCTCTTGACTGGAGAGAAGTAATATAGGACTTTTGCCAGGTGCTCCAAAAGTGCCTTTTAATCTGTTGGATGAGTTTCCATCTGGAAGAAAAACTGGTACAAAATTGATTAGTTGTGTTAGGCGATTGTTCAGGAAGCTGAAGAAGTGGAGCCCCAATTAGGAAGTGTCCTGGTGTAAGTACCAGGAAATTATTGGGCTCGGTGCAAAGTGGTACTAAGGGGCGGGAATTCAAGCATGCCTCAATATTGGTTAGAATAGTGTCACATTTCTCAAATGTCAGGCAACTGCCTTTACAAGCCTTAATTAAATGACGTTTAGCCAATTTAACTGATGATTCCCATAGGCCGCCAAAATTAGGCCCGTAAGGTGGCATAAAATGCCAATGAATTTGTCTAGTTGCTATATAATCTTGAATTGCGTTGGTTGTTGAAAGTGTCACGAGTTTCTTCAAATGGGCATGGGCACCAACAAAATTTCTGCCGTTATCAGAGTATATGTCCGTGGGATAGCCGCGACGCGCTATGAATCTTTGTAGGGCATATAAAAAATGTTCAGTTGATAAACTAGTGACTAATTAGAGATGAATTGCCTTGGTGCTCATGCAGATGAATAGGCAAATATAGGACTTAAATTTTGTTTTTGTTCGTTTATGTTCACACTTTGTTTGAATAGGACCTGCATAATCAAGGCCAACATGTTGAAATGGTCTACAAGGGTTGACTCTTGCACTGGGTAGGTCACCCATCATTTGTTGAATGGGGTTCGGTTGGACTTTGGCGCAAGTGACACATTGTCGAAGCTGTTTTTTCACAGTGGATCTCCCATCAGGAATCCAGTAAGACTGGCGAATTAGGCTTAACACTAGTTCGACACCTCCATGCAGACTATACACATGAAAATGTCTGATTATAAGAGAGGTAAAAGGGTGATTTTTAGGCAACAATAACTGATGCCTAGTGTCATAGGGAAGGGTCTTGGCTTTGTCAATTCTACCTCCCACTCTCAATAGGTTTTCGGAATCCATAAAAACATTGAGAGGTTTCAATTTACTGTTGTTTGCAACGGGTTTGCCACGTTGCAAAAGGGCGATTTCTGAAGCAAAGGACCTTTGTTGTACAAATTTAATCACAAGTTTTTTAGCCTCTGAAATTTCTTGTACTGAGACTGGGCCTTTCGACTATTATTAATAAACCGCTTCATAAATGCAATTACACGAAAAAGTTTTGTACTTGAAGAAAATTTTGAAACCAAGTCGTCTATCATGGAGTCATTCATTGGGTTTGACTCTATTAGACTTGGAGTTTTCACAACTGTACATTTGACTGAGGTCGACATTTCTGAATCGTGCTCTGAGACCTGGATCTTTGGCCAATCAGGTCCAGACCACCACATGGCAAATGTTTGTAATTTGTTTGGTAACAGCCCACGAGTTGCACAGTCAGCTGGGTTGTGTTTGCTTGGTAAGTGATGCCATGTGGTTGGGTCTGTCAGAGCCGCTATTTTGTTGACTCGGTGTAGGACGTATGTGTTGCCCTTTAAGGGTGGATTTAAGATCCAACTACGGGCGATTGTGGAGTCTGTCCATAGACTAATTTCCTCCACCGGAGAATCTAGTGAGTTCTGGACGACTGACAAAAGTTCCGATAACAAAACAGCCGCGCATAGCTCCAACCTAGGCAAGGTAATGGGTTTTAAAGGAGCTACACGGGTTTTAGCTGCAATCAATTTTAAAGGTGCGTTCTGTATGGGACGTATATAAATTACAGCAGCATATGCCTTTGTTGACGCATCACAAAATCCCTGTATCTGGGAAATCGATTCGGATTTCAAATCTAAAAATCTGGGTACTGACATGCCCTTAAAGGAAGCAATTTTTTCATAAAATTCGTTCCACCTGTTTTGAATGTCTGGTGGTAAAGGATCATCCCAACCAAGTTTTTGCTTCCAAACATCTTGTAGTAGCAATTTTAAAAGAATAGTGGCAGGGGATAACAGACCCAAAGAGTCGAAAATGCGTGCAATTACGGACAATAATTGTCTTTTTGTTTTTACGCTTTCTTCGGTGTTAACTCCAACCTGTAGGGTATCCGATGTTAAATTCCAGTTTAGTCCTAAAATACGTTGGGAATGATCGGGGTTTAAGGATAATTCCTGATTTGTTGATTTTAAAGTTTCTGGGACCTGAACTAGAGCTTCCACACAATTTGAAGCCCATTTTCGCAGCTTGAAGCCCCCAGCATTGAATAAAGCCTGAAGGTCTGTGACCAAAGCTTGAGCGGCTTCGATTGTTTCAGCCCCTCCAAGGAAATCGTCCATATACAGGTTATTACGTGCAGACAGCACAGCTACGGGAAAATTGGGTTCTTCATCGTTTAATAGCTGTCGTATGGTATGCAGGGCTAAAAATGGTGCACAGGCTGTGCCATGAGTAACAGTGTTCAATTGATAAACACGAAGTGGGTCTGACACATTGGCTCTCCAAAATATTCTTTGGAAAGTCCTATCATGCTCTGCGACTAGAATTTGCCTGAACATTTTTTCGATATCACTCGAGAGGGCAACTTTATTTTCTCTGAATCTGATTAAATTGCTGAAAATACTGGACTGAAGTTTTGGCCCTTTATGCAAGTTAGAGTTCAGGGATTTGCCATTTGTAGTTAAGGCCGATGCATTGAACACTACTCGTAGTTTGGTAGTGCTACTATTTTCATTAATAACTCCATGATGGGGCGTATAATAATGGGGTTTACTGTTAAGTTCCTCAGCTCTTAGTAGAGTCATATGACCTAAGTCAGAGTATTCACACATAAACTTACAATATTCCCTTTTGAGATTAGGGTTCTGAACAAATCGATTTTCTAGTGTTTTAAACATTTTTAGTGCACAGTTGGCACTTTCACCTAACTCTATCTCATCATGGAGAGGTAATTTCACAACGTAGCGACCTTCGGGGTTGCGCTTGGTGGAAGTTTTGTACAGTTCCTCTGACGGATCGGCGTCGTCATTACCACCCTTAGAAGATATTATGGGATCACTGTTGAAAAATTCGTTTAAATTCAAACACTGAACAGAGGACCTATAATTAGATTCTGGCTCCATTCCATCCCTTGAGAGGGGGCCACTTAGTAAGTAACCAAGTGAACTGGGAATAGCAGAAGGTTCTCCTGGCCTTCCATGTATTGGTTTGCCACAAATTAATGAGGGAAAAAGGTCTACACCCAGCAGTACCTCTATATGTTGTGGCTTGAAGAAATTCATATCGGCTAACTGAAGATTTTTTGTATGTGGCCAAGACGTCGTCCTCACCCGGAAATTTGGCAGAGATGTAGTAACCCTATTTACTACTAGCACTTTCAAGTTCCTATACTCGTTAGCGAAATATGGCGAGAATGAGAATTCCGTAAAATTTAAAACAGTTTCTGCGGAAAGACCATTTATGCCTATAAGTCGATGAGAAGTGCCAAACAAAGGCAAATTTAGCTTCTCAACGCACTCCTTTGTTATGAGACTATTTTGTGAGGCACTATCAACTAACGCCCGACATTGAATAATTTTACCGTTAGGTGACCTAACCTTTATAAGGGCAGTAGCCAATAACACCTTTTGGTTATTAAAATTTGCATTAGATTGTGAACTATTGGCCACCGACGTAGCAACAAGGCCACCTCCCTGATCTGCATAATTCTGTGTATAAATGTGCAGAAGAGTGTGATGTGAACCTGCACATACCTTACATTTAATATTAATTCTACATTGTCGCACTTGATGGTTAGTTCGCAAACAATTTTCGAACAGTGATTTTGATTTTAACTAAGTCCCATCGCTCTTGAACAGTAATTCTATTGAATTTGGAACATTTAAACAATTGATGTACTTGAGAACAGGCGACGCATTTATTTTCTTTGACTATTATTGAATTATTGACACAAGATTTTTTTACACTACTACCTTCTACTGGCTTCTTAAACATTCCTGGTTTATTTTCAAGCTTTGTTTGACTCGACGCCTCCCTCTCAATGAATGTACGAAACGAATTTAAATCAGGAATAGTTTGCGTATTCTCTAGACTGAGCTCCCACCTATGCCTAACGGATGAATCCAATTTTGAAATCATGAAATTTATAAGAATAAGATCGCTAAGAGGATTAGATTCCAATCCGAGGGTCGATAAATTTCGCACCGCTTCGTTACAAGTATCTATTAAATTGAAAAACGATTTAGGATCATCCGCTTTGTTTACCTTTACCGAAAAGATTTTATTTATTTGAGTTATAGCTAATTGGCGTTTATTTTCATAGCGCTGAGTAAGGATTTCCCAACAGTGTTTAAGATTTTCCGATTGTAACGAAAATCCACGAATAAGTTTTGATGCACCACCACCTCTTACACACGATTGGAGGTATTGTAGCTTTTCAACCTCACTAAGGCTGTCATTATCCAGAATAGATGATTTAAATAAACTTTTAAATGACAACCAAGATTCATTATCCCCGTAAAAATAAGGAATTTCAAGTTTGGGAAGACTAATATGCGAATTAACAGAAGTCCCTGGTTTGGTACGTGCATCATTATTTACATTTGGAGTATTTGATTGCGATTTACTCTCTAACACTACAGATAATTCTAACAAAATGTCCCGATTTTTCATCACTTCTTCAAAGTTTTCATCGTTTTCCTCTTCGGAAAAATTTGTAACCATTTCCTCGAATTTAACCTCCAGTACATTTACCTTATCCTTTAGGATCTTTAATCTGGCTTGATCGCTTTTATCGCAATCATTGACCTTCGATTTTATAAATTCTATTTCTCTAATAACATTTTCAAATTTTATCACTTCATTAGATTTTGGGAACAACGCACTCTTTTCGGCGTCATTCGCCCTTGTTTTCCCCTTTCTACCCATCTTTTGAGCAAACTAATTACAAACAATTAAATTTAAATATGAATTAATCGATCGAATTAAATTATTATTCTGCAGATCAGGAAGTAAAACAAAACAAAAAATATAAGAACAAATGAAAAGAAACACACATATAGAATAGATTTTTTTTTTTTTTTTTTTTTTTTTTTTACTGAAATAAATAAACTAATAAAATATTAAATGCACCTTTTTCATTCTCATACACTCATTTATTCAACAATTATTTAACATGAATAGCTATTTCTTAAATTCCCTAACCGAAATTGTTCCGGTTTGAAAACCAAACTATTTTGAATTACGTTTTCTCTTAAACCAAAACTTTTACGTATGCATCAAATCGAAACTACTTTGAATTACGTTTTATATCAAAAGAATTTAACTTCGTATTAATGATTTATTTCAACAAATTAACTTTAATTTCCTTTAAAGTTCTTATGCAGATAATTTAATCCTACGTAAACCAAAAAATTTTTTCAATTTACAAAAAAAAAATTATTTTTTTTTTTTAATTTAACGAATTACGATTAATTATCTAATTAAATTAATAGATAATTAAGCCTCAGTGAATCGACGGACCACTATGGCTTTGAAGCCAACAAAGAATTTACGACTAAGTTCATTTTTATGAATTTCGATTTAGGTTTATTAAATTTAGAATCTCGGATACTCAGAATTCCTTACGAATTTAATTTTGATTCAAATTCTACAATTTTTACCCAATTATAAATCAGAATAACATTTATAGGATCAATGAGAATAAGTTTAAATCTACTTACCCTCTCTGCCAGCGTCCCGGGATTATTAAAACGAGAACTGCCAACACATAGACTCTGACATCTAATATCTGCTTACTACAAACGATTTATTGTTACAATCATAACTTATGTTATGGAAAATCAATAAGGACGAATAAAGTTTATGATTTAGAATGAGTTTTTGTTTCTCGGTTTAAGATGCATTGCATCTCTTTCTCGATTCGAATGGGCGACTGACTCAATCTGCTCAGCGCCGTTACTAATCAGTTCAGTTGTGCGCATCACCTTCTCCATTCCCCTCCTCCCCGACATATAGTAATAAAAAAAGCCATGTTTGTTTGTCGTGATATTTAATTATGTTAACCATGTATATATGTACATAAATTACTCTTCTTTCAGTTATAATGATTTTATTTTAAAATTGAAAAAAATGTAAGTAGTCCAATATTTAATCAACTGTACGCATTGCAAGTATCAAGGTTTAGAAAACTTTGATGCACAGTTATTTTTATCATTTTAGTTCATGTTTATCGTATGTTTTTTTTAAAAATATATTTGTCTGACATGTCCCTATGACTAAAAACAATGCTTACATTGAAATCTCAGTAGCACATTGGGATTCGTTTCTCACATTTTCTTCCACAGACAGTAAAAAGGAATTTCACTGTTTATTTCAGCGCATTTGAAAAAATAAGCAGGGGGTGGGGGGTGCTTTTAATCGAAAATTTTTTAAACAATACTGTAAGGTATTATAACGGAAGGAAAAGGCTTTTCCAATTCAGTGTGATATATAAATATTTTCTGTGTTTGAGAAATGTATCCGGATTGACAGAGAAGAAAATGACTCAAATTTAGTAGATCTGTAAAGTTAAATCCCGAGACCATTATTTGTTGTTCTTCGTAATTTCTTTTATTATTAAACTCTAACATTTAGGATATGCTTGGACAAAGCATCGACTTCCTACAAATTTTGTATTCGAACACTCTAAATTTGAATATGACAATTAAGAGCCACATTACAATGTTTTATATTAAAAACCTTGTATTTTATTTAAACTGAAATTTTGCAGGCTTAGAAAAATTAACAATGTTTAGATCTTCGGTGGTAACTGATACACTTTATCATTCAAAATTCGATCCGAAATAATAATTTTTTTGTTCCATGTGTCCTATTATTACATCATTTTCAAGAAAGGATGAAAATGATGTAATATATCAATCAATAATTGTGCTATCAGACTAAAAAACTCATATATATTTTTAAAAAGCAAAAAATTGGTGGGACCAAAATGTCTCGGGACCAAAACGGCGGGACCCAAGTGTTATGTACCCATTTAAAATACATCACAAAGGAAAAAAAAAAAAACTTATGAGCCATTTCTCTTTTGTCTAAATGGGAGTAATAATATGAGTTTTAGATTATGATAATAGTTGCTAGTCGACGCTATTCCTTATAGATATTCACTTTTTCAAATATTTTACATTTTAAAAAATTCATCAGCATTTTATTTTTAAACAAAAGATTATTAAAAGAAAAAAAAAAATTTTTTTTTCATTTTTCAAAGAAATTTTTAATTTTATTGGTCATTGGTGTTTCAGTGATCTTGTATCTGTTGCTTGGCTTCTACTATGCTTAATAGATCATCATTATTATATATTTATATGATAATGATGATCTATTAAGCATAGTAGAAGCCAAGCAACAGATACAAGATCACTGAAACACCAATGACCAATAAGATTATTTTTAAATGATCCAGGGCCAGTGACAAAATACACTGTTGCAAAACTTCACAACACTACAAGAATCATAATTTAAATTTTTTTATTAGTAAATAACATATTGAAAGAATTAGAGAAATTACAGAAATAATACAAATTGTAAGAACATATTAAAATTCTGTCTTAAACAGTACTTAAATTTAGATAATAAATATATAGAAAAAGAGAGAGTAAGAGTGCATTGCACAAATTTTTCTTTTTCTAATCAGTTACAGTGCGTTGCATGAATATAAACGCACCTTAGCTTTAAGAATTAGAATGGTATAGAAGTCTATTAAAAAAATATTAATAGGTGACACTTGGTGCAAACTGTATGTGTATGATTCAAGAAATGAAAATACGAGTCAAAGCAATGAAAGACCAATATGATTTTTTAGAAAATAATTTTATTGAATTTATGACAAAAATACATGTTTCATGAACTTAAATGCACATGTAAAAAATAAATAACTGAGTGACAAATACTGTATCTAATACTTTGTAAAGCCACCATGGGCTTCTAGAACAGCCAGTAAACGCCTTGCCATTGTCTGAGCCATTGTCTGATATAGTGGCATGAGGTCATCCAAGCTGGTTGTCTTTCAAGCTAATAGAATGGCCGATTTTAGTTCATCTTTCTTGTTAAACTGGCCTTCCGTTTACTTAAACACGGCGAACCAGAATACCCCATACGTTCTCCATTATTTTTAAATCGTTATTTTTGAGGGCCAATCCAGAACTTTAATTTTATTGTCATGGAATCATTTTTTCACGATATGTGCTGTATGTACAGATGCACAGTCTTGCAGAAAAATATAATTTTTTCCAGCTTTCTTGACTGCTTGACGGCGGAGGTTCTTTGTGAGCATCTGGACATAATCTACAGAGTTCATAGTGTTCTTCATGAATTCTAATTCGAAAGCCCCTTTAAAACCTATGGCTGCCCACACCATAACAGATCCACCTCCCGATTGACGTTTTGAACAGTACATTTCTTCGGTTCTCAAATCGTGCCAGTAGTTATAAAATCCGTTCAGGCCATCGAGATTAAACTTTTTTTCATTTGAGAAGATGACTTTTTCCCAATTTAGTCGATCTAGAATCCATTTTCTTGCCCATTCCAACCGCATATCTTTGTGCTTTTTAGTGAGGGGGGGTTTCGCTTTTATTTTCTTAAATTTAATGAATGTTGCAGCTTTGATAGTTCTCCATATGGTTGTCCGATGAACACCCAGCTTGTATTGAGCCTTTATTTTCGCAAAGGAAATATTCTTTTTGTTTGTAGCGTTGCATATTCAACGTTTGTCGTGATTGGTGAGCTTTCCTGTTCGCTTCTTATACGCTTTTTTCCCATAATTTGCTCCTTTCTTTATATAATTTCGCACAACACTCTCACTTCTTCCAATTCGGCACCCAATTTCATGATTGCTAAAGCCTTTACTACACATAAAGTCGATTTTTATCTTCTCATCTACTGTCAAAGTTTTCCCTCTTGACATCCTGAACAAACTTCGTAAATTTTGCACTCAAGCATTAAAACTGTTTTTAAGAGAACTTTAGCAACACGACTATGTTTTAATTTAATTCCAGTCAAGTCAAGTCAACAATGTGCTTCGGAGTACCTGCATTTGGTCGCAACCAATGCTTACCTCCAACGAAAAATGCGAAAAACATAAAAATAATTTTCCATAAAATAATTAAAAGCCAAATGGGGAATTTGGAAATTTGAACTCTGAATAAATCTCTGCGTGAGCAGAGACCAATCAGAGTGAAGCACCAGGAGTTAAAAAAAAAAAAAAAAAAAAAAAAAATTAAAATAAATAATAAAATAAATAATAAATAAATAACTCCTTGAAAAAACCTAAGTGTAACAGTGAAACTGTTACGTGCGTTGACGAGACGGTCTGGACGGCGAAAAGGAATTAAGAGTTGAGCAGGGCGCCCCAAGGGGCACAGGAAATCGCTCGAAGTCCCGCAATTAATAAAAAAAAAAGGGGGCCATACATTTTTTATTTTTTTTTCCTATCATAATTAAAATTCAGGAGGATTAAAGTGAAGTGCATGCATGAATCCTACGAAAGTCTCAGTGTCCAGCCAGAAACTAAGTTCTGAGCTGGATCTGCGGACCTCTCAGAGACACACATAGCACTCACAATCCTCACTGAAAGTAAAACGAGCAAAATCGCAGAGGATTTTGTCCTGAAACTGAAAGCCAATCAGAGGCCAGGAAATCGGCCAATGAGAGGAGACCTCAGATCCCTACACTAAAAGACAATAAAATTAATAAAAAATTAAAAAATAAGCCAAATAATAAAAAAATATACAGCAATTAGGAAATTTTGATAAAAAATTAATTAAAAAAGAAGCAACAATTTCACTAGTAAGAAGGTTCAAAGCTCGCGACTGACAAAGTTCAGTAGATAAGCCTGATACTAGGGTTAGCCAAAGCTAGATGAACATTTCGTTCAGTCTAGGGGAAATAGAATTTTGGATGGAAATACTAAGTTAGGTTACTCCGGAAGTTATACTCCTACGCTTTTTAGAGACGGGGAGAAAGTCATCCCCTCTGACTAAAATAGCCAAAGGCCGTTTTTTACCATGACCGACTCTAGCGTCGTATCTGTGAATAGAGTCCAACAGAGGATTTCCAACATTAGGAATGGATCTGTGAAACTTCAATGCAAGTTTCCGAAATTGAGCATAAATAGGCTTAATTCGGAGATCCCGATGAATAGTATCATTGCGGACGTAGCGAGTAGCTTTCAAAAACCTGCGCAATAGCTTGTTTTGAAACTTTTGAATTTTATCCAAGTTGGTTTTCGAGGCAGATCCGTATATCATACACCCGTAGGTTAGGATAGGACGGATCATGGATTTATATAGTAATAATTTATTTTTGATGGACAGGCGGCTATTAAAAGCTAAGAGAGAATGAAGGGAATGCGTGGCTCGTTTGGCTTTAACCAGAGTTTCTGAGATGTGACGAGACCACGTTAATTTGGAATCAATATAAACTTGTGGCTCTGTTAAATTTTAAACGCAAAATACAAAGTGCGTTTAATTTCGCGCAACAAACGAAAAACAGTGAAAAATAAGAAAATGCTTAAACACTCATTTACATAAGCTTATATGAGCCTAAACATACGTGCTCAATGCACCTTAATCAGTTATTAGTCATATGCAATAACTGTAAGCCGCATTTCTTCTTTTAAAATTAAAAAAATTCTATTTCTGCTTATTGGAAAAGGTGCGTTTATAGTCATGCAACGCACTGTATAAATTGTTTAACTAAATGCCAAAGGAAAAATAAAATAAAACAATTTTTATTTGTCTGAAAGAAATGACTCTCATCCTAAATAATAATGATAAAGTTTAAAATGGAGAGAAGGAATGAAAAAAAATAAAAAGAGCTGAAACATATGGTATAAAAGACTGTTAACAAATAGAATAGTAGCCTGTCCGTGGTTTTATTGAATAGGAATTTTTAAATAATTTAAACTTCAAAATGAAGTACCTTTTTTTTCCTGTGTATAATCTGCAGGTCTATTTAATCAGCTTCACACCGTAAATTTTAGTTAAGAGGCAAGCTGTTTTTAAATGAGGTTTTTGTCTTGTATAAATGCACCTTGTTTTGTTTGTAGATTAAACTTTCTGGTGTAAAATCAACTTATCTGACCTGTGGATTATATGCAGGAAAGTGCAGTAATAACTAATAATAGATATTTTACATAATTTTTTAATCAAATTACTTAAAAGTGGGAGATAAAAATTATATATATATCGATAGATAGATAAATAAAACTATTGTGCATGAGCCTGACATTCATAATTGGTGAACAGAGATTTTATAGGTTAAAAGTATGTTTCTTTCGAAAATTGAATCAATTTAACTAATTGAATGGCCTTTAACTTGAAATAAATGTCCTCATTTTTATACTGGAAAAGTATATTTATTTATATTTATTTATTTTGAAAGATCTGTATGGTGATTTAAAATTGTGCTTTTCATATCTTCTTAATTTTGCTCTTATTTAAACATGGAGGAAATTTTGCATCTCATTTTGTTTTCTTTCTTTCTTTTTTTTAATGTGCTTATTCATGCTACTCTATTTTTATCAATCTTTATTTCATTTATTTACTGTTTTTTCTTGTGTAATATTCATATTCTTTCTCTGCTCATTCTCTAACATTGTATAAAAAACTAGTTTGAATTAATTTAATTCTCTTACATTACTCCTTCGTATAAGGGTTTCGCCTTTTCATGTCTTTTTTTTTTTTTTCTTTTTTTTTTTAATTAATGTTTTTATAATTTAATTTGGTTTGGTGATTTGTGCCGTGGCTTTTGCTACTTTAAGATCTGGTTTTAGCATTTCTAGTTAATCCACATAATCTATTTGTGTAATGTATGAAAAGGATAAAAAGTATTAATTTTTAATAAAATAATTTATTCAAAATATCAGTCTAGAAAATTGTGTTTGGTATGTGAAACATTTTCTTTTTTAAAAATATTTTTGTCTTTTCTCTGGAGGAGAGAAAAAAAAAAAAAAACTATGAAAAAGATTTTCTTGTGTGAATATGCATTTAAAAATTTTTGTGTTAAATCTGGAAAGAAAAAAAAAGTTTTTTTTTTTTTTAATAAGTTAGAGTTGGCATAAAGAGAGTTGCAAGAATCAAGATATTTCCTACTGAAATCTTAAAATTTCATTTTGAGTCAATAGAAAAATTTATTTGAATGATAAAATAATAATAATCACTTAATTTGGCACAACCTGTCGTGTTTGAGCTTGAATTAGAGTGAACAATATATAAAGAAAAGAAAAAATAATCAATAATAATCTCTATTATTACTTTTAATCTTCCACAAAGAAATAAAAATGTATGCTTTCTCTTATAATCAATTACTATATAGTTTTCATCTAAATAAATATTTTAGATTTTCTTTTGAAAATTTAATCATATCTGAATTTGAGCTATAGCATTCTAAACCAAATCTAAAATCAATCATTTAAAATAAGTAAATAAAAGAATGTGTCTTAAATAAACATAACATACAGTACAAATGTTGCAATCAGCTTGCCTTGACCTTGGACCCTACTTGGTAGTAGACATTTTTATTATGAAGATTGTTTCATTGCTCTTTCTCCTTTGATGTCAGTCTTTTATAATATCGCATGCAATTATTCACTCTAATTTTGACATAATAGTATATATCAATATTGCCATTTTGAGGTGGAAGATTTATTGCCTCATATCTAGTGGTGCCTTAAAAAAAAAAAAAAAAAGAACTATAATATTTTAAGAAGATTTTTAATATTGCTTTCTATATATATTCATTAACTATGTGTTTGAATCCATTTAAAAAATAAAAACTGTGTAAATTAAATAATTTGATCACAGTATAAAATAAATATATATACATTAGTAAAATTATTATTTGTGTTAGTGACATATTGAATGTAATAATATTTATTTTAAAATTAACTCTTTGGAAATTAAATATGTTTCACTGAAATTTTAGATAAAAATTTAAATTGACCAATATTGTAGATTCCCTTTTGATATCAACGTTTTCAAAATGCATTCAGCTTGTTGATATTTCATTTCCAAAATAACTTTAGCAATTTATAAAAATACAATATTAGGTACATCATGATCAAGTTGTACTGGGATCAAAATGGATTGACTTTATGAGAGATTATTATGTATATTATAGACAATCAGCTTTTGCAATCAAGTATGAAGATGTAAGTAATAAAAACAATTAAATTCTGATGATGATAATGGTGGTGGTGGTATGGGTACTGTGGATTGCACCTGTTGTTTCTTAATTTCTCTTCAGTTTGGTTATTCCTGGAAAATACTTTGGCCTTGTTTGTATTTTATTAAACTTGTTTATCCTTATACTCTTCCATTATATCTTTTATTAATTTATTTTCCTTTTTAATGTCTAGTTATTATATATATATTTTTTCTTAAGTTCTAAAATAAACTACTATGCTGTGGTCATCACAAAACTTTTTTCTATATTTTCCTATGCGAATTCATGCAGTACAGATTATTTATTAGAGTTATCTTTCATGATGAATGCATACTGTTTTCATCGCAGAAAAATATAAACATGTTAAAAAAATAATTTAGTTTTGTACAGACATCTGAGGAAATACTTTACTTTTATCTAATTCGTTTATTAATTTATTTTTTTGTTAAAAATGAAAAAATATATATATCTGTTTCAATAAGTTATCACAGATCTATGCCTCAACCACTTGTTTTTAAGGTTGTTGATTTTCTAATCATTTTTCAATAAATAAATCAGGCTGGAATCTTGAAAACGAAACATCCAGAACGATAAAATAATTTCAATATTTTTAATCAAACTGCACACACACTTCACAAATTACGATCAACAGATATTACTGCCCAAAAATTAAAGTAAATTCGAAAAATACTCGCACAGTAGCGACATAACGATCAGAACTTCCTTCTGCCAGTAGCGGTAAAAACAGAACCATTCCAGTTTCACCTGCTTCAACTGGAGCGAAGTTTTGTTGTTCTGATGAGTTCTGCAGTTATTGCTGTCCTTGGGAAAGGAACTATTCCAGCTGCTCTAGTTTTGCAACAAACATGTTGATGTTTTTTTTTTTTTTTTTTTTTTTTTTTTTTAACTAACCATATTGAAAATTTATACCTCTATGAAAGTACCATAGACAGATATTTTTTAAAAATGGTCAAATTATGTTCAGGGCATCTCAAAATATATAAATCTATTGAAAATTGGAGGTTAGAAATTTTCATGAATCTGATACTTTCTTCTGATATATCCATATAAAGAAAAATACATATTCATTCCTGTTATAATCAGATATTTTTGGTTAAAAAAAAAAAAATATATATATATATATATATATGCTATTATTTTTTCAAATAAATGTAATATGTAATGATGCTAATTGTTATTCTTTTGATTTCAGCCACCTAAAGCTCTGATGAATTTTGTTGTGAGATATCGCCCTGATGAGCAGCCATCTTTGAGACCCCACCATGATTCTTCTACATACACCATAAACATTGCTTTAAATCGCCCCAAAATTGATTATGAAGTAAGCATTTTTCTTTTTGGAATTAGGTTCTGTATTACTCTTTTTTAAACTATATTTTGTTTCTGCTTCTTCATGATCTGAAAAATTTAAACAGGTTATTTAAAAATTTATTTATTGATAAGATATAACATAGTCTTTTGTCTCAGAAGTCAATATTAATTAATTATATTATTATTTTAGGAATTACTACAGTATAAGCATGCAGTCAATGTTTATTTTTAAACAGAGCTGTACCAGAGTGGTTTTAAAAGGACAACTGAAATATTTTCTTGTCCCCACAGCCTGTGTTAAGCACATTAGCTGTGGTAAAGCTGCAATAGCTAGATTGATCAGGGTGGCTACTAGTCAGGGAAATTTGACAAATTTTGTGGAAATAGGCCATATTTGAAAGCTTGTTATTCTAAATTGCTAAATTGTTTGTTAATTTTGTGGGAAATAAACAGCATAAGTCAGGGAAAATGCTGAAAAATAGTGATGGAAAAGCCAGGGAATTAGGAAAAGTTCTAATGTTAGCCACCCTGAATGATAATAGCGTTTCAGAAAGAAAGGGAGTTTTGCTTCTTGCAATCTGCAGAAATGGAATCTGCAATTTTAGTTCATCCATTGGTCTTTATCTCTAGGAAATAAAGCTTGAGTCATCTTCAGTCTGTAAAGTTTTTTGTATAATAACTTTTTAAAAACATGCCATACCATTGTTTACAGAAGCCCCAGTTCATAACCCGCTTTATTAGTTGATTTCTTTAAGCTGTAGAAATGTTGTTCTTATCTTTTCCACATTTTTGGTGCTAACACATGGCTTCCCTGTATTTTTGCTTTTACAAAGATAATATGTTACTTCAAATTAATGATTCCACTTTCAAATGCTTTTGTCAGTTGGATCATCTTTTTCAAATCATCTACGAAAGACACATTTCAAAATTATGGGTTCAAATTTCACATACTGCAAAAACACAAAAGTCCTTCTCATCTTGAGATGCCGTTTTTAGTTCCCCATCATACTATAGGTATGGGGAAGTTAGGTAATCGTGAAAATTTTCGACCTCGGTTTTTTTACTTTTTTACACGTTTTCAGGTGTGAGGAATCCGAAAATGACAAAATTTGTATGGTGCCTGTCTGTAGGGTGTCTGTTAGTCTGTTAGTCTGTGTACATGATAACTCAAGAACAAATTGTCGCAGAGAGGTCAGATCAGTTTTAAAATATTACTTTCGACACTGGCAAGAACCCTATTCATTTGCAACATTCAAATTTAAAAACTTCGTAAGTTATTAGAAATTTACGATTTTCTTAACATGGGAGAATAGGACAAAAATTCACTTAAACATGCATTAAATGGAAACTTTTTACTGTAAAAATGTCAGACCAGTTTTAAAATATCCATTTTGATGCCGGAATGAACATCAGTAACTATAAATATGCTACTTTGAAAATTTCGCAAGTTGTTGGAAATTTACGAATTTCTTAACATGGCAGTATAGGGCAAAATTTCACATAAACGTCAATTTTTAGTGATATTTTCATCGTAAAGATGTCAGACTACTTTTGAAATATTATTTAGGACACTGGCATGAATATTAATGACTATGAATTTTCAAATATAAAAATTTTGTAAGTTATTGGAAATTTACGAATTTCTTAACATGGCAGAATTGAGCAAAATTTCACATAAACGTCAATTTTGAGGGATATTTTTATCGTAAAGATGTCAGACCACTTTCAAAATATTATTTAGGTTACTGGCATGAATATCATAGACTATGAATTTTCCAATTTAAAAAATTCGTAAGTTATTTGGAATTTACGATTTACTTAACATGTCAGAATAAGGCAGAATTGAGCATAAACTTCCATTTTGAGGATCATAAATACATTAGACAACTTCAAAATTACATTTATGATATTTGTTTGAACATGATTGAATACAAATATTCTAATAGGAAAATTTCGTAAATTATTCGTAATTTACGATTTTATCAACATAGCGAAATTGTACATTTTTCATATAAATATGAATTTTGAGGATTATTGCATTGGAAATAGTAGCATGAAAACTAAACAACAGAAATGACCCTGATAAAATAAATTAATAGATTAGAATAAGATAAATATATCGAAGTGAACGGTGGATAGCCGATTAGGCGGGGATTTAATTCTTTCACTGTATCAAGCTTTGGTCAAATTCATTTCTTTTAACATGATTATAATATGTCTCGCACTAGAAATTTATGAGACCATAAATATGGTGGGGAGCTGAGCAGAGTCCACCTATGCCAACTAGTTTATTCTAACTATTGCAGCACCATCACAGCTTTCGTACTCAACACTGGCTGCGAGAAAAAGAAAATATTTGAGTTGTTTTTCCTTTTAGCCCTGTTTTGGTATGTCTGTGTTTAAAAATGAATTTATTAATCTCTTAAAATACTGTACATAATTTTGAATAACCCTGTGATATATATATATTTTATTTTTTCCCCCATTTTAGTTGATATAGACATATACAAAACATATACATACAGAAATATATCTGTGTTATCATTTATAATTTTTCTTCTCTTTATAACTTTTAGGGAGGTGGTTGCCGATTCATTCGCTATAATTGCAGTGTTACTGATTTGCGTTTGGGATGGTCTTTAATGCATCCTGGCCGTCTTACTCATTATCATGAAGGTCTTCCTGTGTCAAATGGGACTCGCTACATTATGATATCATTTGTTGATCCATAATTTGCCAAAAATCATTTGAAATATTCATGAGAGAACTTCAAAACTGAATCTGAAAGAAAATTTGCAATAAAGACATTATTTTTACAATTTTGCTGCATTTTCTAGCACATTTTTTGTGTCATGCTTGTGAGATCTTTAGAAGTTTTTCTTGTTTTGACAATGAATCATCAATTTGAAAGCTTAATTTCAAAATTGTGTAAATCTGCAATAATACTTTCTTTGTATCATTGTTCCTAACATTGGCATTGGCCTACTTAAACATTGCTGAATTGTTATTATACATTTATAATGTGCCTTAAAGTAATGTGTCACAATTTAAAAATTTTCATAAATGTCTCGTTTATGTTTAGTTTTATACTTTTGTCCATATTTTAGAGTTTGCTTGAAAGCTCTCTGAAAATGGTGTAGTCTGGAGATTGTAATAGTACTTAAGGTTGTTCTTTAAATTTATTCTTAAATTTTTGTGATCTTTTCTATTGCTTTTATTACATTTGAATGGACGTGTAGAAAGCTTGATGTGATAACTGTATTTAGTGAATACTTATGTGAAAATAATTTACGAATGCAATAAAACTGATGAAAGTTTAACATTTTTATTTACTGTAAATTTTATGATTTTTTATATTATACATATATATATATTTAAGATTAGTGACATCATTTTCTTAGAAAATGTATGTAAATGCCAAATTTTAGTCTTTGTAAATGTATATCTGTTTTATATTTAATTTTATTTAGTGAACTGTATAAATTTACTGACATGGATCTTAAACTGCATTTTATGTTTTTCCTAAATTGATAATATTGGTGGTTGTTAAGGCATTTTATATTTAAGCATAAATTTCAGTCTTATAAAGAAAAATTGAAATTCAGAATTGACAAAAAATTTATAAACCTATAAATGTTTGAAATTTCTAGACTGTAGTCTCATAATTCAGTTTTCTGGATTTCTTTCATTTTGTTTTTCTTATTGTTCTTTCCCCCTTTTTTTTTTTTTTTAGATTGTTTAATATTTTTCTCCATTTTATATATAAATCTTATAAATGAATGAGGTAACTTTTTTTTTTTATTTATTTATATTAATACACTTTCAAGAATAAGCTGAGGCTAACTACTTAAAATAATGAAAAATAAATAAATAAAACAAGTTTTGGATAAATTTTCTAAATATTATTTTGATTAATGCAAATAAACTTTTACGATTCTTTTTTCCTCAAAATTATTTATTTTTGTATCTGTATATTCCTTAATTAATAGAGTTTTTATACTTTTTCAAATATAAATAAATACAGACAAACAAATATAAACATTACTTGGGCAATATGTTCAGGTTGTTGCTATTAACAAGTAATTTTGTTTTGTAGTCTGCAAATTTTTGGGTGTAGTATTAAGTTGTAAATCATGTTTTAAAGAAAGGAATGTGTAATTAAAAGCTGATAATAAACCTTTTATTCATCAAAATATTTTCAATCATTTTCTAACCCTTCCACCATTAATTAGGCACTTGATGCATGTGAGCAATGTAGAACAATTTCTGTTTTGATACGATGAAGTCATCAACCCATTTTTGTACTTTAACTACTAATTAAAAGTGTGCAAAAAACAAGGCATTATGACTGAAACTAATGATAGTTCAAAGGGGCTTTGTCGAGGCTATATACCAAGTGTTCTTAAATTTCCCAACCAAGCATTAATGATTCTTTAACCAGTTTTGCAATATGAGGTCTTGCATTATGGAAAATTTCACAGGATGAAAACCTTTGCCACCACATGGATGTTTTTGATGGATTTCCTGTTTCAGTCATAGCAATTGTCACTTATAGTATCATGACACAAATGTGGTGTACTGATTGGTATGCTTTCTACAGTATATGTCACACAAAACTCACTTTATAACTTCTTACTACACCCAATATATTACCGTTCCATTTTTTTTTTTTTTTTTTTTTTTTTATTAAGAATGGAATAACTGATAATTGGAAAAAAATAAACAGAATCATTACTTTTTATGATCTACTTAATTCAACATTAAGTTAAAAAAAAGAAAAAAAAGAAAAAACTGCATATTTATATTTTGTGCATATATGGCTTTGTAAAAATAAATAAATAAAAGTTTTTTTCTTGTATTTTATTACATTGTTAACTAAATTTGAAACAAAGAATTATGAAAATAATGTTTATGCTTATAAAATAATGTAATAAAACAGCCAAATGTGTAAATATATATTTTAAAAATCTGATATGCCTAATTTAATGTAACTAAAATATGCAGAAATTTATTGCATCAATTTATTTAATTTAATACGCACTCCAATCATATACTTTAATAAAAAAAAAAAATAAAAAAAATGTTCAATTAAAAAATGTTTTTCCATTTAAACTGAACTTGTTTTAGTTAAAGTTGTGAAAACATATGCAATATAAACTATTGAGAAATTTGGTTGTTAATATAAATGATATTTATTAAAATGTGTGTATTATTAAATTTGGCAGCTTTATTTTACTATGTAAACTGTCAATATCTTTTTAAATCCAAAAATAATTGTGGCAATTATTTTGTATTTCTTTTTTTGTGTAAAGAGTGTTCTGTCTTCGAAAGAAGTTTTGTACATAAGAAGCTTTTTCTATCTTTTTAAAAACTATTCATGTCAATAAAATACATTATACCTTTAGCTTCAGATGTTTTTGTTTCTTCTGTAGTGTGTATTGTATCATAAAACTGTTCACAATAATTTAATGAAATAATAATACTAATAATAACCTAATACATTAACTGATATTTTAAATTCTTCAAAATTTCTGATAAATTAATAAAAAATCAGAAAATTCCCCTTATTTCAAAATTATATTTAATTTCTAAATTTCAAGCTCAAGTAAAATATGATTGTTTATTATAATATACACATATGCAGTGGTGGACATAATTATAAGACACCTATCTAAATAGTGAAAGAAAAGATTCAGAACTTAAAAATGTTTTATCAAATATGTCAAAAACACAAATTTATTCAGTTATATATAATTATTTTATAATAATGATATTTTCATACAATTTAATGAAAAAACTTAAAAACATAATGGACAAAATTATAAGACACCAACCGTTTTTACCAAATACAGTGGTCAACATAATTAGCAGACACTAATGGTTTAAAAGAAAATCCTCTAACATGGTTATTCAATATGTGGTGGAGCCGCCATTGTTTTTTATAACATGAAAGATGCAATTCGGCATCGAATCTATCAATTCTAACAAAATATCGTAACACAGTTCTTCTCAAGCACATTTTATAGCATTCTTTAGGTCTTCAACACATATAAACTGCCTCCCGTTTTGGTAAACCGCACGAGCTAAGATCCCCCATAAGTTTTCGATGGGATTTAAGTCTGGGGAGCGAGAAGGCCATAGGAGAACATTGATACTTTGCTCTGAAAGCCATTTTTTTGTTTTGTGTGATGCATGAATCGGCGCGTTATCGTGCTGGAAAGTGTAGTTTTCACCACAAAGAAGTTCACCGTATATGGCTAGTTGATCTTTAAGAAGATTCTTATACTTTTCGGAATCCACTCTTGAATGCACAAAAACAATATCCGTTTCCCCTTGAGACAAAAATCCAGCCCAAACCATTACTGAGCCTCCACCGTTTTGGCGGCTCATTAGTACATGAGGAGACTTCCGTAAATCATGCCAATAATATTGAAACCCGTCAGGACCATCCAAGTTAAACTTTTTTTCATAACACAGAGTACCATTTGGAGGTCCAGGCCACAGTTTGTTTAGCAAAGATTAGACGCTCCATTTTGTGCCGGCTTAGAAACGGTGGTTTTTTCTTCAGTTTTTTATATTTCGCATAGGAAGCCTTATGCAACACCCTGCGAATGGTTCTCCTTGAACAATTCAGTTTCAAAACATTTTTAATGCCTGTAGTGGCCATCTTATTCTGTGTAGCGAGCGAAAACACATGGCGCCTGTCTCTTGAGGACAAGCAAGGAGTACGTCTATATCTTTTAATCACCAATCCATTAATTCCTCTTTTCAAAACATTTCTAATTGCACATCTAGAGCTTTTAATAAATTTGAAATATTATTAATTGAAGCACCAGTTCCATTTAATCTCCAAATTTTGCAAATTTCACTTTCTTTTAATTCTGTACCTCGTGGCATGTTTGTAAATGCGTGAAGTCGGTTATCGTCTGCTTTAGTTAACTGCTGACGTCATAACAGCGTGCAGAAAATTTGCATATTGCACATTATTTTTGAAAGAAAGCAGGTGTTTTAATTAAAATGTTAAGGTGTCTTATAATTTCGTCCATGGTATTTTTAATTTTTTTTATTAAACTCTATAAAAATATCATTTCTGTAAAACAATTACGTGTGATAACAGAATAAATTTATGTTTTTGATGTATTTGATAAAACATTTTTAAGTTCTGAATCTTTTCTTTTTCACTATTTGTCAAATTTGATAAGTGTCTTATAATTATGTCCACCACTGTACATACAGTCTGTCTACGTTTAACAAAACCTTCTGTTGTTTTGTATATGCATCAAATGATGGTGGTGGTCTATGATATAATGCGGATTATCTTCCCTGAATGGGATATTCTCATGGGGGTCTTTTTGAAAGGTCTTAGCTCATATTCAGTCAAGCTTCAGAGAAAATTCCAAACATCAAGTCCAACCAGCTTGACTTGGTTTCAATCCTGGCATTCCCACCTACCAGCTTTTTAAACAGAACTGTTCATGCATGTGAATGAGTAATGATATGAGGAGTAGAAAACGGGGATCAGTTTTTTAAAAAGGAAATTTTATCTAAAAACATTTTTTCTTATTTTTTTTTCAATCTTAAATTAACTATTTCATCAAAAATTTCTTAGCCAGTAATTAAATATTTCAAAGCTATTAGTAACTGTAGAGTATGTAAATTTCTTTATTCATGAAGTAAACTCTATGTACACTTTTTATATCAAAGATTATGCATGAAGTGGTCAAAAAATGTCTTATTTTGAATTTGAAAAAGGCAAGATTACTCCAGCTTAAAATTAAACCATGTAGTTACAGATAATAACAATAGAGAGTGACAGGTGATGTACTTGCATAAATAATTCTGACAATGTAGCAGGTAAAGAAGATAGCAAGAAAGAAATTTCACAAAAACTATTTCAACAAAGTAAAGTGAAACTTTGAGTCCAGCGCATGTAGATAAAAACAAAGATGAATTCCCATTCTTTCTCTCATTAACACCCTCACATTATTGCTCTCTTTTGAATTATGGGAAATTAAACTGTTGTTCATGGAATGGATGCATTTCATTAAAAATATTTGTTATAAATTAATTCAGCAATACAAATTCAATTTTTAACTCCAAAATTTAGTTCATATATCAACTTTCTTAAAATTACCTCTCATTTAATCCTTTTTTAGCAGCATATGTTTCTTAATGATATTTTTCTTCTACCTAAACTAAAATTTTTCCAAAAAGTTTAATTTTATAAGTATGAGAAGGCATAGGGTATTCAAAAAGTAGGTTAGATAAAAGTTGTAAGTTGTAATACTTGTTCCCCTACAAATAGCATCATTGTGAAACAAAACTGGAGCTTGGGAAAATGATAGCTGAGTTCCACAGCTACCAATGGTAGTGATTTCATTTGGATAATTGCAACTGCTACTGCATAGTATGCGAAAAAATTGTGTGTCAGCTGGAAACTTGCTCCAACATGAGAAGTATGTAGAACAGTATGATTTTTATGGGCAAATTGTTGGATGAGCACAGAAATTTATTGCGAAATATCAACAGTGTATAGGCCTCATGCAATATCACATTTAACTATTTTAAAATGGTACCAGCAGTTTGTAGATGGTCATGGTCATACAGATTTTGTTGTCCAGGTCAAAGTTGGCTCCAGAACCAACTCCAACAGCACATCTTCTCCAAAGGACATCCTCAGGATATCCTACAGATGTAACGACATCCTGTGGATATCTTCAGAATGTATTATAGACAAGTGTGATGTTAGGGAAGGAAAGAGTTTCTATCACCAGGCTATCTAACAAATAGTCCAACATTTTGACAAATGCCTGCAGCAACTCAGAAATTGGGTAGAGAAATAGTTGTTGTCATGTTATATTATAGCTCACTTCTAAATAAAGTGTGTTTCAACCTTCATAGTTTGAGTACAACTAATTTTTTAAACTTCTCTTACAATAATATATTCCAACACAATTTTCTTAGAGACAATTCATGTAGTGGACATTGTTGTACTTTTGTATGGAATTCTAGGAAAAAGATATAATATTAGAAACTTTTTTTTTTTTTTTGTACTGTGCTCAAGAACTTTATAAAGAATACTCTGGCATAATTTTTTTTCTTGCTGAAACTATTTTGCATTCTTAATGCTGAAAAATGGGGTTTTCACTTTTTGACTTTATTGATTTTATCAAAATAAAGGTAGGAGAAGAAAATGATATTTAAGTGTACACTAGTAAAATCACAGCTGTGGTAAAATGCACATCTATGCATTAGAGCCCTGCAGGCTAGATTCCTCCAGGTTACCTACATTGCAAACCAGGTGCCAATCGAGATACCAATCTTTTATCCACAGGTCTATCTACTAAAATGTTTTCTTCAAAGAACTTTGTATGCTGTCTTTTTCATGAATTTAACTTTTTGAATTCAAAGGTTTGACAATAATGTTTTCCTCCTTAGTAATTTAAAGCAACATGACTCCTAACATGAGTTTAATTTCAATTACATAAATATTAATATGCTTAATGCTTAAAACTTTATATACAAAAATAATCCCTCTTCCAATGTATATTTGCTTCCTTATTCATTATTTTTTTTATAAAATGTCAAAACATCTGGATAGTAGATATTTTTTTACAGATCATATTTCTTGTATCACATAAATTTAGCGATACTTTATTGTGGGTCTGAAGCTGCAGGTTTTGGTTGGGTGTAGGTCCAGATTACTTGACTTGCATAGGACTGCTCTACTGTGCATATCACCTTTTCCAAAGTAGAATTATTCACTTGATGAAGGCTCGGGCTTAATTATTTTCACCTGAAACAAGTGTTGTGTGTTTTTGCAATTTATGGTGTTTATTTTTATGAATATTATTAATCATCATTGAACACCAGTATTTTGATGCATTTTACTTTAAATACTGTTGCATACTTGGGGGTTCATGAGTTGTTCGAGAATGAAAAGCAAATCTTGCAGAGGCTGGAAACTTTATTTACAGAAAATTCTAGAACAATACAAGTCTATATACCAAGTATCACATTCACTTTCACCAGTAAACACAGCTTAAATAACAGCTCTGTCAACAGCAAATTCACAGTACAAATGGTATAAGAGCATTAACACACAGCAAGGCTTGTAATCCAGAGAGGCTCAGATCTCTTTCAGTAGCAATGAAAACATTTTGCAAAACTCAACTGAGACTGACTCATTTGGCATAAAGCAACTCCTTAAATACCTGCGTAAGAAAATCTTGAAATTTCCAGTATCTTGACAACCAATAACGTTACAGCTACCATATTTGGTATATCAATAATAAGGATTTTCTCGCCAAGGTCGCCAAAAAAATCACCAAGGAGCGAAAAGTTGCCAAATTTGGCATAACTTTGAATTGCCACAATCCTTGGCCCATAGTGAATGCAGTTTTCTCACGGTCATCAGGATGTAACTCTATTTGCCAATAATTGCTCTTCAGATCCAAAGTCGAGAACCATCCATTGCCAGCAAGTGTGTTCAATATGCCATCAATTCTAGGAAGAAGGTAACTATCTTTCTTCATAATGTCATTCAAATGATGATAATCCATGCAGAATCTCGTTGAACCATCCTTCTTTCGCACCAACACTATGGAATAGGCCCAAGGACTTGTTGAAAGTTCGATGATGTTATTATGCTGCATCTCATTTAGAAGCTCAGCCACCTCTTCCTGCTTAGCAAATGGAAATCTTCTTGGATGTTGTTTGATTGGAGGATGATTTCCTGTGTCAGTTCGTGCTGGCTGATGTTAGTCTATCCAACATCTTTAGGTGTACGAGAAAGCAAGTCTCTAAATTCATAGAATAGCTTCTCTGCAGCACATCTCTGTTCTATTCCTAACTCTGCATTCTTGAGTAATTCTGTTGTTAAAAACTTAAAAGACTTGGACTCGATTGATTGAGTGGGCTGGTTAATGCATGTAACAGGAGTGCAGGTTGCTAACACCTCATCCTTCTTCACAATCTTTACTTTATCACTTATATTGGCAACTCTCACGGAAATACTGCTCATTGAAAAGTTAACCAGAGGAGATGAAGCTACCAAAACTCCTCTTAGGCTATTGTCTGGTTTGGGTATTCAATCAGTCCATAGCAGAAGTATTGTTCTTTAGGAGGTGTCCGAGAAACTATTGTCTCTGCATGTGAAGGGATGGAAATTTCAGATTTGGTTGTTATCTGACAAATTGGCTGAATGTCTGAATTTTCAACGTTAAACACAGCTACATTTTCTGAACTTGAATGCAGTTTATTATTCTTAAAATCTAATTTAAAGTTATACTTTCTCAGGAAATCAAATCTAAGGATTAGAGGATCACTTATATCAGCTACATAAGCTACATACATATGCCATATGATGGTAAATGGCATTTCCAAATGTAATGATCAAGTTAATTTTTCCATTGATTTTGATTTTGTCACCAGTCACAGTCTGGAGTTTAATGCAGGGCAGCATCCAGATGATCTTCTCTTTATGGTCTTGAGCTACATCTGTACTAACGATGGTTACGTTGGATCCAGTATCCAGAATCATATGGCAGGATGTGTTGTTAACTTGACCATAAATATATAGACTGTTATTGCTGCCACTCATCGATGAAATATAGAACACTGAAAATTGGGGCTCTTTAATTTAAGGCAACCTCTGCCCCGCGAGATTACCTCCTCTTCGTTTCCCTGCGATGACTCTGAAACCTAGCTATTCTTATTTTGTCGTATTGGACAGTTCCTCTTCACATGTCCATCTCTTCCACAGCCCCAGCACTTTATCTTCGGATTCTGAACTTCTTTATTACCTTCAAGGCTGTGCAACCTCCTAGTGATGTCTGCGAGATTTTTCTTCACTTTCTTAAGATCAGCTGGTGTATCATCTAATGAGACTGCACTGATGGTATGGCAGTCTTTATGGGAGGCTTGTTGGACTGCCTCAATCTTCAATGCGTACTCTAAAGCTGATTTTTGTCATGCCAAAACTGGGCATTGAGTATCTGAAGAATTAGCCGTGGAAATCCAAAATTTTGCTAATCATTTCAATTGAGACTTTTATTTTCAATCATCAAAACAAAATATTTATGTAACTTACCATTGTAAATCTTCTAAAAAAATTATTTAAAAAAAAAAAAAAAAAAAAAAAAAAAAACCTCTCAATAATTCAGACGACAGCATACAGTCTAACTTCTTTATTCATTTCTGCATCTTTGATCATCGAAAGATGTAGGGATAGCATCTTGGGCACATCCAACATCCACCTCGCGAAATCATTTCAAAGGGAAAAAAAAGAGCCGGAGCGAGCGATTGTGGCGTGTGTCCGCTATTTAAGTGGGGGGAAAAGGTTATCTTATCACAGAAAATCGCCAGGTGCAAGATGAAACGCAGACGATCGGAAAGCTAGTTGAAAGGCTAATGAACATGTTATTAACAAAAGAAAAGAATGATTATATAATCACCAAAATTGAGAAATTTAGAAATATGTTGTTACCCTGAATAATGCCAATTAGGAAAACAAGCCAAATGACGTATAAAGAGTTCCACTAATCAAATTTAAATAATTATTTTCGTTTTTCATAGGAGAACTCAAAACTCAAACTGGCGAATGAAAAAATTAGAAATAAATTCGGGTAGGCGTTGAATAAAATTGATTGACAAGGTGCTCACAGAATTTTGAAAAATCGAAAGTTCTAGAACATACCACACACACATAGTGTATAATAAAATACTTATTTATTTTCTGAATATGGAATAATGTTTTAAAATGAGAACATTATGTTTTTATACTATAATTATTTCATAAAAACGATGTAATATGCTGAAAGAAAGAAAAAATTAAATGTTTTTCTTCTTATATTTATTTCAGTTTTTCCTCACCCTTTTCTTATTTCTTATTATTATTTTCTTTTTTTTAAATAGAAAATTTGGGTTTCTTATTAGATGTAATTTTATTTATTAAATAAAGATGTCAGATGAAATATCTGATTTTGCATGACAAACATCCTTGACACTGGAGAGTCTAAGTGCTTTTTGAATCTCTGGATCTCTCATGGCATTGATGAAGTATTCTAGAGCCAAATCATTATGAGTTTCAGCGTGGCAGTTGGAGAAAGCCAGGTGTGACAGTCTCTGAATATCCAGTGCCAGCTCTTGCAAGCTTTCACCTGCTCTTTGGTAACGGAACTTTAACTGGAGACGACTATAATCTTTAGAACATTTTTCTCCAAAACGCAGCTCCAGTGCTCTGGTCAGGGCCTCGAAGTCATGCCATTCTTCCTTCAAAATAGTTCTTAGTATATCAGCTGCATCGCCCTGTAATGTTGCTGCTAAATGGACTGTCTTGACAGTAGAGTCCGAGCCGTTAGCTTCAGCTATGATGGAAAACTGTGTCTTATATACCTGCCAATTGGATCTGCCATCATAGGTAGATAGCTTAATTGATTCTATATTCTTTTATCCCTCCTTTCATCTTCCTGGGGCATGAATGCTAACTGTTCTTCCAGACTATGGATCTTCTTTTATAATTCATTTCATATCTCTTCCCTGTTGCACTTTTCTTTTATTTTTCTCTCAAGATCTTTCTCCATTCTCTTAAACTTGCTTTCTATTTCTGAAAACATTCCTTTCAGCTCTTGATTAAAATCTTCTTTAACTTTCTCTTCAAAATTCTCTTCTATCTTTATAACTTTCTCTTCAATTTCATCCATTCTATTTTCTCCCCTCTGTTAATTTATTGCCCATTACTTCTCTCACTGTTGAAAGTTCTTTCTTCATCTCATCTTAATTAGATTCCCCTTTTTCTTGCATAGATTTAATTTCTTTGGTCAACCCAGTTCCCATCTTTTCCTGTACTGCTTTAATTTCTTTAATTTTTTCAGTCAATCCAGTTTCCATCTTCTCTTGTACTGCTTTCATTTCTTTTATTTCTTCACTCAAACTATCTTTCATCTCACTCATCTGAGCATCTAGCCCTTCGTGAAGTTTCTTCATTTCTTGCTCCATACTTCTAGTTATCACTATTCAAAAGACAATCCCACCCCTGACACCAGAAATGTTGCGTACTTGGGGGTTTGTGAGTTGTCCGAGAATCTAAAGTGAATCTTCTAGAGGCTAGAAACTTTATTTACCGAAAACTCTAGAAGAATACAGGTCTATAAACCAAGTATCACCTTCACTTTTATCAGTAAACACGGCTTAGATAACAGCTGTAAACAGCAAACTTACAGTACAAACTGTATCAGAGCATTAACACACAACAAGGCTGTAATTCAAAGAGGCTCAGCCAATGAAAGCATTTGGTGAAACTCAACTGAGACTGACTCATTTGGTGTAAAGCAACTCCTTAAATACCTGCGTAGAAGAATCTGGAAATTTCCAGTATCTTGACAACCAATAACATTACAGCTTCCATATTTGATATATCAATAATAAGGATTTTCCCACCAAGGTTGCCAAAAAGAAATTGCCAAGGAGCAAAAAGTTGCCAGATTTGGCACCAAATCCATTATCTGCCGTAATGAGGCTTTTTAACATGTTTTTAAGCTATTTTAATGCAAAAACGAACTAGAAATGCTGAAACTTAATATTTTGTCACCTGACTAAGCCTCTTTGAATGAATTTACATAAAAATTACGAATTATTTACGAATTCGTAACAATATATTTATGTACTTTAAATAAGTTCATTTTATTCAAAATTCATAATTAAATAAGAGAGGAAAAAATATTAAGTACCCCCCCAACTTTTTTTTTTTTTTTTTAATTATATATCTAGGTTTTTTTCAGAACCTTGATAACATTGACTGAAAATTTAGATTTCAGATTTTTGGACCTTTTAGAAATATTAGCCATAAAATTACTGTTTTTAAAAATTATTTTTATTTATGTTTCTTACTATATATACTGATTTACATAAAAGTTATTAAAAACTATATGCTTATTTTTGTTTTTTAAATAATCAATATAAAATTCTGCACAAAACAGAATCTAATTTAGTATAACAGGATTTATTACCATGTTTTTATTAATTTCTATTCTTGTTTATTTGTGTGTGTGTTTGTCTGGTACAAATCTTGCAATCGAATTTTAACTAACTTCCCTACTAGCTAGACATTTGAAACTTTCACAATAGCTCACAACACAATACTTCAAAGTCTGATTTTCGAATAGTTTTCTTATAATTAATTAAAATATGAAAATAATAAACTCCTAATAGCAATAAAAATAGCCATTAAAATATTAGCTATAATTTAATTGTTGCCAAAAAAAAAAAAAAAAAAAAATATGAGTTCATTTTCTTTCGACATAAAAATAAATACATTTAATTAAACGTGAGCATTAAAAAATTGTAAAAAGTTAAATTATGCGTCTCACAAAAATTGACGTCATTATCAATTTAAAGAGTTCATACTGTTGCGTACTTGGGGGTTCATAAGTTGTCCGAGAATGAGAGGCAAAAATTCAGGAGCTTTATTTACAGAAAATTCCAGAAATATACAGGTCTATAAACTGAGGTTCAGCATCAATTCCACCAATAAACACAGCTTAAAGAAACAGCTGTCAACAGCAAATCCACGGTACAAACTGTATACCAATAACACATAATATATATCATTTTGTACTGAAGCTGTTCATTTCTTTAGCACGATTTTTCTCAATTTTATTTCAATTTGAGAGAAAAAAAAAAAAAAAAAGAGTTTGCACGTTCTTTTTCATTTTTTATTTTTATTTATTTATTTTTTTTTTTTTTACATAAAAAAAAATATAGTTATTTATTTTTGGCATCAGTTTGTTTTTTCTTTTATTAATATTGGAATGGATTTTTTAATTCATGTCTTTTGAACCAATTATCCAACTGAATTAAAAAATACGGTGTTAGCTGTATTTTTGGCATCAGTTTGTTTTTTCTTTTTATTAATATTGGAATGGATTTTTTAATTCATGTCTTTTGAACCAATTATCCAACTGAATTAAAAAATACGGTGTTAGCTGTATTTTTTTTATCCTGATATCAATTTCCTAATGTTCTTATAATTTTGTCCTGGCTAATAAATGTACCAATTTTTGATAAAATTGAATAATCCGAACAGATATAATGACAGACTTTCAACATATTTTGATAAAAACAAAAGTTTTGCATGTGTTAAATAAAAATTGGTACAAGGTGCTAAATAAAAATTGGTAATGACTTCAAAATTGCTGTCTGAGAGAAATAGTACAAACAACCTGTCATTCAAAAAACTGTTGTTAAAATATAAATTAATCATGAGGTATATCATACAATACATACTAGTGACAGTAGTAGTGAAGCCAGATTATAAGTTTTTGAAAATACCAGTATTTTCTTTTTCTTTTATAGAGCAGTTTGCATGAAAATAATTATAACTTTTATTATAAATTTATGTACACTACCTTTCCATAAATGACTGGACACTTTCAATTTCAGATGTTTTGTGAAATATCTCAAAAAGTACTAGACAAACCATTTTGAAACTTAAGGAGGGTGAAGAATTTGTTATTCCTCATATATTTCAGTGAAGTTTTGGACCGAAAGTGAAAGGGGGTACAGTAAAAAATTAAAGAATAATGAAAGTATTTGGCATTACTCTGTAAATAGTAATGTTTGAAATGTGATCTGGCTGCAGCATGTGATTATGGTGCTCTCTACCGCATGCATTCCGGAAGATATAACAGTTTCTTTAAAAAATTGTAAAAAAAAAATTGTCTCTTTTTTAGCTATAATATGCAAGGTATTAAATCCGGTGCAAAGCCATTTTCAGGAAAATTTAAATACACTATTAGACACAGCATACTGCAATCAGAATGAAAAAACATTTAACATCTAATGAAATATGAGCATTTTTACTAAATTTTTAACTGGCCATGCGAAAGATTTAGCAAAATTTCATTTGCATAATTTAATAACCAAATGTATTGAGCTACTTATATAAAAGCCCTAAACAAGTATCGTGTAAACTCAAAAATTTGTATGCGATAGAATGAACCGAATTTAAACTATTCCCCAAAATAAGGAAATGATAAGGGGGCTTTCTCAATATTTATTTCTAATTATCGAAATTGAATAAAAATAAAAATGTGAGTGAAACGCCTTATAGTTTAGCTTTTTTTCAAGAGGAGCTGAATAGCAGTTTATTCTACCGCATACAACTTTTTGAGTTTACACGATACATGCTTGGGGTTTTTATATAAGTAGCTCAATATATTTGACTATTAAATTAGTATACAAATGAAATTTCGCTGAATCTTACGCATGCACAGTTAAAAATTATTTAGTAAAAATGCTCATATTTCATTAGATATTTAATATTTTTTTTCATTCTGATTGCAGTATGCTGTGTCTAATATTGTATGACAAGTTTCCTGAAAAAGGCTTTGCACTGGGTTTTATACCTAGTGTATTATAGCTAAAAAAGTGATAATTTTTTTGACAATTTTTTAAATAAACTTTTACATCTCTCTCATTACATGCAGTAGAGACATAAGAATTTGTACAGATAATAAGGAAGAGCCCTATAATCACATGCTATAGCCAGATCACATTTTAAGCATTACTTTTTACAGGGTGATGCCAAGCACATTCATTTTTCTTTAATTTTTTACTGGTCCACCTTTCAATTTCGGGGCAAAACTTTCATTGAAATATATGAAGTATAACATGTTCTTCTTATTCCTGAAATTTTAAGATGATTTGTCTAGTATTTTTTGAGATTTTTCAAAAAACGTCTGAAATCGAAAGTGTTTGGTCGTTTATGGAAAGGTAGTGTATATTCAGATTGTTCATAGAATTGCTTCATTATCGTAGTGCTTATTATTCTTTATTATTTTACGAACAACTATGTATTACATGAATTTACTAAATAAAACATGTAATTTGCAGTTATATAGAATATTTACTAAATTATATATTGTTGCTAATTGATTTTGTTTAAAGTTCTGCAAAGCAAATCACTGGTTGTACATGTCAGATGGCAATCATATATTGATTGTAAATGAGCAAAAATATTTGTCATTATGGCTGGTTAATTTGATTTTGGCAAGCCTGCATGAGGAATGAGAATTCAGATTACTTTCTTAAAAAGTTTAAGCCATATTGGTTTGATATTAAAGAAGACTACACAAAACAATTTTGTGTATAGGGTGGCTAGCAGTCAGGAAGAATCAAAGAATCAGAGAAAAGTCAGAGAATTTAGAAAATCTGGAAAAGTTAGGGAATTTCACTTAAAGTCAGGGAATTTTGACAAATTTTGCAAAAACAAGCTGTATTTATCATTTAATTTTTAATGTTATTTTATATCACTAAATTTTTTGCTAATACTGTGAAATTTTCATGGGAAATAAACAGTAAGAGTCGGGGAAAAATCTTGAAAAATAATCAGGGAATTTAGAAAAGTTTAAATGCTAGCCACCCTGGTATATTTTGGTTCATAATAATTCTAGTTTGGAAATAAAATTAGCACATCTTGTCTATTTATTCCAATAATAAGCTGACTATATCATATGTGCAATTTTTCAGTTTGTAAATAGATTTTTCCAGATTAATTTTAAGTGTTATTTATTTATTTACTTAACTGAATACTAGCAGGCTTCACCCGCTTCGCTGGGCACTATATATTTAAAGGATTTCTTTTTAATTGAATAATTGAAACATTTAAATAGATATTCTCGATTGGCAACTATTTTCTTCACAGTTTTAGTATGGGATTTATTTTCATATTTTTATTAATTAAAAGAAAACTAATCAAAAATTCGAAAATCTGACTTCGATGTACACAATGACCCTTCGGGGGGCACCTTTGTGTTAAATCACGTGACTGTCCGAGCTACCGTTTTCAAGAACAGTGAAATATACATATATATATACAAATATTGCTCCCTTAATAGAATTAGATTCTGCGTCATTATAGAAATGGGAAGTTTTATTTTCATATTTTTATTAATTAAAAGAAAACTAATCAAAAATTCGAAAATCTGACTTCGATGTACACAATGACCCTTCGGGGGGCACCTTTGTGTTAAATCACGTGACTGTCCGAGCTACCGTTTTCAAGAACAGTGAAATATACATATATATATACAAATATTGCTCCCTTAATAGAATTAGATGTGTTTAAGAATTTGTTAAGAAACATGTATTTTGTGTATGTTGCTAAATGAAACATGCATATTGCCAAATGAAATGGAAAAAAAAAAAAAATAAATAAATAAATGATGAAGACTTTTATTTGCCATGAGAGCATGCTAAATAAAATAATGCAGACAGCTAGTATAAATACAATATCATGCTTATACCTATATTGTAATTATTAAAATCAGTTATCCCAACAAGCATGATTTAAAAAAGAAGAAAAAGAAAAAGATTATGGATAGATAATGATTTAATCAAGTTTTATATTATAAGATGAATCTACGCAAACTCCAAATAATTATTGAATTTTAAAAATTTTGTATATTAACATATATTATAAAAATATGATAGTAAATACACTTTATATGAAGTTTTATTATCATTAGTATTTTTATATATTTGTCTCACAGCACATTTTTTAATACATATATAAAAAATAAATCACTAATTGAACATACATAAACAATATACATACATATACAATGTTGAAACAAAATGTATATATATCATACAATTTTTTTTTTTTTTTTAACAGTAAATTTTAGTAGTCTTAAATTTTGGAAAATATAGGTTATTCCTACATAATTGCACTTGTTTATTCTGAATGATTTTTTTTTTTTTTTTTTTTGCTAATTAATTTTAACAATAAACTTTTCACTTTCTTTTGAAATGCATGATAATTACATAATATCAGTATTTCTCATAAGAGGAATATACAATACAAGCCATAATACTAGTCCAATTAACAAAGAGCTGAAAGCAATAGTTTTGTAGTATGCCCACGGTTCAAGACGAATTGTATATTTTGCAACTCCATCTGAGCTACATCTGCACTCTGTTCCTTGCTGAAGACAAGAACATGGTTTTCGATCTGGAACTTTTGCTGGAATCTAAGAAAAGAAAAGAAAAATGGTCATTCAAATCCAGAAATTAAACATAATTCATAAAAAAAAAAAAAAAAAAAAAAAACTAAAAGTAAATAAGAATGCAGTTCATGGACTGTGTAGCCTAAAAGTTAGATTTTACTACTAATAATGTGCAAGTTATTAGATAATTGCATATTCAGAGTTGCCAAATCTCCTCAGGAGGCTCCTGAATTTCACTCATTTTCTACTTTCCTGATTTTTCTTAAATTTCTCCTGATTTCTATGGTTTTTTACACACATCTCTAGATAATTCTTTTCTGTTTCTTTCTTTCTTTCTCTCTCTTTTTTTTAAATTATTATTATTTTTTTCCGAAGTGGTAATTACATATTTCTAAGATCAACCCGTAAAAAAATTCAAATATACTGGCAAAATAATTAGGTATATCAGTAAGTTCTAGCAAGAAAATTTTGCATTTCAAAAATCAGACACTAAAAAAGTGTTTAAAATGTAACAAATATTTTGAATCTGTGGACTGCAAAAATAGCCAATGTGTCTTAATAAAAAAATTAGAAAGCTTTAACAAAGTTTCCTAACATTTCTTCCAAAGTCTATATGTTTCTAAAATGTATCCTCTCTCCCTTGCAATATTTATCTTGCATCCTGTAAAAATAAATAAATAAATAAATAATGGCAAACACGGAATTTTCATAACCGACTATACTGTATCAAAATTCTAAAACTTATATCAGTTTCAATCTCTTTTAAATAGTTTAATACACTTCAGATAATTAGCACTTCTATGATTTAATATTTCTAAAAATTTTCACTCTTTCTTGTAAAGCTAGCATGTTGTAGTTACCACAAAACTTTCTTCTATATTTTCCTGTACAAATTCACACAATAAAATTTGTTTATTAAAATTATTTTCTGTAATGAATGTGGAAGACCTCTAACTCAAAGAAGTATAACACAAATTTTGAAAGAAAATAAATTTTTGTGACGATATCTGAGAAAATGCTTTTTATTATTTATTTTTATTTATTTATTTATTTATTTATTTTTTTTTTTTAAGGGAAAAAAAAAAAAAAAAAACATATAAATCTGTTTTAAATTACACTTCTCGGCATGAAAATGGCTTCTGATACCATTTCAGCACATTCTTATGTAAAATGACCTCCTGAATCCGAATATGACGTCCATTTTGCCCTATCACCCATAATTTTTTAGGAACGGCCCCCTATTTTTTATCAATTTTCGGTGATTTTATGGCTATAAATTTGTTTTTAGGAGGGGGGTGGAGGATTATTTTAACCGTTAAATATCTTCTGAGGAGCTACAGAGTTGGAAAATTGTAAAACATTAACATTTGCAACAGGGGATTTTTTTTTTTTTTTTTTTTTTTTTTTGAGGGAGGAGGGGGGATTTGCTACTGAAATTATGTATTACATATCTTATATTTTTTAATCTGTTATTAATGTTATTTTTTAAACTTTATATTTTTTTTTTTGTTTCTAGGTGTTAAATTAATTCTTTTTCATTCTTCAAATCAAATTCATCGTCATAAAATTATCGAACAGGGAAAACAAATGAGGGAGGGGGTGGTGTTTCTAGAAAACTGTGGGTGACTGGGCAAAATGAGAGTCATATTCAGATTCAGAAGGTCATTTTAAATAAGAATCAGCAAGAATGGTATCAAAACTCGATTTTTCCCCCACTTGCAGAGCAGTGTTATCAGAGATCTATAGGTCAACCATTCTACTTAAAGGCATTAACGAGTTCTTTTGAAGGATACCCATGAAAATGTACAGGGGAAGGGAGCAATGTCCATACACACACACAAACACACACACACACACATATATATATATATATATATATATATTTTTTTAGGTTAATTAATACTACCATAAATATATTTTTTTTTTTCAATTTCACATTTAAAAGTTAAAAATAATTCTCCTTATATACAGTCAGAAAAAAAAAGACGGTTTTTCCCCCGACGGTTCTTTCCCCCCGACGGTTTTTTCCCAAAAATCGACCTATAAATATGCGGTTGTGTTGCTGATCGATCTGTATTGACGTCTAATTTATAATGATATATTTATATTTTGCGGAGTCGTCTACATTGCTTACATAAACTCCGTTTCTGTCCTTTTTTTTTTTTTTTCTTTTTTTTTTTTTTTTTTTTTTTTTTTTTTTCCGGGGCGGGGGGGGGGGATAAATTAACTGGGAAAATGGTACAGTTGATACATTTCTCTAAAATTTTGATACAGTTATAAGCTGTCAAATTCTGAGGATGCTAATGTTAAATAACTGTGACAGATATTGATTCATATTTTCTGTGAAAATTATTAAATTCAATTTCACTTTAGTGTGTTAGAATGAAGTTATCAAATTATGACCAATTCATACACTTTTTTTATTAAAAAAAATATTTTTAACCATGAAAATTATTAATAAATTCACATTTTAAAAAATTTTGTATTATGACCTACTATATTAATTTTTGCACGATTAGAATAAGCATAAGCATCATAAGAAAAAAAAAAAAAAAAAGGTTTTTCAAATTTACAGCTCAATCCTATCATTATTTTTCAAGTTTTTGTGATAATTTCATTTTTAACTGGCGCTAGGGGAACGTCACATATTATAATTTGTGTCATTTGTAACTTTGCTGCATAGGAATCAAAATAGTTACTGAAGTAAGTTTAGATACACAGATAATTTCTTAATCAGCATTACTCTTAGTGTATTATATATTTAAAATTGTTATAGTTTTTTCTCGGCCATTATTTGAATGAATATAGTACTTTTCTGCGAGAGATATAAATTAAATTAAATTAAGTTAATAAATTAATTAATCATTATTTGTTTTATGTATGGTGAATTTCTAATACATTTTCGATTGTAACTCTATCAAGAACGAATTAAAAATATATATTAACTTCATATTTCCTAAGAAATGGTTGGTTGGCTTTTACATTGTATTAGTGCTGCGCTATGGACAACTGGCGGCGGTCTGGGACTCACACCCTAGAGGTGGTCGGGAGACATGCCATTATTGCAATTTGATCCTCCAAGGAATCCAGTCAATGGAAATTATTTAATGAAATGGTTAGGCTTTATGATTCAGTTATTTTATTCTCCAATACACATGTAATAATGCAATTTTTATCTGTTTCATATACGTAATAGTTTGTAATAGCATGGAACAGAGACGGTATTTAATTTTTACCTTCTTCCATATCCACTAAAAGAAAGTATTAAGTTCGTAAAAATTTCTTTTTTCCAGTTTTCGATGAAATTACTCGTTTTGAGATGTCCTTAACATAATTTGATCATTATTTGTAGGAATGTTTTGTGTGTCTGTGTGCGCGTTACCAAAATTTTGTGGACGTTGCACCTCACAAATCAACGGACAGAATTCAATATAAGTTTATAACTGGTTTGACCTTGATTTTAGTTAGTGCTGACTAACTTTTGGGATGTATTGTTCAACAGGATGTATCGCTATTGTCTCGATTTACCATGATTTTTAACATGACAACATATGATAAAATTTCGTAAAACTTTACTCATTGAAGATTATCTTTAATCAATAATTGTGAAATAATATACATATATATTTATAATAGAAACAATGAACCAGAATAAAACTTTTGTATATGCAGGACATAACTTTTCATTGGGGGTGTAAATTTTTATTATCTGCATTTTTCTAACGATCTCGTCAACATCTTTAAGACAAACCTTTTACCATGTATGTTTGATGGCATAATACACAGTTATCAATTATGTTTTTCATAAAATAATAGGAAAAAAAAGGAAAAAAAAACTTAAATCATTCTTTTATAAGATGTCGTCTGTATCGCACAAAATTAACTTTCTTTCGACATCTGGCATTGCAATTCTGATATGTAATTCATCTGCACTCATCATGGAAAATAGTTTCATAATAATTTTAATAAATAATTATTATAAATAATTATATACTGCGGGAATTTGTTTAGGAAAACATAAAAATTTTGTGATGACCACAACATACTGAACTTTTTTTTTTTTTAAATATTAAAATATTTGAAAACTCGTTAATTCATCATTAGTTTTATTCGATGCCTTTTTGGATCTTTTTAAAAGACCAAGTTTCTGAGCTCCCATGTATACTCTTTTTCATAAAAAAATAACTTAATATAGAAAAACGACAAATTTGGGATGATGTTCATTTTTAAAAAAAAGGAAAAAAAAAAAAAAATGAACTTGAACTATTTAAGGAAATATCAAACGAAATATGTAAATGCCTCCTTCGATCACGAAATATTGTTGAATCAATTTCGATACACTATAATATTTATCGTTATTCATTTTATGCGTCTTTGATTTGTTGGTTAATTTAATAACTAATCTCCTTCAATATTGAACTACAAAAGTTAAAGCTAACCAATTTCATATAAGAAATGCCTTTTTTTTTCCCCCGTTCTTTGTCCTCCCACCTCCTGTTGTGTTCTCTGTTAATTTCTGACAGGAAATAGATTCAACTGCGTGTTCATCATCTCGGGTCCTAATTTCATCACAGGCCGAGAATAATCTTTGTCCGGAGATGAGATTGGAAGTGACTGTCATGAAGAAAGGCAGCCAACAGCCTCCTTTGCATAATCGATTCGGTGTTTTGTGATTGTGACCAACAAGTTGAGTTTTCTTGTCATTCTTGTTTATTATAAAGACGAGTTGAATTGTTTTTGACTTGGATCGTAGGAGTGTGTTGAATGAGGTATAGGTCATCTTTTGTCAGAAACTGACAAAATTATCTCAAAATGTATTCAAGGTTAAATTTGTTATGATAGTCCAAGATTAATTGAAAAGAATTAATAGTAATTGATTATCGTTTTCACTGTGCATCTTGAATTAAGTGTCACTTTATACTATGTCATGTGTAAGGAAAATAACGTCTTAACAAACTTGTTCAAGATCAACAATTTCAGATTATACAAGTAACATTTGTTTCTTTTTTTAAATGTGTTTTAATTTAATTAAAACGTAATTCTAAGAATTTATAAGTAAATGTTTACGTAAATATTTTTGTGCAGATATTTAAATATTTTAAATGCTACACATAATATTTCAAATTTCTTTATTTAGTTGACAAAATTACACGAAAAAAAAAAAAAGAGTTGTACCCAGAGAAAAACTAGTATGTTGTGGCTACCACCAAATGTTTTTCTGTATTTTCCTATACAAATTATTTATTTAAAATTAAATTTATGGTAAATGCAGACGATTTTCATCTTAGAAGATCTCTTCACTACATGTCCAAAGTAAGTGAATTTTATGCTTTACAGACAAGATCTTAAAAAAAAAAAAAAAAAAAAAAAAAAAGTTAAAAAATCGATAACTTTATTTTTAATTATATGTGGTTCAACCCTTCGTTTTCAAGATACTGACGATTTTTTTTTTTTTTTTTTTGAAAAATACTCATATCGAAGTTTTTTACAATGTCGAAAGTAATGTTCCGACATATACAAAATCTTTTTCGTTGTCGACTATTAGTATTATAAATCATTATTTTTAATTTCAAAATGACTCTTTAAAAATAATTCTCACTGCACATTTATAGAAAATTTTGTCTTATACTGCCATATTAAAAATTTAGAAAAACAAGATGGTGACGCCACTTGACAGGCGATTTTCACCAAAAAGTTGAAAGACATTAGTTTACACCCCGATTCAATTACATATGAATTAATATGAAATTCTGAGTACTAGTTTTGAGCTAGAGATTCTACAAAATATTTGTCACACACACAGACAGATAATTTTCTAAAAACGGTCGATTCGTGCTCTACTCCTCTGAAAACATATTAATCCACCGACATAGGTGCCAAATCTTTCGTTTTTTAAGAAAGACTTAATATCAGAAAACTGTTATAATTGTTTTCAGCTTATTTAATCGAATTAAAAATATATGTGACATATTCCTTTAAAAAATAGTGGTGATAAATCTGATATAAAAAATTAGAATGGTTGGAAGGTATGATTCGAAAACCAGAAGCCAAAAATTTTTATGAAACAAATACTTTTTCGCGTTGAATGTAGAAGAAAGTAAAAAGTGAAAAGGATAAGAAGTTATTAATTATGTATTTGATCGTATAACTTCGAAAAAATATACAAATATAATTTTATACGGCTGAAGATAATTTTTTTGTTTTTCGTTAAAATACTATATTTCAGAAACAGGTGATTCTATTTTGAAATTTATGAACTGTTTCAGATAATAAATTGTTCATTTTAAGAGGTATATTCACAAGATTTAACTGTTTGAAAATTTGTAAAGCTAATTTTATGGGGAAAAAAAATGCCTATTTTTATATTATTTATTTAGAGAATTATAAATAAGCTAGGTGAGCCAAAGGTGGCCATAGTTAAGCCTTGAGAATTTTTTTTTGTACGTGATTGGATGTTTTTTCGTAAAATGCTACACTTATCTTTTACAAATATCAAGTATGATTTTCTTTGTAAAATGTAATTTAGATATTTTTATAATACAATTTCAAAATTGTAACTTGTGGACCACCTTTGGCATATAGTGTTCCAAGGTGGCCCATACATTGAAAGTAACTTTTAAAATGTGCTTAAGACGCTATTTTTTGTTATGTTTCGGATTTTTCTTCTTATTCACCTTACCTTTTGGTACAAAAAGACTTTCAACCACTTTTTCTGCAAAGTAGTTCAGGACTTCTATTCTGAAATTCATTGACATCTTTCGGGAGATCTCTGGTATTCTCAACAGCGTTTAAATTGTTGGAGAATAAATGATAATAAGTTTTTTCAGATATTTAAACAGAAATTTTGAAAGTTACAGTTATTGCATTAATTTGCGTATTTATTTCTTAAGTTGCCCACGTGTCCCGACATCTGATGGGCCACCTTGAGAACATGCATAGGGTCGCAGTTTGCATGGCATTAAAATTTTACTCGAATAAATTTGTTAGAAATGAAGTTAATGTGGTTAAAGAGAGAGAAATAAATTTTCAGAAAACGCATCACAACACAAAGTTCTAAGAACTAAAACACATGTAAATTAAAATATCTTCTTACGTGGAAATTAGAGCAACTATTTCTCTAAAGTGAAATTACTTCATACAATGGCGGTCGATCAAGATACTCTCTTCAAATTCAGTCACATACCCTGGAGATACATGATGTAGAATGCAGGAGCACCATTTTGTAATTAAAAATTAAATTAAACCTTTTAAAGGGGGGTGGGCTACCTTAGGAACACTGACCACCTTTGACTCACTTACCTTATATTAACGTTTTTAAAAGACTTCATTTACCGTTTTCATTTACCGTTTTCATGACGTTTTCATTTCAAAAAAAAAAAAAAAAAAAAAAAATCAAATCTGATTGTTATACAAATTTCTGCACATTTCGTGCATATTTATTACTTTCTTCTATATACACATAATAAGAAAGTACTGAAGTTGTGAAAATTTCCGACTTCCGGATTTCGATGAATTTACATGATTTGAGATTCCGTGAACACAATTTCACCATTTTTAGAAAATTTCTGTTAGTCTCCGTGTATCCAACATTTTGTATACATTTTGTCTCACGAACCAATGAATGAAATGTAATCAAATTTGATATCTAGTTAGATTTTGGTTTAAATTGGGGCAGATTACACTTGGGCATTAATCGCTCAGAGGGTGCTGATGTCATTCTATTTTTTCAAAATTTTCAATACGTCAGTATAAGACAAAATTTCGTTTAAATGTATGTACGTAATGAGGACTATTTTTAATTTTTAAATATGAATTTAAAATATGACAGAACAGTCAACCAGAAAAAAACTAGTATGTTGTGGTCACTACAAGACTTTCTTCTATATTTAAATATATAAATTCACTCAGTATAAATAATTTATAAAAATTATCTACCGTGATGGATGCAGACGATTTTCATCTTAGAGAAAACTAACACTAAATATCCAACAATAGACAGTTTTATTCTCTACAAATAGCATCTTAAAAAACGAATTTTCATAATGATTATATTACAAATTAAATTACGTACAGTTATATGCTATAGAAGTTGAAATGTAGCCTTATCGTTATCGGGGAAAATTGCAGTATAGCAGCGCCAGCTATTGGCCGATATGCATCGAAACTGAATCAGCATAATGAATGACCAGCATAATAATGGCCTTCCAAATCATAATCAAATTCAAAATCAAATTATACGCAACAGAACCTGAGTTGAATTCCGCCTTCCCTTAAATTGTGGAAATCGCTATATAATGGTGTGAAAAGTTAATTTGTTTTTCTCACCATTATTTTTAAATTTAATCTTTTTATCTTTTACATATATAAATTTTCCTCATACTACTAAGTTACTTTAATCGTTATAATGGTTTTTCTCTTTGCTTTTCTTAAAGTTGATGCTTTCTTTAAACAAAAACTATTTACTCTTTCTGAATTAGATAAACTATCAAATTTTGTCTACACTAGTAAATTGAACTCAGCCTGGATTTTTTTTTTTTTTTTTTTTTTTTTTTAATCCTTACAAATAATAATTTTAATTTCAAATAAAATTTATCAAATTACTAAATATTAAGATTCAACAGATTACAACTTTTTTTTTGTATATAAAAGATTACAAAATTAAATAAAGAAGTAAACAAAAAAAAAAAAAAAAACTCGTGTATAAATTTAATTCTAACTTATTATTTTTACAAGTAATTTAATATATCTATGTTTTCTGATGTAAGGCCAAAAGGTTACAGTACAGGGTTTACCCTGGTTTTCTACTAAATTACCACAACAATTTTAATCATACAGATCTATATCCAAGCAAGTTCATATCCCTACCATTTAATAAAGAAAGCATCAGAATTTATTATACTTTTGTACGTATAGTGAAATAAAGAAAATTTCGAACTCTTTACTCCTCAGATTGAATATTAAAAAAAAAAAATCAATGAATAATTTTCTTTAATAATAACTAAAATAAAACCGCGTTGTGTAATTGCAATTTTAGACCCAGGTAAAAACACCAGTGATAGCAATGTCCAATTATTACCTATCTTGAAGGAAACTGAACATGTATGAAAAAAAATTCACTTCTTTAATCTATTTAAGTATTTAAATTATCAACAGGAATCGGGTAGTACTTAAATCAAATAAAAATAAAGGTAAATATAAATTTTTATTTCTTCATAACTCCTGGACCTGAAAAGAAAAATGTTACTTCAGTCTTCCTCTGGAATTGCTAACAACAAAAACATTACTTTTACTTTGTTAATACCCCCAATTCTCTTAGTCTAAATAGTTAACTTGACTCTTTTCTTTTTGATATTACAATTAGCAGTCAAAACACAATTCCAGATCAGAAGACTGAACTAACTCACTAACCAGATTCCTGATCATATTTGTGTTCGAGACACCTGTATATTTACTTGCTAACAATTTTTTATTTATATATATGGTAATCATTATCAGCTACATTTAAGCTATATTAAAGTTTTACTATTCAATTTTCATGGCTTCTCTGAGCTATTAGATTATTTTGTGTTTAATTATGTGCTTAATTATTCATTAAACATGTACAAAATTAACAAGAGGACACCGCCATCACTGAGTATTAAATAAAACTTTTTCTTGTGCAAAGTTACTAACTTCATAAATTCTTTATCTACTATAAGGTTTCTACCCCTTTTTTTCTTCTTTTTTTTTTTGTTTTTATTTGAACCTTACCCAAGAATTCTTTTCTTTAATTAATGAATTAGAGAACCTCTTTCAAATAAAATAAATAAATAAAAATAATTATATCCATAAAATTTTATTACATATTTTATAAGAAATAAACTCTTATTTAATGACAAAGTAAAACTACACAGTTATTAGTTAATAAACAAGAATTTTTTTTGTACATAATTTTCACAAAATTGTTTCTACTTCTTTATATATATATATATAAACCCCTTTAATTAACTTCAACAATCCTGGGATTAGTATTTAAACATTTTAGATTATAAGTTAATACTCAACAAGGTATAGAATACTAGAAAAATAGAACAAAACTTACAAATTCAGAAAGATTCCAGTTTCAATACCACCACATAATGTATTCATATTATATAAATTTTAATGGACTTACATTTCAAGGAAGGCTTCTCCAGGAGTGGGGACTCTGTCCGAAGAGATGTACATTTCGGCTGCTCGTCATAGGCAGGGGCTTTTAGAGGTCTTTGCGAGGGCGTACACAGGAGGATAACCAATGGTCGGATAAGGACTCTAGAGGTAGGTTTTTCTCGCTTTCAGGGATCATTGTAGAAGCGCTAACCGGTGGCAAACCACGCTGGGGATATGATACGAAATTTAGTCGGAGTCTTTCTCGCTGAGGTAAAATGTATTCACGAGGTCCGGAGCAGTCGCACTCATGGTAGTCCGGGTGCCTCCCAGGCCTCCCCCCTTTAGTAGGGCTTCAACGACCTAGGTGGTAGGCACTGTAAAGACGTATAAATGATAAATACTAACGACAAACGGGTCCACAAATCAGTACCAAAGGAGAGAGTTTCTCTTCACTGCTGCCCGACGCTATTCCGATTAGCCTCCTATAAGAATATTCTCTAGTCTTCATGTACCCTACGAGGTATACACCGCCGTCTTGAGATTTTCATTAGTAGCCCCATCCCGACAGCCCTTGCCGGGTCAAGTTGTTCCTACCGCCGGTAGACCGGAGCGATTAAAAATCAGTTCTTCTCTCCTAGCCAGCCAAAATCTTTCTTGCATGTCATCTCACGAACCAAATTCTAGCAGCACGTAGGCGAATAGGCTAAATGTCTTTAGCGGCCACGCACAGGAAGTGCGTCTATGCTACGTCGATTTCTAGGCCTAACATCGGGCCTCCGGGAGAAGTATGAAGGGGCGACCATGCAGCTCGAATACTCAAAACCTTCTGCCATATTCTGGGGAGCCCGCGAGCTCCCCTTCCTTTTATGAGCCGCCTCGCTACATGTCCTCTTGTATCTCTGTCCTAACGTTGAATCCGAAAATTTTACCCCCCAAAAAGGGAAGAGTATTCGGGTCAGTGTTGCCAACACAGCTCTCTAAATTATTCATTCGCCAATGAAAAATAACCTATTCAAAAAACTCCTCCTAGTAACGCGAACATTGGCCACGGAGCCCCTGTCAAGGCGTGCCCACTTCACCCCACACGGATGAAATAAAGAAGAAAAAAAAATTTTCTCCGACCCCAGAGTCGCGAAGGAAAAGACATATGGCAATTATAACAAAATTCCAGTATTAACCTTTTTTGAACTTGACAGATTTACTGAAATCCCCGTGTCATAGGACGAGAATTTATGTAATCGACAGATAACATTAAAGTTTAAAGTTACCCAACTCCTCTGCCTTTTTACGAGCAAGATAGCATTCTTGAGTTCCCGAAAAAACCAAAAATCATGCGAAAGAGGTACTAACCACCCACGAACAAATTCCTATAGCTCCCTAACGCTTGTTTTTCCCAGAAAATGGAAATCTCTGCGACACTGTTGTCAACACCATCTGTGGGCAAAGACTCTTCCCTTCCCTCGAAGTAAAAATAATATAACGGTCATTCCATTCCAACCGACTATCTTGTTTTCGTAAATAAGCTAAGAAAATTCTTAAGTGCAATTACACACAGTTTTTGAATAAAAAAAACTAAGAATATATATAAAGGTTTTTTTTAAATAAAATTAAACCTTTCGTGTAACGTTTAAAAAATTATAGAAACATATAGTTTTGTAGAATTGATAAAATTAAAAAAAATTTAGTTTTTTCCTGTACTAAGGGTTTAAAAAATATAGTTTTGTAAAAGTATACAAGTTTTGAATAAAAATGAAACAGTTCTGGTAAAATTTAAAATATTAAAATTTAAAAAATATTGTTTTTGTAGAAATTCGAAATTCACCATAACAGCTATATAGCAAGACCATCTGTTTAGAAATCGGCACCAAAAGTTGATAGGCACTAATTTATGTCAAGGTGCAACGACATATAAATTTATATTCAATTTTCTGCAGTAGATCCTGAGATATAGGATCTACAGCAATTTCCCTTAAATTGTGGAAATCGCTGTGTAGCAGCGCCTGTTGAGTGATTGACATCAGAAGTTTACAGGCACTAATTTAGGTCAAGGTGCATCTATATATAAATTTATATGCAATTATGTGCAGTAGTTCTAGAGATACAGTCACCACAATTGTTTTGTTACAGTTACACACACAGACAGACAGGCATTTTCTAAAAAAAGTCAAATCGTGTTATGGACCTCTCAAAACGTGTAAATCCATCGAAAACTGGAAGTTAAAAATTTTTACGAATTCAATGCTTTCTTCTACTGAATATAGAAAAAAGTAAAATTGTATATGTAAGGGAAACGCTTCTCATCACCGGTGTGAAAAGAGTAAATATTCCGTCGGGTTGTATAGTTTCAATATGAGTATCTTTCAAAAAAATACGTCAATACCTTTAAAACGAGTGATTGAACCAAGGATATGGAATAATTTAAAACAAATTTATATATATATATATATATATTTTTTTTTTTCATTTCTTTCTTTCTTTTTTTTTTTTTTTTAAGCATTTTTTTCTGATTTTGTCAGTAGGGCATAAAGATTTTCTTTCGAAATTTTGTATTATACTTCTTTGAGATGAAAATCGTCTGCATCCATTATAGAACATAATTTTAATAAATAATAATTTTAACAAATTATTTGTACTGCTTGAATTTGTATTGGAAAATTTAGAAGAATGTTTTGTGATGTTCCCAACATACTAGTTTCCTGTTTGCGATGCTAATTTTTGTAAATATTTGAGATTCATTTTTCTGCTAATTGCATAATAATAGTTTTTAATAGAATAATTTTAAAAATAAAAATCGAAAAATAAATAAATAATAAAATACGCGAAAAAATTGTCTTATTGTTAACACGCGAGGCACGGACTATTTTTTCGTATTGTGATGAGCGTTTTTTTAACTCCTGGAAAAAACGCCTCGTCGCATTTTACCGAAATGTTTAAAGCAGTTTGTTTTCATTAATATTCTTCCGCTGGAAAAGAACTAATTGCCAGTGAAAACTACCCGACCCCCCCCCCTCTCTTTCCCCGTCGAAGATCGCCTGTTATGTAAATTTCTAATGCAATCTTCATTTTTGATTTTCTGTTCATTTCTGGTTTCATTTCTTCAAAATAATTCCATTTTTGGAAACTCTTCATTTTGATTTTTAAACCTTTTGAAGCTACTTACTTTTTGTCAAACTTTTCATTTTTGGTTTTTAAAACTTTTTAAGCCATTTACTTTCTGCAATGCCTTTCCCTAAGAATCTTTAAAATAAATTAAAATAGTTAATTACATCTCAAAAACTCATTGAGTACTATATAATCCTTTAACGAATAATAAGAACAAATACCGTATACAGGCAATTTATCGAAACAATTAAAGCAGTTTTTTTCATTAAAGTTTTTCCTTCGGATAATAGCTAGTTGACACTGAAAACTAATTTTTTGAAGATTGAAACTTACCAAATCAATAAGTTATCTCTCAAAATTCTTTTTCTTTTTTATCAAACCTTACAAAGTCATATACTTTCAGTAATGTCCAAAAATCTTTAGATTAAAATAGTTAATAACATTTAATAACTGATTTATCATATAATCCTTTCCAGAACAAATACCGTCTTCAATCATTTTGTCGAAATGATAAAAGCAATTTGCTTTCACCATTTCTACAATTTGCAAAACCGAAAACAGCTTGTTCCAAAAGCAGCTTGTTGCCAGTGAAAAATAAATTTTTCCGCAGATTACAACCTGTCAGATTAATTTCTAATCCTCTGAAATCCTTTATTTTTAGTTTTTATAACCTTTAAAGCCAATTATTTTCCGTAATAATGTCCGCCCCCCCCCCCCTCCCCGAAAAAAAAAAAAAAAATTAAAAAAAAAAAAAAAAAAAAAAAAATCTCAAAATAAATTTAAATAGTTAATATCTTAAGAACTGGTTCAATAAATAATTCATGCCGGAAGAAAACTGTTTCCAAGCATATTTTCTTTTCATTCATCTTTTCTTTCTTTCTTTTCTTTTCTTTTCTTTTTTTTTTTTTTTTTCTGTCCCTCCGAAAAACATCTAGTTACCCGTGAAAACAAATTCTTCAGAACATTACAACCTGACAAATCAATATTTAACCTCCCCAAATTCTACATTTTTGCTGTTATCAAAACTGTTAAAATCATTTACTTTTTATAAAGTCCCTCCCTAAAAATCTTTTGACCAGTTTAAAAATACTTGATCTCTCAATATTATGAATCTTGTGGTTATTTTATTTTTATTTATTTTTTTTTTTTTAATAGAAATAATAGCCACACGTTTTTAATTAAAATAAAGAACTGTTTTCGAAAATATCTATTTAGAAAATTAAACCAATTCCTGATACCTACTAAATCTGATTTAGAAAATAGTTAATAACATTTCAAGAGCTGATTTAATATATAACCCCTGCCAGAATAAATACCTTTGCTTAATATCTAATCTTCAATATAATAAATACCTAGCTTCAAATATATTTAATCTATTCTTCGCACGAAGCGTATTTTCATTCGTATAATTAATTAACTGTTTTTGATAAACCATTATTCAAGTTTGCATTCCCAATTCTCTTGAGTAATGCATATTTCATGATTAGCAATATTAATTGTAGATTAATATTTATTTCTGAAAATTCCTAAACCATTCACATTAATAATAATAATAGCAGCAAAAATCTTGGGTTCCAAAAACAGCTTGAAATTTATTTTAAAAGGTTTTTATGATACTTTACGAAATAGTGCCACAAAATATTCGGTAATAATAATAATAATAATGATGATGACGATAATCATAAAAAAACCCAAAGTTTTTGGTATGTTTATCAAATAATACGTTATTATTATTAATAATATATTTAAATTACGATAAGTTATGATATGAAAGTGGAATGTAATAAACAACAAGAAAAATTATTTAACAATGCTAATAAACAAGAAAATTACTTAAAGTTAAACACTATTTAATCCAAAAAATTAAATTATGCTGTGCTTTCCACTTCAGTAGGTGTGAACACAGCTATTAATAGCTACAAATTAGTTAAAGTTAAACACTCTTTAATCCCACCAGCTGAATAGGAAAGCACACCATAATTTAATTTTTTGGCTTAAAGAGTGTAATTATTAATACCTGTGTTCCCACCTGCTGAAGAGGAAAGCACAGCATAATTTAATTTTTTGGCTTAAAGAGTATTTAACTTTAACTAATTGTCTTGTTTATTAACATTGTTAAATAATTTTTCTTGTTGTTTATTACATTTCACTTTCATATCATCACTTGTCATAATTTAAATATATTATTGTTTTTGTATATAATTTAGTGCTGCTTTTAGCGCCTTTTTTATACAAATTAATTTTTGTCATTTATATTGAATTGAATTTATTATTATTATTGTTATCGTTATTTTGCGTAGCTGAGGAGGTAAAATGATTAAATAATTTTTATTTTTGAATCATCTGTATTTTATTTCATATCTGTATTTAGTGTGTTTATCTATCATACTTAAATACACAACATTTCACATTTTCTCTTTAAATTACACATTTATATATAGGTAAAACAATGTAACTGAATCAGATTGCACACAATTTCATTAAACTTTTAACATGCTATACAAATTCTGCAATATACGTGTGCAACTTTACGTTCGAAAATAAATTATGAAAGCGAATAATTTCATATTACCGGTAATAACTTCATTATTACTGCAAAAATCACAATCTTTGTTTACGTAATGATAAGATTTCTCGATTTTTTTTTTTTTTCTTTTCCCATTTTTTAAGTAAAATCAAGTTATAAAAACTTTATTTACGTTTAGAAATAACTATTGAAATACAAATAGCTTTTGTTTAATATACAATAAATAAATAGTTAAATATTAATACTAATACTACTACTACTAATAATATAAAAACTTGGCTTAATAGATATATATATATATATATATATAAAAAAAAAAAAAAAAAAAAAAAAAAAAGTTATGAAATTTTCGTACTGCAGTTTCGAAAACCTTTTAGCATACCGTCATCAGTGCAGTAGCATCACTAATGACGGGCATGCTTAAAGTTACCGAAATTGCAGTATGCAAATTTTATAACTTTTATTCTTTTGCGCTTAACGCTTTGTGTAAATTTACATTTCTATAATAATAACACAACACAATTCATTTATAAAAACGGCAGTATTTAATATATAAAATAATTCTAATTATATGTATATATATACATAAGTTAGAATGCCATGGAATCGTCTATGTTAAATAAAATAGTATGGTTTATCATATTTTTCAATAATGATTTCGTTAATCCTGAAAAAAAAAAAAAAAGAATTACTGTTTTTTATTTTTTATTTTTTAAATACCATTTTATAAGAAAAAGAAATCTGGAGTGACTCCACTCGACTTTCCGAACATTAAGTAATGAACGGTTGTGTAAATAAATTAAAAGAAGACAAGCAATTAAATAAGCAAAAGAGAAAAATATGGTGTTTGAGTATTTTCCTCCATTGTTTAATTTTACGCTATTGCACTTCATTTAATTTTAGTCCATTGATCATAATGATATAGAATTTTTCGTTGCGTCACTGTAAAAACCTATAAGAGCCTATAATTCACCAAAATCTATACAATTCGTGCGCCGGTAATCTATAACATGTGTATAAATCTCAGCTCAATCGAATAAAGCGTTTAAACGCTATCGCGCTTTAAAGATTTTTGATAAAATATGATAAAGATTTTTTCTTCGTGTCCCTGTAAAAAAACTATAAATTCTAGATTCACCAAACTCAATACGCTTCGTGCGAAGGTGATCTATAACACGTGTATATATTTATAGCTCAGACAAATAAGGCGTTTAGACGATATCGTGTTTTGAACAATTTGGCCCCATAGGCCATAATGATAAAGAATATTTCTCTGTGTCCCTGTAGAAGAACTATAAGTGATAGATTCACAAAAACTCAATAGGGTTTGTGCTATGGTAACATACAACATATTTATCAAATTTCAGCTTATTTGAACAAAGTGTTTAGGCGCTATCGTGTTCACTCACATACATACACAAACACACACACGCATATATCATCGTAAAAATAGCAAAAATGAACTTAGGGGACCTCAAAACGTATTGAAACACCAAAATCTAAAAGTCGGATTTTTAACATGTTCGGAAAGTAAAAAAAAAAAAAAAAAATCCATTGAAAATTTTTAAAACCTCGCTTCGAGTTCACTGATCTTTTTCTTTAAGCTATAAAGTGATATGAAAAAAAAAAAAAAAAAAAAAAAAAATCTTGAGAAAGGGGGAAGAACTTTTGAAATTTCTCAAACTGTTTTTTAGGTATTTTTGTTTCTTATACATTAAATCAAAAATCTTACAAATAGCTGTATTTTCTTTGACATAATATGAAGGGTTATGTGAAAACATCTTTTGCCCCTCTCTAACCCCTTGGTCACGAATTTTGTAAAATTGCTTCTTAGTGGTTGTCTTAGAGGCCTGTATGGGTCGAAATTTTGAGACCAGCACCTGACCTGGCTAGTATGAAAGCTTTGCTTACCCCACCGAGCCCGGTATAACACCTAAAAGTTCGGCCCGGTCCCTTTATTTCTACGTCACAGAAAAGAAGCAAATTTCATGCATGTAGGTGCAGGGACTTGGACTGGGCTGTGATGAACCAATCATTCAGTCAATCAATCACTCAGTCAGGTCAAATGATTTCATATATATAGATAAATTATAAAGAAATGTATAAATTAATTTTAATTTTGTTAATAGAATTATGAAGTTTTTCCTTTTACTAACTATAATGAACTGTAATTTAATACTATTAAGTAAAGCAATTGTTATTGATTGAAAATAAATGAATGTGTGAATCTGTATACATATATATTATATTAGTTAATAAATCTGAAATTATTAACAATATGAGAATTTCTTATAAGTTTATTTTTTCTTCTTTTTTTAATCCCCCTTTTCTTCTTTTGCTTTGAGAAGAATTGTGTAAAATGCTATATAAATTTAGCATTTGGTGATAATGAGTTAAAATATTTAAAAGCAAATTCTGCGATATATTACATGTTATTATATCTTTAATTTCACTTATACGTTACTTGCTATTCTATTAAAAATAAACATTGCCCCATGTTAGGCGTGAAATTACTAAAAATAATCATTCTAACTAAAGGAAATAAGAAATGACAACGCATATACTCATATCCGGGAAAGATTTTTAGATAATCTTAAGCAGTTAGAAGAGCAATAACAAGAGATTGCAACGTTGTTACAGTGTTGCCACGACAAAGACTGTGCGTTAATAAAATATGATTAATTCTGCAGTGCGAAAATTATTATTAAGCTTCATGCATAATAGTTGACGATAGTTTATTTTAATACAGAATAGAAAATTAACGCAAAAGTTTTATCCGTTCTTTCTTTCTTTATTTTTTTCTTTCTTTTGTGTGTGTGTTATGCATTCTTAGCATTTATCAACAAAAACATTTTCAAAATTATTATTTCCAGTTAATAATGAACTTTCTGCATTGTAAAAATATAATCTTTAACAATTTTAGTTCACATTTCTACGCAGCAAAAGTACTATTATGAAATTATTATTATTATTATTTTTATTTAAAAGAGTTATATGAAAAGTTATTAATGCGTTTTGTTTCTTAATAAATAAATAAATATCATCATTTTGTGAATAATTAAAGTATTATTTTGCATGCATGATATGTGCAACGACGGCAAAACTAGTATGTTGTGGCCACCACATGACTTTCTTCTATATTTTCTTATACAAATTCACTCAGTAAAAATAATTTATTAAAATTATTATTTATTAAAAATTTCTTCCATGATGAATGCAGATGATTTCCATTCTAGAGAAGTAGTGTAACACTAAATATCCAAAGAAAGTGAACTTTATTCTCTATATGACATCTTAAAAATATGCAATTTTTCTTTCTTTTTTTATTAAAAAGGGAAAAAAAATGATAATTTTATTTTAAATTATCACAGATCGATGGTTCAAACATTCATTTTAAAGGTACTGATGAGCTCTTTCGGAAGATACCCATAATGAAAATTTGCCTCGGAGGAGAATTATCTCCAGGGATAGGGGGAGGGGGCGAGCAATGCTCCTATATATACAAAAAAAAAAAAAAAAAAAAAAAAAAAATCCAGTTGACTGTCACTGTTATAAATAATTCTTTTCAATTTCACAGTGATTAATAAAAAATAATTATCTTTATGCACATTTATACGAAATTTTGTCCTGTATCGCCATGTTCGAAATTCAGAAAAAGCGGGATGGTAACGGCACCTGTTGGAAAAATTTCACCAAAAGTTGATAGGCACTAATTTTTGTCAAGGTGTAACTACATATCAAATTTTATGAAATTGTTTGCTATAGTTCCTGCGATACATTTGCTACAAAATTTTGTCACACACACAGACAGACATTTTCTAAAAATTGTCGAATCGTGTTCTAGACCTCTTGAAACGTGTTAATCCATGGAAAATCCAAGGTCGAAAATTTTTGCGAATTCAGTATTTTCTTATATTGAATATAGAAGGAAGTAAAAATAATTACTAGTGATGATTTAGATAATCTTGTGTATAAAACATTTTTTTTTTCTTGCGAAGCTCCAGATTTCATCTTTAGCGAAAATTGGAAATGGTGCAAATATTCAAAATATCATATTAAAATAATAATAATAATGATACGATCTCAAAGAAAAAGAAAATGGGCAATTGTTTTTCAAGCAGAATTTCGGAAAAAATGAAAAATAACGGAATAGTATTAGGTAATTTTACAATAATGCAAAATAATATAACATCTATTGTAAACTGACCAAATATTAATATTTTAAAAATATATCTTACAATAAAAAAAAAAAAAAAAAAAAAAAAAAATTAAAAAGCTATAATATGCATTTCAATACAATGATACAATCTTGTGTGTGTCTATGAGTACTATGAGTACACAAAAGATAAATTAAATAGCATGAATATTAAAATTTCTTGCTTTTGTAAATAATGTGTGTGTACTGATATATTACTTTCAAAAGCTTCTATATAATAAATAATATCTCGAAACGCTGTTATTACAACAACAATAATAATAATAATAACAACAACATTAATAATAATAATCTAAAAGAAAATTTTTAATAAAAGACGTAATAATGCAGACAAAGTAAAAATAAATACTGCCGAAAATATCTTATTACCATGTTTTTATTAACTTCGATTCTTGTTTGTTTGTTTGTTTGTGTGTTTGTTTGTCAGGGACAAATCTTGCAATCGATTTTTAACTAACTTCCCGACTAGCTAGATATTTGAAATTTTCAGGACAGCTCACAACAAGGTGACAATACATTTTTCTAATAATTTTAGTCAACTATTTCAAGTCCCGCTGCCTTCGGCAGCGCTTATATGATTCGACAGAAAATTTATTTAACTAACTTCCCGACTAGATAGACATTTGAAACTTTCAGAATAGTTCAGAACACGGTGAAAATGCATTTTCTTAATACCTTTAGCCAACTGTTTAGGGTTCCTGCTGCCTTCGGCAGCGTTATCAGTACAAAGTTTGCAATCGATTTTTCACTAACTTTCCGACTACCTAGACATTTGAAACTTTCAGGACAGCTCACAACACGGTGACAGTACATTTTTCTAATAATTTTAGTCAACTATTTCAGGTCCCGCTGCCTTCGGCAGCGCTTATATTATTCGACAGAGCATTTATTTAACTAACTTCCCGACTAGCTAGACATTTGAAATTTTCAGAATAGTTCAGAACACGGTGGAAATGCATTTTTTTAAATACCTTTAGCCAACTGTTTCGGGTTCCTGCTGCCTTCGGCAGCGTTACCAGTACAAAGCTTGCAATCGATTTTTCACTAACTTCCCGACTAGCTAGATATTTGAAACTTTCAGGATAGCTCAGAACACGGTGGCAATACATTTTTTAAAATATTTTTAGTCAACTGTTTCAGGTCCCTACTGCCTTCGGCACCGGCAGCGTTCATATGATTCAACAGAAAATTTATTTAACTAACTTCCCGAGTAGCTAGACATTTGAAACTTTCGGAATAGTTCAGAATACGGTGAAAATGCTTTTTAAAAATATTTTTATCCAATTGCTTCGGAACCCTGCTGCCTTCGGCAGCGTTTCCAGTACAAAGCTTGCAATCAACTTTTAACTAACTTCCCGGCTAGATAGCCATTTGAAACTTTTATAATAGCTCAAAAGACGATAGTAAGGAATTTTTTTAATACTTTTATCCAATTGCTGGAGTTCCGGCTGCCTTCAGTAGCGTTTATATGATTCAACAGAAAATTTAAAAACATGGTTTATAAATTTTTTTGTATCTTATAATTATTTTCTTTTGAAGTAGCTACATATGTATATGCAACTTAAAAATATTTAATAAATATATTTTGCGAATGAATGGATGTCGGAAAATAGCCTCTTTAATTGATCAATGTAATCGATCAAGTCAACAGAATTGATCAAACAGAACTGATCAAAACAGCATTTTCAGTAATTTAAAGAACATTTCCAATACATGTTATTTTACAAAATTCTAAATTTTAGAAACAATGGAATGTAATTCGATCTGGGAACAATGTTGAACGTTATAAAATCAATTGATTAATTTCATCAATGTTCTCTATCATCTTATTTCAAATTCTCTATTTCAAGAAAAAAGTATCTCTATTTAATTTAAAATGTGTATATTATTGTTATTACTCAGCTTTGTCAGTTTTTAAATAAGATATATTTTAAGCACAATATGTATAGTATATTTTATGTTTTCAGAAAACAGATTAGGCATTGTCGAAATGATAGATATTTTAAAGTCATAAAAATAATAATATTTATCAGAAATTGATTAATAAAAAAAAAAAAAAAAAAAAAAAAAAAGTGAAAGAAAGAAGAAGAAAAAGAAAGGTCACACAGAGGTGCGAACTTCTCCAAAATACCACTCTTACCGAAAAGCTTTTTGGTCTTTTTTAGTCAGAGAATTTTCGTTATTAAATAAAGAGAACCTCCCATTAATACGCAACGACATCGGGTGAACTCTGTATGATTATTTTCTGTTATTTCCTGTTTAAACAGCAGTGCATAAAATTTAATATTTATTTAGTCTTTTATAAATACAAATTTTTTTAGAATAAAAGATTAAAAATTGTAAAGGTCCTACAGCTATACTTATTTACCAGAGAAAATGAATAAGTTTAAATGATTTTTAACTTTGAATGATTAAATTTATCATTTCATACATTCAAACTTTAATTAATCCATACATACGCATATCCATATACTATACTCACATAATAATAAACAGTATAGCGGCCATCATAAAACTTTCTTTTACATCATTCAATATAACAATGTCACTTATCGATTAATATGCAAAAAAATTTATTCATAATATCTCACAATAAAGATTTTACATATGCAGTGAGGGGCAATTTGAATCAATAGGTGCTGAGACGTAGCCATAAAGAAAATCTCAGAAGACGAACACTAGCAGATCCATCTGTCGGCCAATAACCACCAAAATGAAGTCAGCATCTTTTTCATAATGGTTATCTCAGATATCATATCTGGTGTATTTGTACCACATAGAAGCTGAGAAGCCTTCCAGTATTATTGGAAAATTAAAGTACTGCAGTAACGCCTATCGGCCTATATGGAACCAAATTGAATCTACAGAATATTTTACAATGCCCCTCTCATACATTAAGATTTTATGCAATTATGCTCAATAGAATTTGATGTATAATCTTTCCATGAATGAGAGATGACAGTATAGTAACGCCGACTGTGTTGGGCGGTATGCATCAAAAGTTGAATGACAGCAATTTACATGAATAGTATAAATCTTTATGAAGCTATGTGCATTAATATCTGTATTTAGAGCTACTACAAAATTTTTGTTACACATACACAGACAGACGAAAGTTTTCTGGAAAAGGTAAAATTGTGCTCATAACATCTCAAACACGTAAATGCATCGAAAATCGTGAGTCAAAAATTTTTACGAATAAAAAACTTTATTTTATTGAATACAGAAGAATTTAAAAATGTATATATTGCATTGTAGACAACTAACATTTATGCTTACAACATTTTGATGAACATGATAAACTTATGATACTTAAAATTTGCAGTTATTTATAAGTATATATAATTCAGATAGTAATGCTTCCACCAATCGCTATTTTAATCAGAAAATCATTTATAATTGAATTATTCTGTTACTATAACATTTAGTAACACCGCTTAAAAAAAAAAAAAAAAAAAAAAAAAATTCTTATTTTGATGTTCCAAGTGCATTTAATAGAAAATACGTATTTTTTAATCTAGTTTTTATAACTTTTGGAAACTGCGCTTTTTAATCAAGCGTACAGAATTTTTACTCTATAATTCTATAATTAAAATATAACATTTAGTTAAAAATAAATATTTTATAATTAAGTTACTATAATATTTGAAAACATCACTTTTTAAACAAACGAAAATTCATTGGAATAACACATAATTAAAAATAAATAATTATTTACTCTTTCAAAAAGTGTTTAAAATTTAATTGTATCCGATATATTTTTTTTCAACAATTGAACATGATGAAAATGAATTTTTCTTTGCAGATTAACATTCATGCACAAATGAATTCGGTTTCTAAAGATAGAATATCATGTGTGTAATCAATAAATTAAGCTTCAGAGTAAATGAGTAAATTAATGGAGTGACTTACAGGTGCTGACGATCCACATCCAGCCGAGTCATGCTCATGAAAAGAATGGATTCCATGATCGGCCATGCTGAAGAGCTTCCGTAAGCTGTTTGTCACTTTGGAACGGGGCAAAAACGTAGGTGAAACTGTTCTATCTCTCCCTTGACCGGAAGGGATTCCGGCTAATCTTAGAGAGAACCCAAGTTGATGCTATTTTTTGTCAGAAGAAAAACGAAAATACTGTCAGACAGTTATTATCTTTGAAAGAACAACTACTGCGTTTCAAGTTTAGATTAGAATATTCTTTAAAAATTCTCTTTTTAAAATTTCCTTGACATTGTATTCATATTGTATTATAGCTTCCATTTGTTTGTTATTGAAGAATTTATGGGTTTACAATGGATAGATTTATCAAAACAAATAGATTTTATGCTCTATTGTATAGATGTATATACCTAATAATTTAGGTGTTTGAATGACAGAAAAATTTCTGTAAAAGTGATTGTTTTCTGTGCAGCGCATTTCGTTATATGTGTTTCATGTAACTTTGTAGCCTCATTTCAAAGTATTATCTTATTTCACAATATTTTAATGCAAAATGTTTGCATAAAACATTGTAATTTTAGACGCCCTTATTTGGCAATTCCTTAAAAAAATCTTTTTGTTTTTAAATACATGACTTGGTTAGCTGCTGGTGTGGAATAGTCTTGTATTTTCATTGTAATACTATAAATTCCATATCAGTATGGACTTCCTTTTCTTTTATTACTTATCTGAAACCAATCTCACATGATATCATACTTTTCATGTTTTCAATTGCACTGCTCGGCATGAAAATTACCTCTGACACCATTTCAGCATATTCTTATGTAACCTATCACCCACCGCGTTTTAGGAATGGCCCTCTATTTTTATCAGTTTTCGGTGATTTTATGGCTATAAATTTGATTTTTAGGAGGGGAAGGATTATTTTAACCGTTAAATTTCTTCTGAGGGGCTACAGAGAAGGAAAATTCTAAAACATGGATATTTACGACAAGGGATTTTTTTTTTTTTTTTTGGAGGGGGGATTTGCCACTGAAATTATGCATACCTTATATTTTTTTAATCTGTTATTAATGTTATTTTTTAAACTTCATATATATATATATATATATATATATTTGTTTTAGGTGTTAAATTAATTAATTTTCACTCTTCAAATCAAATTTATGGTCATAAAATTATCGAACAGGGAAAGAAATTGTGGGATGGGGTGTATCTAGAAAACGGTGGGTTACTGGGAAAAATGGGAGTCATATTCAGATTCAGCAGGTCATTTTACATAAGAATTAGCAAGAATGGTATCAGATCTCGAAATTATTATTATTATTATTATTTTTTTTTTTTCAGAGCAGTGTTATTTACCTTAATGAATTATCTTATTATTTGGATTTTTTCTTTCCCTTTTTAATTAATCTTTCCTTTCTTCTTCTGATATTTTTCATTTCTCCCTGTGAAATGTTTGAAAATGTTTTCATTTATCTATCTATCTCTTTAAAATATATGTGTATGTATATAATATGCTGTGTATAGTATATTGTACATAGTATGTATATATAGACGCATGCATGTGTATATACATACATCTCTGCAGGGGAACCACAAACTCCGTATACACCTAATTCTATTCCAAGTAATACCGTGTAACTCATAAAAATTTGAACGAAATTTTAGATCTATTGCATAATTTTTGTGATATTTCTCGAAGGTTGGAGGTATATACAGGTATGCACACAGACACAAAAAACTTTTTGAGTCCCAAAAAGATGATCTCATCGACGTTTCGACGTTTAATGATTAGACATCGATTTGTTTAATTGGTTGCTTTGCACATCTCTTTGTTTACTTTAAATTAAACCTCAAGACATGTTCTAACATTCGCTTATGCATGCATTATTTATTTTCCCTAATTTACTTTTTATCATTTTATTATCTTCAATAATTTTTCTTTTTCTTTCTTTTTTTTCCCCCCAATTTTTCCGATTTCTTTCTCCCTCCCTTCTCTTACATCTTAAACAATTTTTCGCTTTACATACATTTCGCTTTTTCCTTGTTTATGTGTTTTAAAATTTCTTTCTTATAAAAACTTCATTTAATAAAAAAAAAGAAACAAAATGCATAAAATGCGTTAAAAAATGGCAATGACTAAACCATGCTAAAGACTAGTATGTTGTGGCCACCACAAGACTTTCTTCTATATTTTCCTATACAAATTTCCTCAATAACAATATTGAAAAAAAAAAAAAAAAAAAATTCCAAGTTTTTTTTTTGTTAAAAGTAAAAAAAAATGGTAACTTTGTTTTAAATTATCACATATTTATAGTTCAACCATTCGTTTTAAAGGTATTGACGAGACCTTTCGAAAGATACCCATCTTGGAAATTTACCCCACCCCGTGGGGTACTTCGCCCCAAGGGGGGAAGCGATGCCCCGAAATGCCCCAATTTTTTTTTCCTAATTAACTACTACTATTAATAATAATTCGTATTAATTTTACAATCACAGGTTAAGAATAACTCTCATTATGTACATTTATACGAAATTTTGTCCTATAAAAATTTAGAAAAAATACGATCACAGCGCCTCCTGATGTGTGATTGATCCCCAAATCTAATCAGCACCAGTTTGTGGCAGGGGCCAACTAAATACCAAGTTTGGTTAAATTTTGTTAATATTTTTTTTTTTTTTAATTACGATTTTTGTAAAAAGTAAAAAAAAAAATCGATAACTTTGTTTTAAATTATCTCAGATTTATAGTTCAACCATTCGTTTTAAAGGTATTCACGAGACCTTTCGAAAGATACCCATCTTGAAAATTTACTCCCCTCGAGGGGGGACTTCCCCCCCCAGGGAAGTTGACGAGGCTCCTACACATACAAAAAAATTTTCCCAGTTGACTATCTCTATTATAAATAATTCTTGTAAATTTCATAATGATTATTAAAAAATAATTCTCTTTATGCACATTTATACAAAAGTTTGTCCTATATCACCATGTTAAAAATTTAGAAAAAGTGGGATGGCAACGCAACCTGTAAGACAATTTTTACCAAAAGTTGATAGGCACTAATTTATGTCAAGGTGCAACTACATACCAATTTGTATGAAATTCTGTGCAGCAGTTCCTGAGATACAGTTGGCACAAAATTTTGTCACACACACACATACAGACAGACAGACAGACAGACATTTTCTAAAAATGGTCAAATCGTGTTCTACAGCTCTCAAAACGTGTAAATCCATTAAAAACTCGAGGTCGAAAATTTTTACGAATCCAATACTTTCTTCTGTTGAATATAGAAGAAAGTAATAAAACAAGAACGAAAAATCATGCGGTTTGCATAGATTATTAACACTTTCCAACTGCGCGTACACGTTGCTTCGTTTAATCTTCAATGTACTTTGCCTACGTGATCACACAACGGAAAGAATGAAGGACATATAAACTACTTGAATTCATAATCACTCGTAAACATTGTTGTAAAGTGTTAAAAACGCTTAGCACAAACAGAAATGCAATTCTAGCAATTTCCAATTGTAATTCTAATGCATCTGAATATTTTAATGTATACCTGTAAATCTGAACGCTAATCGTACTATCTATCCTCTATAGAAAACATATGAACAATAGTTGTCAATTTCATTATGATTTGTGTTACCTCTCATAAAATACTACGCAATGGTATAATTTTGGATGTCCCTTTACAAAAAACCAATTAAACTACTTACACAGAGAAAAAAAAAATATATACCGCCTACATCTAGAATGAATAAGTGGTCATTTTCTAAATCCCTTTAACTAGAAATATAGATTTCCGAGCTATGCGCATAAGGCACGCCAATAAACTGAATAGACGAAATGATCAAGAATTTCTAGTCTACACATTTCTAGATGATGAAACAATATTCTGAATATTCTGAATCTTTTGTATTGCGAAAAATTCTCGCTTGATTTTCTAGAACTGAGTAATAAACCAAGATTATAGTTACTGAAATCCGCCTTTTGTATTCGCATTTATTTCCAGAGATTTTTAAATAACGTTGCCCTCGAGAATATAGGCAGACGCTCTAGAATTCTAATAGGGGTTTCTAGAGCTCGCTTTCAAAGGTGACTAGAAATTGTAAGGATGACATGGAACTATTTTTCTAGAGCCACAATTTAGATTCTAGATTTCAGTTACAGAATCTTTTCTCAGTGTATATTATTTTAAATAGGGAACATGCCATAGTAAACCTGAATAACATATATCATTTTGAAGACATTCTGGGAATATGTACAAACGCTAGAGGCAAACAGACATATGGATAGGTATTAAAAGAGCACGGATATAAGACAGATAGATAGACGAATTCAAATCATAATCTCTCTTAAACATCATTAAAGGAAGGTTAGGAAGTAAAAATTAAAATGATTAATGCAAATAAAATATGAATTAATGCAAATAAAAATGCAATGCCACGAAATTCCAATTATAACAATTAATGTAACTGTATATATTTTTGCATGGCCCTGTAAATCTTAATTGTATAATCATTGCCATATTCTATAGAACGCAATTTTATTTTGTACATATGAATGATAAATGACAATTTTATTATAATTTGTATGAAATAAAATTATTTAAAGCTGATTTATAGAAATAACTCTCATAGAACGCAATGATTTTAAATTTTTTCGGATGTCCCTCTATATAAACCAGGTGGTATTTACTCCATTTTCAATAAGGAATATTCCATGGTGAACTTGAATAACATATATCAGTTTCAAAACATTTCGTGGGTATTTACGGGAGTTAGAGCACAGACAGTCGGATAGATGGACAGAAAGATAGACAGATAGACGATTCCATATCATAATTAAGTTTAATTAACGTTAGTAAGTATTAAAATCGATTAATGCCAACGAAAATGCAATTACAGCAAATTTCAATTATAGCCATTAATGTATCTAAACACTTTTGTGTGAGCCTATAAATCTAAATGCTAATAAAACTATATTCCACAGAAAGCATTTTCTTGTGTATATGTATTATTAATTACAATTTCATTATAATTTGTGCAAACTAAAAGTATTATAATATGATTCATAAAAATGCCTCTCACAGAACGCAATGCTTTGGAATAGAATTTGTCCTTGTAGACAAACCAGTGATGGTTTTCACCCCATTTTCAGTATGGAACATCCCATAGTGAAGTTGAATAACATTTATCACAGTTTCAAGAAATTCCATGAATATTTACGGAAGTTAAAGTGCGGACAGACGAACAGATAGGCAAACCGAAGTCCTAAACAATTTTCAACATTTTTGGAAAGTGTTACTGAAAATATCACATAAAATCTTAAAGGAATATAATAAAAGCACCACCTAGCGCAGCCAGTGGTGATACGGATCCAACATAGTGTAGCGACCCAAAGCAAAGTTTTGAATGGTTCCAGAATTATTATTATTATTATTATTATTTTTTAACTTATAAAGTAGTATAAAAAAAATTTGGAGTGATATCTCTCGACTTTCTAAACAATAAGTTATTAATGGTTGTTTAAATAAATTAAAGGTAAGAAAAGCCTGAAATCAATCAGTTCAATCGAATAAGTCGTTTAATATTATTGCACTTCAAATACTTTAAGCCCACAGACCATAATGATAAGGAATATTTTGGTGTGTCCCTGCAACAGTCTATAAGAGATAAAATGACCAAAATCTATTTTGTTTATACCTCAGTGACCTATGACATGTATGTAAATTTTCAGTTCAATCGGATAAGGCATTTAGACGCTATTGAACTTTATTTATATATCGCACTTAATAATTTGAGCTCAAGTCAAAATGATTTAGAATTTTTCTGTTTGTCATTGTGAAAAAACTACATTGCTAGATTCACCGAAATTTATACAGTTCGTACGACGGTGACCTTTAAATATGTATATAAATTTTCAACTCAATCGCATAAGACATTTAGACGCTATCGCACTTTAAATAATTTGAGTACATAGGCCACAATGCTAAAGAAATTTTCCTTGTGTTCACTGCAACAGAACGAACACTGCAATCTATAGTTAAAAAAAGAAGAAGAAAAAAAAAACATAAGTGCTAGATTCACCAGAATCTTAGTTCGTACTATGGTGGCCTATAACATACTTACCAAGTTTCATATAATTTGAACAAAGCTTTTACACGCTATCCTGTTCACTTACACCCATACATACATCATAAAAAATCGTGTAAACTCTTAGATATCTCTGATAAGGGGGCTCGTGTCGAGACCAAGTTGGAGATTTACAGCTAAACATTATAACCCCTAACAATACATGCTATCCCCCAGGATATCCTCAGGATATTCTGAGGATAAAAGGACGCTTCAGGAAAATCCTTCCGACGTATTTGGTATAAGTGCGCTGTTAGGGACAGTCACTAATATAAATTTGCAGCATTCTACGACCATTCGTTTGTGAGCTAGACGAGATACAAAAATCTACTTCGTAAATAATTTTTTTTTAATTCATTTAAACATAGTGATGACCAGCGAAGCGGACAAATCCTGTTGATTAATCTGAAACGTTCGTTCTGTTGCAGTGAAAGTAGTTTTACAGTGTAAGTGAAAAGAGGCAGTTCATTCACTTTCAGTGAGGTCAGCATTGGCGACAAACTGGATGACACACGGCGATCAAATTTGACGAAAAAGGGTAGTTTAGGGTTTAAGGAGTTTCGAAGCTCTACGATGGACGGGAGCTGAGATCTAGAACTTTCCATGGGATTCTGGATAGAACTACTGCCAAACCCCATCGCCAAACGGTATAAACAGGAGTGAGTTGACTTCTGCCGGAGAGAGTATTTGACAATGCCAGTCAGTGTTGTTCAGAGAGCTGTTCTGAGTGACTGCACTTCGGAAAATGATCTCCAAGCGATCCTGCCTATTTCTTTACGAATAACTTTCTCACGTAAGAAAGCCGACAAGCTTTTTTTTTTTTTTAATAATATTATTAAGATACACAAAATCATTTTTCCTGCAAAATATGGCATAATTAACATAACTGATTTTCAGGGACTTACAAATTTCTTTTGATGCATTTATATGACACAGGGGGAAATTGATCAATATACATTTTTAATGATATGAAGAATTTTTAATACGTTTAATGATGCCGAGGTAGAACGGTCTTGCAGGGATACAAAAAAGCAATGTTTTTATTGCTCTCTCCTTAAAAACGAAGATATAAAAATATTTTTGTTTGATTCTTTACTGCATAGTTAAAAATAAATATATTTTTGCAGCCTTCTTGATTTTAGACAAAATATAGGGCTACAAAAAAGCAATATATTGCATGTTTTTTCTTTAAAATAAAGAAAAATATATTATTCTTTCTCTCTCTCTCTCTCTCTCTTTTTTTTTAAATTTCCTTCTAGAAAATCTTGTTTCAGTTTATTGAAAAAAACTATTTTCTTCACAAACCTTTCTTCTATCATATTGATATATAATATTTCTATAGCACATTCGTATGCCTATCTTCAACATTATGCATTAGATATAAATTTGCTCCACTTCTATGCAACAGAATCGAAGGAACAACATTAATAGACATCAGAAAAGCAGACTTTTGATGAATTACCCAAATCACGGTTGAACCAACATAGTTACATTCAATAACCATATTATATAGCAATTATGGAGATGCTTCATGCCATAGACAGGATTAGATACAATTGTCAATCATCCGGTTGAAGATTATGATACAGCAACCACCACTCGTCGAGAGATAATCGATATGATACAATGCTCAATTAATATCACTTTCCATAGTTATTATAACATAGCATCAAATAAAATAATAGAATGCATAAAATAACTTTAATTAATGCTTCTTTTTGGGTCAGATGTCTTCATTTTTCTTTTAGTTTAATTTCCTGCCGAATTGTGGTAACTTCTAAATTAATTCATGACTCTTGAAAAAACACGATTATTTAATAAATTTATGTACATATTTACAATTTAGTTGACTATAAAGTATATTACAATTCTGTCATACGCCATTTCAGCGTTCTATCTTTTCGGACACAATTCTGAATCTACATCCAAAAGTAAAACAAAAAACGTGGCTGTTGCCAATAATAATAATAAAAAAAGAAATAAACAGCAAGAGTTCCAAAAAGTCTTTCAGTTCATAACGTTTAGGAAAAGAGAAAGTTCGGTTTCGTAACATCCTCCCCACCTTGAGCAGGGAAGGACATACGAAATGCTTAATCTGGATCGTTATTGTCCACACCAAGGCGTTGCACTGGTTGCACTAAGCGACCATATCGAGTTTGCTGTTGAAGTTTAGAGCGGCTTTCATCATGAAGTTCCAAGGGGCACAAACGTTGGCATGGACGTAGCAGTTCACCATTTTTAGTTTTCAGTCTTGCTACACGAAACTGTCCATCTTTACCTTTATACAATTTTAACACTTTAGCCATAGGCCACTGAAGACGTTTTAGACTATCATCCTGAATTAGCACTAAATCACCTTCTTTAAATGTGGTAGATTTTTTTACCGAAGCAAATTCTCGAAGTGTTCCTAAATATTCATTACGGAATCTTTGTCGAAGATCTTCTCTTAACTTTTGCCTATAGGCATATCTTTTCTTGAACTTCGCTTTATCAATCAAGTCTAAATCTGGAACTCCTATTTCACGTATGTCCTTTAAGAACATTTCTGGGGTGAGAGGTATTAAGTCATTTGGATCTTCCGACATGTGTGTGAGAGGTCGCGCATTTACTGTACTTACTGCATCACAAATCAAAGTATGTAGCTCTTCATAGTCAAGCTGTGCTTTTCCAAGAGTTCTCTTCAAAATAGCTTTGATAATTCTTATCAAACGTTCCCAAAAGCCTCCCCAACACGGAGTTGGTGGAGGGTTGAACTTCCAGTTAATTTTTCTTACTGTTGCGTAGTCTGCTACTTGTTTCCAATCTATAGAACTTAATTCTTTGTACTTTTCTTCAATTATTCTACATGTTACATTATGATCTGCTGATAAGACAATTGGATATCTGAAATTACGTGAGTCTTCTTTCATTGAAATTCTGGTACAGACTCTAATTAATTCTTTCTCGTCAATAAATGTCGGAAAGTTAAATTTGTTCCTAGACTGATTAGAAAAACATTTCTCTTGTGCATATTTTAGCACTGCATATTCCGCTTTAGTAGGTTCTTCGACTGTTAAGTTAGATAATAAGCGGTTTTCTTTAGACTTCTTTGCATTTTCACATAATCTAAGAATCCAAGCTGTAACTTTTAGCATCTTTTGTTATGAAGAACTATTTTCGTAAAGATCAAATTCCCGAGAGGAAACATCAGTTGGTGTTGCAACTGTTTTTCTTTGTTCTGAGTATATAACTTCATCCTCAGGAAGAATGTCACATAAGTCGAATTCTGAAATTCTGTGAGGAATCTTTATATTTCTTAACAATCCCAGTTGTTCTTTCCATTTTCTAAAGGATTTTGTCATTTCTTCTGTCAATGGAGAATCCCAATTAAACTTTTCTTTCCAACATTTTTGCAGAATCAATTTTGGCATCAAAGTGGCTGGACTTGTATAACCGATGTGATTAAATATTTTATTATCCACAGGAAGAACTGATCTCTTTGTAATTGATTTAGGTTCTTCTTTACCATTAGATGAATTCATAATTTTTATTGTGTCTTCTTTCTTATTCTAGATCAGTCCCAAAATTGCTATATCAGAATTTTCTTCATATTCTATCTTCATATTTACCTCGAAGATCAAACTGAGCTGATGCCAAAATTTGTCTTGATGTTTTTATGAATTCTCGCAATTCTTCTGTACTATTTACATTGGAAATATAGTTATCTACATAAACTGACATTTTCAGCTTATTAGCTATCTCTTTGTAAGGTTCTTCCATCCCTTCTTTAAATACATTTTGGTACGTCTCTAAATTTCCAGAAGTTTTCAATGATTTCAACGTTGATAATAATCCTTTTTCTGCTAATTTGCGATTTGAGGGTATTGGGGGATGATCTTTAAGCCATGGAAGAGGTACAACGTATCTCCCCTTCGAATCCCGTTTAACTGTTGAATTAAATAAGTCTAGAGTTTCTTTGTTTAAATCATCTCTTTTTTTACTTTTTACGGGATCCCTTATGCCCAAAAGATCTAACTCCCATAAGTCACTGAATTTTTCAGTTTTGATTCTAGAAAATGAAGAGACAACAAGCATAGAGCTATCGCTATTACAATTAGTTTCAGTAATTTTACCCATTAGGGTCCATCCCAGTAAAGTTTCTACAGCAATTAACCCACTAGATAACATTATATGATTACCCGTCAAAAGTTTTCCATAAATATCTGCACCAATAAGTATATCAATATTGTTATTTCTGTCAAGAGTTTTATAAACCTTCAAGATCTGAAAACTTTATCCCATACTGTTCTGCTTCCCTTACCCATGGGCCATTTCTAATTTTAGGAATATTAGAACAGATTACTTCCTGGTCATAGACCTCAAAATTACATAAATAATCCCCAAAAAGAGAACTTATATGTATTCTATAACTATTATGTGTTCTAGTTTCTTCAACTCCTCCGAAAAGGCTGTGTGTCATTTTCTCTTGTCCTAATACATCGTAACCCATTTTAGAAATAATATCTTTAGTTGCGTAACTACGCATTGATCCTGTATCAAAAATTACCCTACAAGGTATTTCTTTCTTACCATTCCTTAATTTAACAGTCACAGTTTGCAACAAAACATCTTTCATATGTGTTCTATTCCCCAGTACTTTATCATTAGTAACCTCGCTTTCTTTAGAAACGGGTTCCTTATCCTCAACTTGGCTGTTTTAGATTCCGAACACATAATTTTTAAATGTCTTCTATTACACACTTCGCATTTTACCTGACTTCTACAAAATTTCGCAGTATGCCGCCGTTTTAAGCATATAAAACAAAATCCATGTTTCATTAAAAAATCTTTCTTTCTCTGTAATGGATAACTAGAAAAAACTTTACATTCAGTTAAAACATGTTTTTCACCATTACAAGCGAAACAAGAATTAGAATTTTTATCTGTATCATTTAACAAATTAGAAGCAGTTGGGCATTTGGAAATATTCTTATTATTTAGAAACTTTTCGTTTTTTGCACTTTGGAAGGAAGAATATGATTGAGAACTAAATTCTCTTTCGACTATCTTTTGTCAAAAACTGAGCTTTTTCCCTGTAAGTTACTTCAGTTTTCAAAATATCAAGAACCCTTGAAACATCCGAATTTTCATCTAAATCGCATTGTTTTGCAGGTAATAATTTAATCAATATTGGACAGAGTAGTGAACCATAATTATCAGATTTTATTTCTAACGCATCTAAATTTCTAATCTCAGTCTGACAAGTATCTAAGAATTTCCTAAGAGCAATTATATTATTTGATTTTTTAACAGGAGTTAAATTCAGAAGCTTATTTAAATGAGAATTAATAACTACCGTTTTTTTCCCAAATCTTTCTTTTAAAGTTTCAATTGCAGCCTGATAGTTATTATTCGTTAAGCTAAAACCTTTTATCGCATCGGACGCCACACCTGTCAAATAACTGAGAAGGTAATTAAATTTATCAACATTAGAAATTGCGCAATTTTTATTTATTGCTGAATCAAATTGATCATAAAATCTCTGCCAATCAGACGGATCGCCGCTGTATTTTTCTATAGTAAGACGAGGAAGATTTACGTAAGGGGATTCGAACGGGCGAACTATTGCACTCTCTTCCATTTTATTATTTTGCATTAAAATAGGAACAAGCGGTTTTTCCAACTTAGAAAGTGCTTTTTTAACTTTGGTCTTATTTATGACAATACTCGTGTTGTATTCATCACATTTTAGTACCTCAGATTCAACTTCTTTTTCGTCAGTAATATTCGAAAATATCTGAGAATCTAAATTATTTAGTTCTTTTTCTTTAAGATCTAATTCGGCAAGTAATTCTTCAAGGTCATCTTCAGAATAATTCTTTTCAAGTAATTTTGTTTCAATTTTCTTAAATAACTTTGTCGTCTGCGTTCTAACCGTAGAACGTTTAGCTTTAATTACTGCATCCATAATATGTAAAAAGATTCTTGAAATCGAAATTCTTACGTAATATAACCCAGATCAACTTTTTTTTTTTAATTCTTTATCGTTTTTATTCTAAACGTAATTATGCAATCTATAATAATAAATGGAATATCAAATAAAAATGAAAACCATCTGGTCCCTGTTCGGGCGCCAGTTATATCATAGCATCAAATAAAATAATAGAATGCATAAAATAACTTTACTTAATGCTTCTTTTTGGGTCAGATGTCTTCATTTTTCTTTTAGTTTAATTTCCTGCCGAATTGTGGTAACTTCTAAATTAATTCATGACTCTTGAAAAAACACGATTATTTAATAAATTTATGTACATATTTACAACTTAGTTGACTATAAAGTATATTACAATTCTGTCATACGCCATTTCAGCGTTCTATCTTTTCGAACACAATTCTGAATCTACATCCAAAAGTAAAACAAAAAACGTGGCTGTTGCCAATAAAAAAAATAAAAATAGATAAACAGCAATAAAAATAAGAGTTCGAAAAAGTCTTTCAGTCCATAAAGTTTAGGAAAAGAGAAAGTTCGGTTTCGTAACAGTTATCATTAAATACACTAAGCTTAGTTTGTTTTGATTAAACTCGATTGAGACCATATACAGTTTTTGAAGAAAGAAAAATTCAAAAGAGCAGTCGCAAGGTTCCCACTCAATTTTAAAAATAAAATTCCCTGACTTTTCCAGGTTTTCCAGGTCTATTTTTAGAAAATTCCAGTCACAAAATTTGGTTCGCGACATAAAAAGTAGCTCACAGTATAAAACAGAACATAGCTCGCGACATAAAAGACAACATAGTAACGTGACTTGCGATATAAATTGAATGCTCAAAAAGCATTTTCCAGGTTTATATCATTTTTCCAGGTTTTGAAGCAATATTTACAATTTTCCATGATATTTACCTGACTTTTTTCTGTAATTTCAAATTCCCTGACTTTTCCAGGTTTTCCCTGTTCTCCCTGACCCGTGGGAACCCTGAGTAGTGCAGTGCCAGTTATTAAATGATGTGCTTGAAAGCTAGTTAATCCTCAACTGTTATCAAGATTCAACTTCTTATATACCTTCATTTAATTTTTCCGTGTTATTTGTTGAGCCACAATACTGAGAAACCCTTAGTCATATGTTAAAGCAAAAGTACGTGCATTTAACATTACGTCCTTTTAAAGTAAGAAGAGAATCCCGAAGTACACCATGTTACTAACACATCATTTGAACAGAATGTTGCCTTAAATATAAACAAATAAATAAAAAGCATATATCTACGCATTTTATTACACTTAATTCGTTTTCAGTTACGCTACATTATTGGAAAGATACAGTCGGTAACAAAAGTGTCTGAACACTAGCAAAAATTCTTACATAAAAAGTACGCTTAATACAGTTTTGCTAAATAAATCCTTGTCAAATCCTGTTCTTATACTGACTAAGAACAGGATTCGACAAGGATTTATTTAACAAAATAGAATTAAGTGTACTTTTTTTATAGAGTAATTTTTGCTAGTGTTCGGACACTTTTGTTACCGACTGTACATCATGGTCTCAATTTTGCCAGGTAAATAAAATTATACAATAAAATTATAGCATTTATTATATGGTTCATATAAATTATTTTATGAATGGACTGAAATAGTTTTATTAATTTTTAAAAATATTTTTCATTCATATCGTGTATCAGGAAATACTAAATTTCTAAAGTTAATGACCAGTGAATTATAGAACATTCAACATTAAACGTTAATTATAGCATTCACATTTCTTATCACTTGACCTAAGTTTAAACTTCAACTCTCTGCGCAAATTTTCAGTTAATGAATTTCCTTTTAGATAAAACTTAGTAAAGTTAAATAAGCGTATTTTAGAAGGAAAATATGAATTAAACATATTTTTAGTAAAATATTTCTCATTGAAGTTTCTTTAATTGAGATTAATAAAGTGAAGTAAGGTTATTTAAGAAAGATTCACAAAATCAATCTCTTATTCACGACGAACCCCTTCTATTAAGACATTTTCGTATAAATTAACCCGCAGTAAAATGAAATTTATTTATTGGTAGAGAATTAAGCATGATTTGAAACGTAATATTTTTATCGACGATTTAATTTTAGAAAAAATTAATTAGTGAAATAATATATTTATTTTTGTAGTTAATACATTAATTTAAATGTTTTTTAAACAATTTTCAACAAAGTTAAAAAAACACTTTCGGTTTATGTTGAGGCTCGCCGTTCGTTCTGACTGCGTACGCTATAATTACCATAAATATCTGTGGAAAAATCTTGAAACTGATATATGTTACTCAAGTTCAGTATAGCATATTCGCTAATGAAAATGGTGTAAATAGAGAGATTGGTGTATAGCAGTTTACAAAAGTACTGCAATACATTGTAGTCTATGAGGATTTTTTCTTTAAAGCCTGTTAAACATCTTTACACTTCATGAAGCCTAATGAATTTAACATACAAGTATAAATGTCCCTTATATACATTTTTTAATGATTATTATTAACGATTGTTTTTCAGGGCCACAGAAAGTGTTCAGATACAAATGAAAGTTGAATAAGACATTATTAGTTGTGCTTTTGTACACAACATTAGGCGTATTCTATTTTTAGACAGAATTACTTTTATGTAAAAAAAAAAAAAAAAAAAATATCCTGTTATATTACAGAAAATTCCTGGCAGCAAAAGTTACCAAAAAATATCCGTATGCTACGAAAAAAAATAAAACTCTCACATTAAGGCTGTACATCAGTAAAATCTCCAAAATCCTTTCTCCATGTTAATCCTATGGGAATTAAGGACCTTCAGTTTTCTAAAAATATCTCAAAAGGAAATTGTGATTTTCGAATTTGGATTTTTGCATGTAATTCTTGAAGGTCTTTAGATTTTAGACTAGTGGGCATTTTTTTAAAAAAAGTTAATAATAATATTTAATTTAATTTCAAAACTCGGACATTATCATGAAAATTAGACAAGGCATCAAAAAACTGGAATTTACTCAGTTCTGTTTGAGATATTTGAAATTTTAATCACGCGGCTAATAACTTCAATATTTTATCTGTGCATTGATTTAAAAATATTGAATTTTTATTAAAATGAAAAAGAGATATTTTAATAATAAAACAGACATTTTTATTTTGAAGTTGAATCGTCGTACTCCAAGATCACTAATCAATCACTTCACAGGTGGTCACTCCCCACTTTAGTGTGAGTTTTTCGACTTCCCCTTTTCTGCTTGGAGGGAAGGGATCTATAAATAGATGTGTAATAGTTATCTGTTTCGAAAACTACCGATGTAAAGGTACAAGGAACGTGTGTATTATTTTTTGTTTTTCAATATTTCAAGTTATTATTGATTCTTTTAATCTATTTTTTCCTCTCCCCCCCCCCCCCTTTTCTTTTTTTTTGCCATTTTTTTTTTCTTTTTCTGTGTAATTGCATGTTATTTAAATTTAACGCTAATTGAGAAGCTATAAATGTCAGCGCACGGGTGGCCTTGAACTCAGCAAAATATTACTTTTCTATAAAAATCTTTAATTTTCAACTGAATCTAGACATTTTTGGACTGCGATTACGGTCTTTAGCCAATTTTTCCATTTGTGCAAAAACATCTTTTTTTTTTTTTTTTTTTTTTTTTCCCAATTTATTTCTTCTTGCATTTTATTTTTTCCATTTTATTTCTTTATTTTATCTTTTTCCCATTTCATTTCATTTCTTTCTTTTTTCTAAGAAAAGCTAATATGTTTTTCAATCCAAAAGCTACGTGATTTATGTAACACATATTGAAAATTTGATCATTGTAAATTCGCAAATTTTAAAATAAGAATACATTTTTTCTTTTTTTTTGTAAATCTCATTTTAATATATTTATATATTTTAATTTCTAACTTTCAACCGAAATTTTAAAATAAGAATACATTTTTTCTTTTTTTTTGTAAATCTCATTTCAATATATTTATATATTTTAATTTCTAACTTTCAACCGAATTTATAGATTTTTGGACTGTAACCCATAATTAGTATTTATACCCAAATCTTAACTTTTATCAAAATCTGTTGGGGGGGGGGGGGAAGCATTTTTTTTTTTTAATACTATATTTCAAAAACCACTTGGCTTATTATCTCTCTATATATAAATGGCTAAGAGATTTTTGAGTCTGTTTGTCTGTGTGTTGACGCAAGTTGCCACCAGCTTTTCATACTTTAGTTAATTTTAAAAAATCTAATTGTCCGATCGATAATTTGATTAAACCGACGGATTCAGAAAAAATTCCCCTTTCATTTGGTACCTTATTTGTAACGAAATTTTTATTAGATTTTTTGAAATTAATTAAAATATGAAAATAATAATTTGGTAAAAACTTTATAAATGGACATATAAATTTTTAATTATTGCTAATAATAATAATAATAATAATAAATAATATAAAATAAAATAAAATTACGAATTATTATTTTTCCCCCCCAGCATAAAATGCATAGATATAGTATTATATATAGATCTATCATCCTCATGTTATCGTGCAAAGATTTTTGATGCCGAAAAAAATTTTGGCATCAGACAATAGGGAGAAAAAACTCGGAAATAGTAATACAGTAGAATGTTAATGAATTTTTAAAATGCCGAAATATTGCACGGCTTTTAAGTGTTGTAATAAATATATGAAAAGAAACGGGATAAGTTTTCATAAATAAGTTATATTCAAGTAATTTACGAAAAATATCATTTTTATAATCAGTTCTTTGTTATTATTATGAAACAATTACATGTCTTTATATTTGATGAAATACTCTCTTTAAATTTTAAGATTTTACATTAGTAAGTAATATGAAATTTTCAAAATTCTTTTAAATATGTAGTTAGCAGCCACGGAAGTTTTAATACATAACTAATATGTTGTGGCCACCACAAGACTTTCTTCTATATATAATCTTATACAAATTTACGCAATACAAATTATTTATTAATAATAATTCATTAAAATTATTTTCCATGATGAATGCAGACGATTTTTATCTCAAAGAAGTATAATAATAAATGCCGAAAGAAAGTCTGTTTTGTGCAGATATGAGTGTACTAGAGTAGAGTTAATAATAATAATTATAATGAAAAATGGGTATCTAGAGTTTTTTATTCTCTTTTAGTACATACATTTTTCATAAATTTTATTAGCTAAATTATCTGTGTGTATTCCCGTGTATATTAATTCGAGGAAAAATATCCATAAGAAAGTAAGATGGCCGACTTTTCCCAAATGAAAAGGAATCACTTTTTCACCCTCGATGATCAATCTATGTCTTATTACTATATCTATGAAAAAATGAAATATGCTTTCACGTGAAAAAAAAAAAAAAAAAAAGAAAAGAAACGTTAAATAATAAATTTGCTTATGCATATGTAAACATAACGTTTTTATGGCTTTAAAATAAAATAATAATAATAATTTTAAATTTTAAAGGTTACAAACAAATAAAGTGCGAAAAAGTCGCACGGGCTTGCTAGTCTAACATAAGAGGAGAGGTACAAGTGCCCGCAACAAACTGTTCTAGATTATAGTAAGCTATAAGTATTGTAATTATGGGGAAAAAAAAAAAAAACTTATAATAATAATGATTGAGTTAATTTTTCTTCTTCTTCTTCTTCTTTTTTTTTTTTTTTTTTTTTTTTTTTTTTCACTGTGATTCATGTGCGTGTGTCTGTGTCTGAACACTATAATGTCTAAAGCATTTTAAAGCTTTATAATGTCTAAAGCTTAGTATAAAGCTTGAGCTGAAAGACGGTAGGTATGCTACAATAATAGAACATCGGGGCACAGGAGTTACATAGATTTCGATGAGTGTACAACTGGTAGCATTTTTCACTTCCTATTACCGAAAAGACCGAAAGTGCGGTTTTTGATACTAATTTTTTGTTATATTTACATGTTGTGAGATGACCTGAATCCTAAAACATGTTCCTAGTGGTTGTGTGTCTGCTTCTCTGTCTGTTATGTGCATATCTCAAGAACAAACAGGAAGTCCAAGTTTAGTATTCTAAATCTGCATCATATAAGGATGCTACACTAAACCTTTTGTTGGTATCAAGCAATGCTTCGTGTACAGGGACATCCAAGAGAATTCAAATACATTATGGGCAAAATTGCAAGTTAGTACAGTATAACATTTATAGGCAGCACTAAACCAAATGAAATGAATATTTTTATACACATAAAAACGTATTTCGTATAGAATTTGGTGTGAATGTGAAAACCATTCACCATTCGTTTACAGGGCTATCCGAAAGAAACAGTTTTTACTTGAGAAAACTGATGGAAGTGTATTTCAGGTAGCGCTGTGTATTATTAAAGTAAGACTATATTTCAATACACAATACGGTGTATACATTTCTTTTAGTAAATATACAGTGATACTAATAAATGAGCAAAAACATTGTTTTTTATTGAAAGTAATTGATGGAAATGCTTTAATATAATATTTTACCATCTCCAGAAAAATTTATCAGGAAAGAAAATTAATTTATCATACTAATACCATAAAGGAAATGCATTTAAATTAAATTTTTATTGTTGGGATTTTGGTACTATTACACTTTTTGAGGTTCTACATTATAGTCAAGATTTTAACGATCGATTTTTGCGTAATGCTTCTTGTCAGCGTAAATTAGAAACAAAATAATTGCAGATAATTCTAATGTATATTTTGAAGTTCATATCAGGTTACTACTCCAAAAGCTGCTTGATAACTTTCAAGGAGTAATGCGAGTGAATATATATATATATATTTTAATTTAACAATAGCCTAAAATTTTTATTTTATACACACATAAAAATTCTTTATAACTATAGCCTATGGAGTCAAATTATTTAAAGTGCAACACCGTCTAAACACCTTATTCGATTGAGCTAAAACTTTATAGGTATGTTATAGGTCATCATCGCAAAATGCAAATATAATTTGATGAGTGTTTAACTTATACTTCTATTTCAGGGACAAAATAATAATAATAATAATAATAATAATAATAATTCTTTCAAGAAAATACTGTATGCATTATCATAAATTTATTTCATACATTATTTAACTGTTTATTTTTTACTACACTTGGAAGGAAATATACGAGACAAAATGTATCCGGGAAAGACGCAGAGGGACGAGATGCTGGAAGCGAGATTTCTAACTGCTGATGGCAATGCGAACTCGAACGTTACATAATAGATTCGGGAAAGACACTACTGGAATGTTACACCAAAACAAGGCTTTGGGCAATTTCAATGTCTATTTTATATATATATATATACATGTGTGTGTGTGTGCGTGTGTATGCATATATATATATATATATATATATATATGTCTGTGGGTAGAGTAACCCGACCCGAACCAGACAGATGAATTTTAAATCAACCCGAACCCGACAAAAAAAATTTCATCAACCCGAAAACCGACCCGAACCCGCAACAGAGAATTTTTTGCGACCCGAAACCCGACGTATCTAACCCGAACCCGACCCGAAACCCGAAAAACAAATCAACATTACTTATTCATCTAAAAATCATGCAAAACAACGTAAAATGATATAACATGATATAAAATAAAGTAAATTTTCATTGTCACACAATTGGTAAATTATAAGAAAAAAACTAGTATGTTGTGGCCACCACAAGACATTCTTCTATATTTTTCTGTCAAATTCACTAAGTGCGAATAATTTATTAAAACTATTATTAAAAAGTTTAACGTGATGAATGCAAATAATTTTCATCTTAGGGAAATCTAACACTAAATATCCATTATCGTCTATAAATAACTTCTTAAACAATGCGTTTTTTTATTGGTTATCTCACATATCATGGTTCATGCAGCCTGAGTCAGCATAATGTCTCATAATCGCCTTCTCACATATTAAGTTTTGTTTGATGATACACAATAGAACCTGAGATATAGCTTTCCTTGTAAATGTGGAAATCGCTGTGTAGCAGCTCCACCTGTTGAGAAATTGACATAAAAAGTTGATAGGGACTAGGTTATGTCAAGGTGCATCTACTTATAAATTTATATGCAATTCTCTGCAGTAGTTTCTGAGATATAGCATTGCCTTAAATTGTGGAAATCACTGTATAGTAGCGCTATCTGTTGAGCGATGGGCACCAAAAGTTGATAGGCACTAATTTATGTCAAGATGCATTTATTTATAAATTTATATGCAATTATGTGCAGTAGTTCCTAAGATACAGTCGCCACAAAATTTTTGTCACACACACATATAGAGACACAGACGACATTTTCTAGAAATATTCAAATCGTGTTCTGGACTCTCAAAACGTGCAAATTCATCAAAAACCGGAAGTTGAAAACTTTTACGAATCTAATACTTTCTTCTACTAAATATAGAAGAAAGTTAAAAAAAAAAAAAAAAAAAAAAAAAAAAACCTTGTAAACTGCGAAATCTTTTCAATTTCCAGAATGTAAATGTGAGGTTATACTGTATTTGTATTTCTTTAATTTATATATTAACAACAGTCGAGAAAGATTTATAATACTTTTCTAATTTTCCTGCAATTTCTACAAAATATACATATTAGTTCCGTTGAAGAAAAGAAAACAGATCCAGATAGAAATACGGATCTGTTTTTCGCGCAGATATCCGCGGATACGAATAGGGAGCTCCGGTACATGTTTGCCCACCAGCGGCCCAGCGGATCTGCGCTTGAAGCTGGTAGATGGGAGGTGTCGGGTTCGATCCCAGGTCGCGCTCATCGACCTAGCCGTTCGGAGTTTTCCGTGGCTTCCTCCGAAACACGCGTAAATACGGGCTAGGACCCCTTAGAAAGACCCAAAAGGAGGGCATTCCCCCTATAGGCCTAGGACATATCTGGAGTCAATCGGCCTGAAATCCTCCAACCAAACAACCAATCGATGCATGTCTAGTATGTGCAGAATGTTTAAATTAGTTACATAGTTGTAAACATGCCTATAAATTTATATTTATAACTGTAAAAAATATTTTGAAAAGTGTTCTCAAGTCGACCCGACTTGTTGAAAACCCAACCCAACCCGAACCCGACCTGCGGGTCGGGTTCGGGTAAAAGCGGGTTACCCGACCCGAAGCAGGACTCTATCTGTGGGTGTGTGTCAGCCTTTATAAAGCCACTGGTTAATAAACTAAAAAAAAAAAAAAAATCTATTCAGCAACAAAAATCTTATTTATGCACGCTAAATAAATTTTTATTTACAATGCGATTCTTTATTTTTGAATAAAATAGAAGATAAAATACAGCAATCCCTCCGTTATCTCTCTTTGTCGAAAATTTCACATAGCATTTACGCATCATCACGCCTATCACTTGTCTTAGTGACAATTTCAAGGAATGTATTCTTCAAAGCGCAGTAATAAATTACAAATTTAATTTGATTAGCAAGTGATGTTTTTTTATAATGTTTAATTAATAAAAGATCAATTTCTAGTTCTTATTTTAATAAAATTAATAAGAAAAAAGCTTAAATGAAAAGGTTTTAAATTTAAAGGAAAGCTTGAATGTTTAGCAAAGTATTGACGATATTTCTCTAAGAAAAACGCCTCTGAATTTCGGATGTGTTCAACTCACCTACTTTGAAGAAACAATCAAATAATTATCAGCTAAAAGTTAATTAATATCGTTTAATAGTTCTATTTATTTGATGCCTTTTGAAATTTCTTCCCAAATTCAGGTAAATAATACCTTTTTCTTGAGTGCATGAACGGTCTCCGTAAAAAAAAAAAAAGAAAGAAAATACCCATTTAATAAAATCACTTTTGCTCAGAACGAATGTGACTTTGATAAGCAGCGGGTGCTGTATACATAAACTGTAACTATTTTCAATTTCGTGAAAAAAAAAAAAATAATAATAATAATAAAAGGTGCAAGATTTACGTATTACGATTCTATAATGAATAAAATAACTGTTTTTACATAAATTGTACGTACTGTTTCAACTACAGTAAAATATCGTTTCAGTTTAAATATTTTAATCGCTTTATAAGAAGAGACGAAGATGTCGATCTAACTATATTTAATCTTTCGTAAGTGAAAAGAGAAAATTTCATGGCTTTGGATACAAATTTAGATATCCGAAAGTTCCAAAATGTTTCAGAAAAACTCAGTGGAAGAATGAATGTGAGAGATTACAAGATAATTCAGTTCAGACTTCCTAGTAGGTAAAATAATGAATACTGGTCACTGATAGCCACTACCAGATGTCTTGGGGGTTAGCGCTAATCGTTTTCTAGCACCTATGACAGTTCAAGGCTAAACGGGACTTTTTCCCTGGAAGAGCGAACACGAAATTTTTGGTTACTGATGACCAGCCTTAAATAAACTTACCGCATTTGACTGTACACGATCGAACAAGAGATCAGATCGCTGCGTAGTAGGTAAAGGCTTTACCTCGAAGCGACAGACTGACATATCACGCTTTTGTTTAGTGCTTCCCAATCCTGCTTTGATATCAAATTTTCCAAAACGAAACAGATTTTTTTTTTTACCCACTAGATAAAATCTGTTACAGTGGTTACAGGCATAGTGTAAGACAAATTTTTAGGACTGAGGGCCTATTAGTCTCAATCTGGGATTTTTGCGTTGTCGATTTCGATAGTTGGACATTTGTCGAAATCTAAAATTTATCTAAAATATAATTGAATAATTTGAAAGCGATGTTATAATTTAAAAAAAAAAAAAAAAAAAAAAAACTAATAGTCCTCCGTCCTAAACTAAATTCTGCTTTTGCGAGAATTTCATCAAAATCTTTTTTATTATTATTATTATTATTATTATTGAAAGAAAAAGAAAAGAAAATTAATAATAATCAGTATCGTTACAAGCGATATCGAAAAAGTTTTTTTAAAAATAATTTTGAATTAGGAAATAAAAAGTGCGCGTGAAATAATATGAAATAAAAATAAGTAAAAAAATGAATTTAATGATTTAATGTTTTGGTTTTTCGGGGGCTGCTCATGCATATAAAAAATGCGTATTAAAACGAGTCGAAGAACGAAGCGAAATAAGTATATTACGATAAATACGATATATAATATGATACGATATATTAGACCTATCGTCCAGGGTTAGCAGGCATTTTCGTTGAAAGAAATAGTTTGTTTGTTCGGTGCAACTTGCACATTAGTCCCGTGAGGTACAACTTTCACTTTACTCCCGTCAGGTACAACTTGCACATTAGTCCCCTTTAAATATAGTTTTTTTTTTTTTTTTTCTTCAGATATAGATTTCATTTTCCCTGAAGAAAGGGAAAAAATCCTCTTCAAGCTCGAGGAAAGTGAATGAACTTTAAATTTACTCTTTGATAAAGAGATGAATCTAATCTGTTGTGCTGTTATGTTTTTCATTTAACATTTTCCACACTTGAACTGTAACTATATGAGAGATCTTTCGTAATACATTTTTACTTTCTGAACACTATAGTGAGGAAAGTATTGTAATCATCTATAAAAAATCTGAATTTGGGATTTTGTTGTCCACAAGTTTGGAGATCCCTGAATTCATATTTCCTGTTTTTACGACGGTGTATTTATGCGAGTGAACGCTATAGTGTCTACACGCTTTGTTTTAATAGTGTAGTGATTTAACATCGAATTTAACTATGAAAATACTGGTAGAAAAAAAAAAAAAAAAAAAAAAAAAAGGAGACTTCAAACTCTGCAAGTAATACTTTTAATTGTTTTTAAGTAAAGGTACAAACTAAACACAAATTGCTGACAAATTATTTAAAAATGAGATTTAGTGTTAAAAAGTCGAAATCAAGAATAATTTTGGCTAAGTAAAACTTAATTTAAATTAAGTAGATGCATCAGTTTCCAAAGACACTCTATTTCTTAAAGAAGTCTATCAAAAATATGAAACTTACAAAAGCGTAAATTAGACATTAAATAAATAAATAAAATAAGTAAGTAAAAATAAAATAATAACAATAATAATAATAATAGTAATATGGCTTTCGTAGAGATAGGTATTGTCTTTAATGCATTTGACGATATATATTTTTTCAATGCGTTTCATACCTTTAATTTTGGTTTATATGTTAGAAGTTTTATTTTCTTTCTATTTTGTTCGATTCAATTACAAAAAACTTTTTATAATAATTTAAGAAAAAAGTGTTCATTATTTCGCCTTCAAATAATAAAAGAATAAAAAAATAAAATGAAAATATTTTGTTATTAAAATATATTTCATCAACAGAATAACATCTAAATATTTAAATATCTAAATTTTATATAATAGAATTTTTTTAATTAAAGAATAATATGATAGAATTTTTTTTTATTTATTTAATCGATTACTTTATTATGATTAATAAAAAAAATGCTTTTCTTTAACTGCCTTATTTACCGAGGGAAAAAAAAATCATTTACGTGACACATGCAGGTGTTTTAATTTGAATTTGTTTTATAATCACATTAAAGTTTGAGGCCAGTTATTAAAACGACACATTTTTGTGATATCAAATATAGCCCTAATCTATTACACATATTAAAAAATAAAAATAAAGCCTTTTTAAAGAGATATAAGTTTTTTCTTCTTAAAAAGGATTAAGTTAAAAAAAAGAAGTGTATATAAAATAAATAAAAAACCGATATTTTAAAAATGTTCACCCTAATTGGCTATGATATAACTGACAAAAGAAAACTTAAAATTATTACTAAAGCGACAGTAGCATATTTACATAATATTTGAATTAATAAATTAATATTAATAACGGGGCGAGGCCACTTTTACCCAGCATTTTGATAGAAGCAATTTTTATTAACAGCTCTGCCTCCTTGCTAAACTTTGCTCTGCAAGGGAAATCTTTATAATTAATACTTTTCCTAGACATGGCAGAATTTAGTAAAGAACTTTCCATATTTTATATCTAATAGAAAATAATGCATAAGAAAAGAAAAAGAAAAAAGAAATCCCAACGTTTACAGGGTTAGCAGGGATAATTTTTTTCTTCCCTTTTTCCTACTCTACACATATTTGAATTTACATTTATGGCAAGCAGAAGACTAATTAATAGAAGGCATTAGGCTAATAATATAGGGAAGATCGGGCACAGTGGACCTTTTTTACACTTTTAATTTTTTTTTTCACCAAAAAAAAAAAAAAAAAAAAAAAAAAAAAAAAAAAGCAAGGTATTTGAAAAAATTAGCAAACATTCTTTAAACCTTTCTTGACATGTCCTATATATATATATATATATATATATATATATAACAATACTTCTAATACATTAGGAATAAAAATAAATAAATTGTGTGCACTCACAAAGTGGACCAACCACTGTTGTTCATATTAAATTAATATAAATTACTCTGTTTTTTTTTTTTTTTTTTTTTTTTCTAAAATTAGTTTCCTATGTAATTCTAGTCTAAATAACATAATTCGAACATTTTCATGAAATAAAATTACCAAAATTTAAAGGAAATCAAAATAAATAAGAAATCAAATTAGAGGAAAAATCCTATACCAGATTTCCTTTGTCTTTTACGTGCCATCACTAAAAACAATAAGATATATTTTTAATTGTTTGTTAATGTTATATAGTTATAAAAATTCTGAAATATATAATTAAACACTTTATTACTATTAAAACATTTTTATTAATTATTTTGTGATATTAATACTTTACATTATATTTGTGAGATAAGTTTAACTAAAATTATTCTACTTTTATCTTTTACATGTTATTTCTAAAAACAACAACAATAAATTTATATAACCTACCATTTATTTTATCACATAATCATTTTTTTTAATATAATATTAAACAATTCAAATAGTTATTAAATTTAGATATTCATAATTATTATACTACTATTCAACTATTTTCCCTTTTCAGAAATTCATTTTATTATAATATTAAGATTATTATCCTTTTAGTTCCCCATCATACTATAGGTATGGGGAACTTAGGTAATCGTGAAAATTTTCGACCTCGGTTTTTTTACGTTTCTACACGTTTTCAGGTGTGAGGAATTCGAAAATGACAAAATTTGTATGGTGTCTGTCTGTAGGGTGTCTCGTAGGGTGTCTCCCGTTAGTTCGTTAGTTTATTAGTCTGTGTACACGATATCTCAAGAACAAATTGTCGCAGAGAGGTCAGATCAATATTAAAATATTACTTTCGACACAGGCAAGAACCCTATTCATTTGCAACATTCGATTTTAAAAACTTCGTAAGTTATTAGAAATTTACGATTTTCTTAACATGGAAGAATAGGACAAAAATTCACTTAAACGTGCATTAAATGTAAACTTTTTACTCTAAAAATGTCAGACCAGTTTTAAAATATTCGTTTTGATGCCGGAATGAACATCAGTAACTATAAATATGCTACTTTGAAATTTTCGCAAGTTATTGGAAATTTACGAATTTCTTAACATGGCAGTATAGGGCAAAATTTCACATAAACGTCAATTTTGAGCGATATTTTCATCGTAAAGATGTCAGACTACTTTTGAAATATTATTTAGGACACTGGCATGAATATTAATGACTATGAATTTTCAAATCTAAAAATTTCGTAAGTTATTGAAAATTTACGAATTTCTTAACATGGGAGAATAGAACAAAAATTCACTTAAACGTGCGTTAAATGGAAACCTTTTACTCTAAAAATGTCAGACCACTTTTAAAATATCCATTTTGATGCCGGAATGAACATCAGTAACTAGAAATATGCTACTTTGAAAATTTCGCAAGTTATTGGAAATTTACGAATTTCTTAACATGGCAGAATAGAGCAAATTTTAACATAAACGTCAATTTTGAGGGATAATTTCATCGTAAAGATGTCAAACCACTTTCGAAATATTATTTAGGTTACTGGCATGAATATCATAGACTACGATTTTTCCAATTTAAAAAACTCGTAAGTTATTTGGAATTTACGATTTACTTAACATGGCAGAATAAAGCAAAATTGAGCATAAACTTCCATTTTGAGGATCATAAATACATTAGACAACTTCAAAATTACATTTATGATATTTTGTTGAACATGATTGAATACAAATATTCTAATAGGAAAATTTCGTAAATTATTCGTAATTTACGATTTTATCAACATAGCGAAATTGTAATTTTTTCATATAAATATGAATTTTGAGGATTATTGCATTGGAAATGAAAACATTGGCATGAAACATAAACAACGGAATTGACCCTGATAAAATAAATTAATAGATTAGAATAAGATAAATATATCGAAGTGAACGATGGATAGCCTATTAGGCGGGGATTTCTTTCTGTCCCTGCATCAAGCTTTGGTCAAATTGATTTTTTTAACATGATTATAATATGTCTCGCACTAGAAATTTATGAGACCATAAATATGGTGGGGAACTGAGCAGAGTCCACCTATGCCAACTAGTTAATTTATTAATTATTTTGAGTCACATTATATTTGTATATGTAAATTTAACTAAAATAAATAAGGTATTAAATATAATTTAGACTTTTAGGCACATTGGAAGGTGGTTCACTGTGCCCCATGTAGAGGTGGTCTACTGTGCCCCATGTCCAGACAAAACAAATAATAATATTAAAATTATATATAGACTATAAATATGCTAATATTTTTTATAAATTTAAAAACAACATCTTACTTTTTGTTAACAACTATCCAATACTTATAGTCAATAGTTCAGTCCTGATAAAATTAAAAAACTTCAAGCTTGAAAAATTACTTTGAGCAGCTCAAAACATAAAAATTGTATAAAATGGCTACCTTAGCATTTACCATGTGGTTTTTTGGATGTATACAAGTAGTACCATGCTATCATCTATGAGTCTCAATATAAACTAAAAGAGTTAAATATTAAGAGACTTAAATAGGGGTGGTCCACTGTGTCCCAGTCTTCCATATATAATCTCTGCATGTAATACTGTATATAATTTTTGTTGATTATTATGATGAAGATACAGTCTACGATTGTTATTAATCTGTTATTTGAAGAGTCACTGATATTCTGCTTTCTTCACATCCTTATAAAAAATCCATAATGCACACTATGTAGTACTCTACATAGTGTACATAGTCTTTCTACTTTTAATATGTTCTTGGTGTAAAACTCCCCTGTGCTTCACCGATTTCTACGAAAAATAATGTAAAGAATATGTGGAATATTAGTAATTTTCATTTACAGGGTGGTTCTAATTAAAATTACCCTCTTTAGATCTGCATAAATACCGTACTAATAGACGAATTTCGTTGAAACTTGTTATAAGCGTTATATTGATCACGGGGAAAAGAAATCCGCAGTAAAAGTTAATAAATCAAATCTTGACTGATATATAGATCTTTTCATGCAATGTGAAAAAGACATTACGAAAAAAAAAAAAAAAAAAAAAAAAAAAAAAAAATGCGGGGCAGTCTTTGGGGACTGCCGATAGAACTGAAAACTAAGTAACTTGTGAATTGTATCGTCGAGCTATTAGATTATTACTTTTGAATTATTTTTGGTTTGTAAAGAAGTGTTAATGACCAATTTAAACTTTAAATTTATATTGAAAGCAAAAAGAAGAATATAACAGTCTGTATAAAAACACGTGCTTGTACATTGTGAACTATTTATATACTGTGGAAAAAGTATATACATACATAGAGTATAGAACTAGAAAGAGACAGATGCCAGTAGTCACTATACTACTCGTATTAGTATACATTTTATATATATATATATATATGAGGCATGCCGCGCCGTGCGCTACATATATGGATATATATGTAGAGAGATATACTCTTTGTATACATATAATGTATACTAATAACGCACGGAGGTACATCTATGTACATCTATACACAGCATACATATAGCTCATGGAAAGCGTTCGGTGACGATGACGCGAATTCCATGATTTTTGTTCACCCAAAACTGCTCAACGCGCCTAAAGAAGTTTTCACTTAAAAAAAAAAAAAAACCACTTGTCAATGGCATAAAATGATTTTCCACCATGCCTTTGAAAGAGAAAGATCGATCCTTATTGATCAAATTGTTTCATCAGAACGGTTGTAATTTTTAGCTATACTGTGACCATACAAAGCTTGAGAACGATGTTCATTAAATTTGAAGAGACTGCAAAATTAAGTGTGCTGCGAGGAAGATAATGGAAACTGATTTCAAAAAGAAACTGTTCCGGTGGAAGAAGTCATATTGTCGTGAAATATAAATATTTACACAACGTTAAGGACGCCAATGTAAATATATTAAGCGCAGACTGCAATTTCGGTAACGTACCATCATCAGTGTAGAATGACGAGGTGGAAAAATAGTAGGAAAGCGGATTTTAGAGTCAGAGTAGCAACTAATAGGAATCCTATTGGTTGCTGCTCTGACTACTCCTTTGCTATTCTGACTCTAAAATTATTTAAGCAATTATTTATTTTATAGCCTTTAAGTTGATATATGACAAGTCGCATGCGTATTCCTACTGCCAGCGCTTTATTAGTGCACTCTGATGATGAACTTTTTTTTTAAAACCAATAAATCGATACACCAAATATTAAAATCAGCAATTTACTAAAATCTTACATTGAAATCGTTTAATTGTTTGTTCCTATTTGAAACTTTTTCTATGTTAATTAGAAAATATCTAACTAATTAACTAAAATAAAATTTTAAAATTGAATTTTTCCTATTACTTCCCTGCATGAGAGATTTCATTCCAGAAACATCATGCACCCAATGAAATAACAGGAAAAAAAACAATGCTAAAATTTTATATTGATTACATATTTTCTGACATCGAAAAAACAAATTATTTATGAAGGAGAATGCAAATTAAAATTTAAGCACTTTTATCAATTTTCACCATGTTTAAAAAACACAAGACGCCTTAAAATTTAGAATTACAAGTATCATTATCATTATCGCAGTTCACACGTTCCGGTGTAGTCTAGTGATTATGTTAACCATTTTGTTAATCACTGGATTAGACGATCATGGTTCGAATAGAGTGGGTTCGGTGGTAATGGTTTTGAATCCCACGCTGTCACAGGGTGATGCTTTTAGTCTCCTCTTCTGTGTTGTAAAAAATCTCTATGTCTAACCTGCCTTCATCTTGTCGACGTATCAGATCGATTTCCCGACAACTCACTTTCCCGACAACTCACTTTCCCGACAAGTACGATTTCCTGACAGCTCACTTTCAAGGCAGGAACGGTTTCTCGACAGCTCACTTTCCCGACAGGTACAGTCGGTCAAACAAAAAACGAAACACCCCCACCTATCTCATTACCTAATTATCGCAGAAACATGCAGTAGGCACCAATCGTCAGGAAATTATGTCTACTTTTTTTGTATGTAGGAAAAAATGACATTGGGGGTCGTCTACATATTAAAAATGGGTCCAACTTTGAAAATTCGAATGTTAACCCACTAATTTGACGACAGAAAACGATTCTAGAGCATCAAAATAGCCTAGATATAAATTTGCACGAAGATATCAACATTGGTTCCTGAGATATTTAAGGTTTTTCTTTAGGGGGTTATCTCCAAGATTATTTTTTTATCATTTAGGTCAGATTCAACGAATTTATCTTCTATTATTCAATGCGTTTCATTCATCTACAAATTTCTAAATACATCAAAAGGAATATAATTTCAATGAGCATGTTAATGAGGAAATTTCAAACTATAAGAAATATTCTGTCCAAAAAAAATAACATAGGAGGGTCTATTAACACCTGTGTGTGTGAAGGGGAGGAGGAGGGGCACCGGCATTCAAAATTGATGTTTTATTATCGCATTTTCAAAAGATTTTAATTGAAATTAGATTTCTGTTATGCTTTTTCGAAAATGATTATAGGGATTTTGATGAAAGTTTGGGGTTAAGTGTTTTCGGGATACTAGACTTACCACCATCTTCAGAAAAATTTGCGTTGGCTGTTAATCCCTTATCGGCCAATGGCAACAAATGAAATAAATTGGGTTTATTCGGAAACTGATATAAGGATTTTGATGAAAGTTTGGGGTTAAGTGTTTTCGGGATACTAGACTTACCACCATCTTCAGAAAAATTTGCGTTGGCTGTTAATCCCTTATCGGCCAATGGCAACAAATGAAATAAATTGGGTTTATTCGGAAACTGATATAAGGATTTTGATGAAAGTTTTGCGTTAAGTGCTTTTGAGTATGCTTAAACGAATGGAATTATCACCATCGTCATAAAAATTCGTTGTCGCTGTTAACCCTTTAAAGGACAATTGCAACGTATGTCAGAAATCGGCTTTACACGGATATGGACTAAGCAAATTTTATGAAAGTTCGATGATAGGGCTTTTTCGTGAGAAAAAAACAATTGGATTTCATCTTCAGATAAATTAGCGTTTACAGTTAACCCTAAATGATTCTAGGGATTTTGATGAAAGTTTGGGGTTAAGTGTTTTCGGAATATTAGACTTGCCACCATCTTTAGAAAAATTTGCGTTGGATGTTAACCCATTATCGGCCAATGGCAACAAATGAAATTGGGTTTATTCGGAAACTGATGAAAGGATATCATGAAAGTTTTGCGTTAAGGGATTTTGAGGATGCTTAAACGAATGGAATTATCCCCATCGTCAAAAAAAATTTGCCGTCCCTTTAAAGGCCATTGCAACGTATGTCAAAAATCGGCTTTACACGGATATGGACTAAACGATTTTTATGAAAATTTTAAGTCAGGGCTTTTTCATGAGAAAAAACAATTGGATTTCATCTTCATATAAATTAGCGTTTATAGTTAACCCTTTACCGGCCAATTGCAATACATAGCAGAAGTGGGGTTTACTCGAAAATGATTCTAGGGATTTTGATGAAAGTTTGGGGTTAAGTGTTTTCGGAATATTACACTTACCATCATCTTGAGAAAAATTTGCGTTGGCTGTTAACCCCTTATCGGCCAATGGCACTAAATGAAAAAAATTGGGTTTATTCGGAAACTGATATAAGGATTTTGGTGGAAGTTTTGCATTAAGTGCTTTCGGGGATGCTTAAATGAATGGAATTATCCCCATCATTATAAAAATTCGTTGTCTCTGTTAACCCTTTAAAGGACAATTGCGACGTATGTCAGAAATTGGCTTTACACAGAAATGGACTAAGCGATTTTTATGAAAATTCGATGTTAGGGCTTTTTCATGAGAAAAAAACAATTGGATTTAATCTTCGGGTAAATTAGCGTTTACAGTTAACCCTTTATCGGCCAATTGCAATACATAGCAGAAGTTGGGTTTACTCGAAAATGATTCTAGGGATTTTGATGAAAGTTTTGAGTTAAGTTTTTTCGGAATATTAGACTTACCACCATCTTCAGAAAAATTTGCTTTGGCTGTTAACCCCTTAACGGCCAATTCCAACAAATGAAATAAATTGGGGTTATTCGGAAACTGATATAAGGATTTTGATGAAAATTTTGCGTTAAGTGCTTTTGAGTATGCTTAAACGAATGGATTTATCCCCATCGTCATAAAAATTCGTTGTCGCTGTTAACCCTTTAAAGGACAATTGCAACGTTTGTCAGAAATGGACTTTAAACGGAAATGGACGAAGCAAATTTTATGAAAGTTCGATGATAGGGCTTTTTCGTGAGAAAAAAACAATTGGATTTCATCTTCAGATAAATTAGCGTTTACAGTTAACCCTAAATGATTCTAGGGATTTTGATGAAAGTTTGGGGTTAAGTGTTTTCGGAATATTAGACTTGCCACCATCTTTAGAAAAATTTGCGTTGGATGTTAACCGATTATCGGCCAATGGCAACAAATGAAATTGGGTTTATTCGGAAACTGATGAAAGGATATCATGAAAGTTTTGCGTTAAGGGATTTTGAGGATGCTTAAACGAATGGAATTATCCCCATCGTCAAAAAAAATTTGCCGTCCCTTTAAAGGCCATTGCAACGTATGTCAAAAATCGGCTTTACACGGATATGGACTAAACGATTTTTATGAAAATTTTAAGTCAGGGCTTTTTCATGAGAAAAAACAATTGGATTTCATCTTCATATAAATTAGCGTTTATAGTTAACCCTTTACCGGCCAATTGCAATACATAGCAGAAGTGGGGTTTACTCGAAAATGATTCTAGGGATTTTGATGAAAGTTTGGGGTTAAGTGTTTTCGGAATATTACACTTACCATCATCTTGAGAAAAATTTGCGTTGGCTGTTAACCCCTTATCGGCCAATGGCACTAAATGAAAAAAATTGGGTTTATTCGGAAACTGATATAAGGATTTTGGTGGAAGTTTTGCATTAAGTGCTTTCGGGGATGCTTAAATGAATGGAATTATCCCCATCATTATAAAAATTCGTTGTCTCTGTTAACCCTTTAAAGGACAATTGCGACGTATGTCAGAAATTGGCTTTACACAGAAATGGACTAAGCGATTTTTATGAAAATTCGATGTTAGGGCTTTTTCATGAGAAAAAAACAATTGGATTTAATCTTCAGGTAAATTAGCGTTTACAGTTAACCCTTTATCGGCCAATTGCAATACATAGCAGAAGTTGGGTTTACTCGAAAATGATTCTAGGGATTTTGATGAAAGTTTTGGGTTAAGTTTTTTCGGAATATTAGACTTACCACCATCTTCAGAAAAATTTGCTTTGGCTGTTAACCCCTTATCGGCCAATGGCTACAAATGAAATAAATTGGTTTATTTGGAAACTGATATAAGGATTTTGATGAAAGTTTTGCATTAAGTGCTTTCGGGGATTCTTAGATGAAGAAATTATCCTCACTGTCATAAATATTCCTTGTCGTTGTTAATCCTTTAAAGGCCAAATGCAACGTATGTTAGAAATTATCTTTATACGGAAATTGAGAAAACGTTTTTTCTGAAAGGTTACAGTTAGAGCTTTTTGATGAGAAAAGACGATTGGATCTCTGCTTCAGACAAATTAGCATTCACAGTTAGCCCTTTACTGACCAACTGCAACACATAGCAGAAATTGAGTTTACATGGAAATGGATATAGCGATTTTGATGAATATTTCGGACTAAGTTATTTCGGGGACTGCTAAAACGAATGGTATTCCCTCATCTTCAGAAAAGAAAATAATGTTCTCAATTAACCCTTTATCGGCCAATTGCAACATATGACAAAAATTGGGTCTACTTGTAAATAGGTATAAGGATTATGATGAAAATTTGAGGTTGCATAATTGATTAGAATTATTTTATTCGTCAGAAAATTTCTTGTTCTCTGTTAAACCTTTAAAAGCCCATTGCGACGTTTGCCAGAAATACGGTTTACACAAAAATAGACATAGCGAATTTCATAAAAGCTTGGAGTTAGGAGTTTTTGATGAGAAAAAGCTTTTTGAAATATCCTCATCTTTAGAAACAATCGCATTCGTTGTTAACTCTTTATCGACACATTACAACATACGGTCGAAATTGAGTATATTCGGAAATGGATAAAGCGATTTTTATGAAAGTTTGGAGTTACGGCTTTTAGATGAGAAAAAATGATTGGACTTATCCTTATCTTCAGAAAAAATCGCGTTCTCAATTAACATTTTATCGGCCAGTTGCAAATTATAGCAGAAGTTGGGTTTATTTAGAAATTTATATAGGGATTTTGGTGATAGTTTGGGGTTAAAAACTTTCTGGGTGCTTAAAGAACTGGACATATCCTTATCTTCAGAAAAAAATTGTTCGCAGTTTACCATATATCGACCAGTTGCATCAAGCTTTAGAAATAAGCTTAATCGGAAATGGATATAGTGATTTCAAATAAAGTTTGTGGTTAGTGTTTTTAGGGATGCAAAAATGTTTGGACTTATTCTCATCTTTTGAAAAAAATGGCGTGATCAGTTAAACCTTTATCGACAAATTGCAACATATCGCCCAAATTCGGGTTACTCGGAAACGAATGTATCGATTTTGATGAAAGTTTGGGATTAAGTGTTTTCGGAGGTGCAGAAAGTTTGGATTTATACAGAAAAATTAGCGTTCGCTGTCACAGTATATGGTAAAAAAAGGTTTCGGGTTCCAGTTCATGACTTCATTTGTTATTTTGTTTAAATTTAGTACGAGAGAATGTAATCGATTCAAGCAATATTTGTGTGTATCGAAATATTTGGTAAATAATGAGGCAGGTTCAAGTCTATAACTGTATACTTATTGTGTATCTTGTTTTCTTTCTTTTCTTTATATTTATATATATATGTTTTAATACAATTTAATTTAATCAAAGGTAGCTGATATTTGTGCGTGTTGAAGTATTTGGTAAAGAAGGAAGCAGGATCCAGTCCATGATTGAAATTATAGATATTTTTTTTAATGAAAATGCCTAAATTCAAATAAAAGTAGGTGATATTTTCAAATACCTAGCTAGTCGTTAATTTAGTTAAATAGCGATTGCAAGTTTTGTACTGGTAACGCTGCCGAAGGCAGCAGGAACCAGGAACAGTTGGCTAAAAGAATTAAAAAATGCATTTTCACCGTGTTCTGATCCATTCTGAAAGTTTCAAATGTGTAGCTTTTCAGGAAGTTAGTTAAATAAATTTTCTGTCGAATCATATAAACGCTTCCGAAGGCAGTAGGGACCTGAAACAGTTGACTAAAAGTGATAAAAAAATGTATTGTCACCGTGTTCTGAGCTATCCTGAAAGTTTCAAATGTCTAGCTAGTCGGGAAGTTAGTTAAAAATCGATTGCAAGATTTGTACTGGACAAACAAACAAACAAACAAGAAGTGAAGTTAATAAAAATAATTACAAGATATAAAGAACTTTTATATACCATGTTTTTAAATTTTCTGTTGAATCATATAAACGCTAATGAGCGCAGCGGGAATCCGGAGCAATTGGAAAAAAGTATTAAAAAAATCCCTTGCTATCGTGTTTTGAGCTATTATAAAAGTTTCAAATGGCTATCTAGCCGGGAAGTTAGTTAAAAGTAGATTGCAAATTTGTACTGGTAACGCTAACGAAGAGAGCAGGGTCCCGAAACAATTGGTTAAAAATATTTTTAAAATGCATTTTCACCGTATTCTGAACTATTCTGAAAGTTTCAAATGTCTAGCTACTCGGGAAGATAATTAAATAAATTTTCTGTTGAATCATATAAATGCACCGAATACAGTAGGGACCCGAAAGAGTTGGCTAAAAGTATTTAAAAAATGTATTTTCACCGTGTTCTGAACTATTGTGAAAGGTTCAAATGTCGTCAGGAAGTTAGTTAAATAAATTTTCTGTTGAATCATATAAACGCTGCCGAAGGCAGTAGGGACCTGAAACAGTTGACTAAAAGTATTAATAAAGTATTGTCACCGTGTTTGAGCTATCATAAAAGTTTCAAATGTCTAGCTAGTCGGGAAGTTGGTGAAAAATTGATTGCAAGCTTCGTACTGGTAACGCTGTCGAAGGCAGCAGAAACCCGAAGCAGTTGGTTAAAAATATTTTTAAAATGCCTTTTCGCTGTGTTCGTTCTGAACTATTCTGAAAGTTTAAAATGTCTAGCTAGTCTGGAAGTTAAATAAATTTTCTGTTGAATCATATAAACGGGTAGTGACCTAAAACAGTTGACTAAAAGTATTAAAAACATGTATTGTCACCGTGTTTTGAGCTAGCCTGAAAGTTTCAAATGTCTAGCTAGTCGAAAAGTTAGTGAAAAATCGATTGGAAGCTTCGTACTGATAACGCTGCAGAAGGCAGCAGATACCCTAAACAATTGGCTAAAGGTATTTTAAAAAATTCATTTTTACCGTGTTCTGAACTATTCTGAAAGTTTCAAATGTCTAGCTAGTCGGGAAGTTTTGTTAAATAAATTTTCTGTCGAATTATATGGGACCGGAAATAGTTGACTAAAATTATTAGAAAAATGTATTGTCACCGTGTTGTGAGCTGTCCTGAAAATTTCAAATATCTAGCTAGTCGGGAAGTTAGTTAAAAATCGATTGCAAGATTTGTACTGGACAAAAAAAAAAAAAAAAAAAAAAAAACATACAAATAAACAAACAAACAAACAAGAATCAAAGTTAATAAAAACATGGTAATATGGTAAAATATTACAGGGAGTTCAAGTATTTTCCCCCCTTGCTTAATTTTACGCTGTTGCACTTCATATAATTTTAAACCATAAATCGTAATGATATATAATTTTTTGTCGTGTTCCTGTAAAAATCTATAAAGGCTATCTTTACCAAAATCTATACAATTTGTGCGACGGTAATGTATAACATGTGCATAAATTTTCAGTTTAATAGAATAAGGTGTTTAGATACTATCGCATTTTAAAACGATTGGGCCCATAGACCATAATGACAATTTTTCGTTCTGTCCTTGTAAAAAGGAAAAAAAAAAAAAAAACTATACATGCTAGATTTATCAAAATCTATACACTTTGTGCGAGAGTGATTATTAACATGTATAAAAGTTTTTTAACTCAAACGAATAAGGCTTTTAAATGCTATCGCATTTTATTTTATTTGGATCCATAGACAATAATGATAAATAATGTTTTGTTGTGTCCCTGTGAAAAACTATTAATGTTAGATACATCAAAATCTATACACTTTGTGCGACGGACATTTATAACACGCGTATTAGCTCAAAAGAAAATGGTATCTAGACGCTATCGCAGTTTGAAAAACCTGGCCCTATAGGCTATAACGATAAATAATATTTCTTTTTTGTGCCTGTAAAAAGTACTTTTAAGTGCTAGATTCACCAAAATCAACAGTGATCGTGCTATGGTGCCATACAATAACTTACTATATTTCAACTTATTTGAACAGAGGATTTAGGCGCTGTCGTATTCACTCACACACATACACCCATTCATAATCGAAAACTAGTAAAAATGAATTCAGTGTAATTCAAAAGTATAGAAAGCCCACAATCTCAAAGGTCGGGTTTTTTGTCACGATTACAATACTTCCTTTACATACGTAAGTTCGGAAAGTAAAAATCTGATCTCTCAGCTATGAAGTTCTGTCCAACTCAAAGAAATAATTTATTCTGTAATAATATTATATTATTTTAATTGGTTAATTTATATTTCCAACACTATTAATAATAGCGACTATATAAATTAGAAATCACAATTCTTCTAAAGAAAATTACGAAAACATTATATAATATAGTAAAGAAAGAGATAAATAAAAAAAAAATAAAATAAATGTTAAACTAAATTTTTAAATCGCATGTCTAATATTATAATACAATTTATTTCAGAATTAAATTCCAATTTATTTCAGCTGAAAAAAAAAAAAAAAAAACATTGTTGAAATAATTAAAAATATATGAAAGTGAATTAAAACTTTTTTTTTCTTAATATCGTCTGCAATAAAATTCAAAACTGATTGTTGTGAATGCTACTTGTAAATACAGTTGTAATCGTTATATGGCCCCCAAACTTGATCTTCGATCGTTTTTCTCGAATATCTCGAGAACTATTTGGCCCAATGAGCTGCAAATTTGCATACGCATATTTTAATGTGCTAGAAATCGATATCTGTTAGAAAAATTATAGGTCACAATACATAATTTTTTAAAATATTAATTTAATATTTTTTATTCTATAGATAAAAAACATTAAAATCTTAATGAAACTCATAAATATGTTTGGAAAACCTGTTATTAACACCATAAAAAAAACCAGGTAAAAAAAAATAAAAATGTAGGAGATATGAATAAAAATGTGTAATCAGACTTTAACATTAGAAGCTCGAAAGTTTAGACGTGTATAACTCCTAAACTTATACACCATATGACTTCCAAATTTATATCTGGGGATGAAATTGACTGTAGAATCGATATCCGAAATCAAAATTATATGTTACCATTGAAAAAATTAAAGTTTGACACGATTTCAATATGGAGACGACCCCTTAAGCTATTTTTTTCCAATTAGCTTAAAAGAGAACAAAATTCCCTGACGAATGGTACCTTCGGTGTCTTTCTGCAACAATTTACTGATGAGTTAGGTGGGGGTGTTTCGTTTTTTTTGACCGACTGTACATTTTCTCGACAGTTCACTTCCCCGACAGGTACGGTTTCCTGACAGCTCACATTGCTGACAAAAATACGATTTCCCGATAGTTCACATTTCCGACAGGTACGGTTTCCCGACAGGTACGTTTCCAGACAGCTCACTTTCCTCACAGATATGGTTTCCCGACATCTCACCTTCCCGATGGGTACCCTTTTCCGACTGCAAGTATTCTTGTTCGATAACTCACTTGCCGGAAACTCCTTTTTTTTTTTTTTTTTTTTTTTTTTCTTTAGATATTCTGAATTAAACGACTTGTTTTTTAAAAAAAATAATAATGATAATAATACTGAACGCCCAAAATTCATATTTAATCATTGTTAAAAATAAATAAATAATAAATAAATAAATAAATAGATAAATCATTAGAATTTAATAAATAGATATTTTCCTTTTAAATTTCATGCTTTCACACATGTCGAAATGTGTTCTTTTAGTAACGTATGATTTTTTAGATAATGCCGCCAAATGAGTTACTTTTAGAAATATAATAGACCGCGAAAAATCCCGACTCAGCTAACCACAAATTGGACTCAATATGCATTCATTATACTAAAAATAAAAAAATCTATTTCATATTTATGCATTTTAATCGTATTATCTGTAATTTCACCCCTTTTTATTTTGAAAGAAATTTTCTTATTGTCTGAAAATATTGAGAATTTTTTAAAATTTTTATTTGGTATTTAAAACAACAAAATTTTCAAGATTAGAATTAGTTGAACAGTTTCAGTATAAATTTGATTCTTATGACAATGCAATTTAAAATGCAATAATATATATATATGTGTGTGTGTGTGTGTGTATGTAAATTAATCGATTAATAACCGGAATCAAAGAATCTTCAAAATAAATGATGATGGAAAAGTAAGACTGCTTTTGAAAACTAGCATAGTAAGTGTAAAAGCAGGTTAGGGAATACTGACCGCAGGTTATATTGTAATACTGTATTATGCATATGAATAATTCTCCTGACAAGAATTTTAAAATTCGTATTTAAATTAAGTACTAAACATAGATATATTTTTCTTTTTATACGCTTTTAGTCAACTTGGTATGTTTTTTATGTGTGTGGATCAAACAAATCTAATAAATGATTTTTTCCCTACTTCTTATCATCAAATTGAGCTGAAAATTTACATACATATGTAACTTCAATGACAGGACTTGCTTAAGTAGTAACGGAAATAGGTTTTGGGAATCTGGGGACCCTAAACCCAGAGCTGCAAAAAAGTTTTTAGAAGGAAATAGTAAAACACTTTTCCATTTTTACTTTCTTCTGTACATAAATATATAAAGTATCGGATTCGTGAAAATTTTAAACTCCAGTTTTCGACAGATTTACACGTTTTGGGATGTCCTGAGCGAGATTTGACTATTTTTTAAAAAAACGTCTGTCTCTGTGTGCTTATCACAAATTTTGTGGACGCTGTATCTCACGAACCAATGAACGAAATTTAATCAAATTTGGTATTTAGCTGGACCCTGAAATAAACTCGTGCTGATTAGATTTGGGGACCAATCGCTTAACAGGTGGCATTGTGAAGTCTTTTTTTTTTTTTTTTTTTTTTCTAAATTTTTAATATGGCAGTATAGGACAAAATTTCGTATAGATGTACACAATGAGAGTTATTTCTAACGTGTGATTGTAAAATTAATATGAAGCGTTGATAACAGTAGTACCAAACTAGAAAAAAAAGTTTGTGCATGTGGAGCATCGCTTCCACCCCCCCCCCCCGCGGAGTGTGTGTGTAAATTTTCAATATGGGTATATTTCTAAAGATCTCGTCAATAGCTTTAAAACAAATGGTTGAGCCATAGACCTGTGATAATTTAGAATAAAGCTATCGATTTTTCTTTCTTTCTTTTTTTTTAACAACAAAACAAAAAAAACTAGTATGTTGTGGCCACCACAAGACTTTCTTCTATATTTTCCTATACATATTCAATCAGTAACAATATAAAAAAAAAAAAAAAAAAAAAAAAAAAAAGATTTTTTTTTTTTTTCTTTCTTTTTCTTTTTCTTTTTTTTTTTTTTTTTGTTAAAAGTAAAAAAAATCTATAACTTTGTTTTAAATTATCACAGATTTATGGTTCAACCATTCGTTTTAAAGGTATTGACGAGATCTTTCGAATGATACCCATCTTCAAAATTTAACCCCCCCGGGGGGGGGGGTACTTCCCCCCCAGGGGGGGAACCGATGCCCCCCCATACACAATTTTTTTTTCCTAGTTAACTACTACTATCATCAATAATTCAAATTAATTTTACAATCACAAGTTTAAAATAACTCTCATTATGCCCATTTATACGGAATTTTGTCCTATGCTGCCATGTTAAAAATTTGCATAAAATGCGATTACAGCGCCACCTGTTGAGCTATTGATCCCCAAATCTAATGGGCACCAGTTCATGTCAGGGTGCAACTAAATACCAAGTTTGGTTAAATTTCATTCATATGTTCGTGAAATACAGCGTCCACAAAAAAATGATACAGACAGACAGACACACAGACAGACAGACAGACAGACAGACACACAGACAGACATTTTCTAAAAACTATCAATTCGTGTTCAGGACATCCCAAAACGTGTAGATCCGTCAAAAAACGGAGGTCGAAAATTTTCGCGAATCCAATACTTTCTCTATATTACATATAGAAGAAAGTAAAAAACTAGTATGTTGTGGCCACCACAAGACTTTCTTCTATATTTACCTATACATATTCAATCAGTAACAATATTTAAAAAAAAAAAAAAAAAAAAAAAGTACGATTTTTTTTTCTAAGTTGTTTTTTTTTTTTTTTTTTTGTTAAAAGTAAAAAAAATCGATAACTTTGGTTTAAATTATCACAGATTTATCGTTCAACCATTCGTTTTAAAGGTATTGACGAGATCTTTCGAAAGATACCCATCTTGAAATTTTGCCCCCCCGGGTGGGAACTTCCCCCCCCGGTGGGGGGGCAACCGATGCCCCCACATGCACAAAAATTTTTTCCTAGTTAACTACTACTATTATCAACCTGATCTTTTGAAAGATACCCAATGTGAAAATTTACCCCCCCTGGGGGGGTATTTTTCCCCTAGGGGGGGGAAGCGATGCCCCCCCATGCAGAAAATTTTTTTCCTAGTTACATACTACTATTATCAATAATTCATATTAATTTTACAATCACAAGTTTAAAACAACTCTAATTATGCACATTTATACGAATTTTTGTCCTATGCTGCCATGTTAAAAATTTAGATAAAATGCTATCACAGCGCCACCTGTTGAGCTATTGATCCCCAAACATAATCAGCACCAGTTTATGTCGGGGACCAACTAAATACCAAGTTTGGTTAAATTTCGTTAAAAAAAAAAAAAAAAAAAAATGCGATATTTTTCTAAGTTTTTTTTTGTTAAAAGTAAAAAAAATCGATAACTTTGGTTTAAATTATCACAGATTTATCGTTCAACCATTCGTTTTAAAGGTATTGACGAGATCTTTCGAAAGATACCCATCTTGAAATTTTGCCCCCCCGGGTGGGAACTTCCCCCCCCGGTGGGGGGGCAACCGATGCCCCCACATGCACAAAAATTTTTTTCCAAGTTAACTATTACTATTATCAACGAGACCTTTCGAAAGATACCCATCTTGAAAATTTACTTCCCCGGGGGGGGAACCGATGCCCCCCCATGCACAAAATTTTTTTCCTAGCTAACTACTACTATTATCAATAATTCCTATTAATTTTACAATCACAAGTGTAAAATAACTCTCTTTATGCCCATTTATACGGAATTTTGTCCTATGCTGCCATGTTAAAAATTTGCATAAAATGCGATAACAACGCCACCTATGGAGCGAGTGATCCCAAAATCTAATCAGCACCAGTTTATGTCAGGGTGCAACTAAATACCAAGTTTGGTTAAATTTCATTCATTGGTTCGTGAGATACAGCGTCCACAAAAAAATGATACAGACAGACAGACAGACAGACAGACAGACAAACAGACAGACAGACAGACATTTTCTAAAAACTATTAATTCGTGTTCTCCATATCCCAAAACATGTAAATCCATCAAAAAGTGGACTTCGAAAATTTTCGCGAATCCAATACTTTCTCTATATTACATATAGAAGAAAGTAAAAAAGAAAGAAAGAAATAATTACTTTCTTCTATATGTAATATAGAGAAAGTATTGGATTCGCGAAAATTTTCGAAGTCCACTTTTTGATGGATTTACATGTTTTGGGATATGGAGAACACGAATTAATAGTTTTTAGAAAATGTCTGTCTGTCTGTCTGTCTGTCTGTCTGTATCATTTTTTTGTGGACGCTGTATCTCACGAACCAATGAATGAAATTTAACCAAACTTGGTATTTAGTTGCACCCTGACATAAACTGGTGCTGATTAGATTTTGGGATCAATCGCTCAATAGGTGGCGTTGTGATAGCATTTTATGCAAATTTTTAACATGGCAGCATAGGACAAAATTCCGTATAAATGGGCATAAAGAGAGTTATTTTACACTTGTGATTGTAAAATTAATATGAATTATTGATAATAGTAGTAGTTAGCTAGGAAAAAAATTTTGTGCATGGGGGGGCATCGGTTCCCCCCCCGGGGAAGTAAATTTTCAAGATGGGTATCTTTCGAAAGGTCTCGTTGATAATAGTAATAGTTAACTTGGAAAAAATTTTTGTGCATGTGGGGGCATCGGTTGCCCCCCCACCGGGGGGGAAGTTCCCTCCCGGGGGGGCAAAGTTTCAAGATGGGTATCTTTCGAAAGATCTCGTCAATACCTTTAAAACGAATGGTTGAACGATAAATCTGTGATAATTTAAACCAAAGTTATCGATTTTTTTTACTTTTAACAAAAAAAAACTTAGAAAAATATCTCAATTTTTTTTTTTTTTTTAACGAAATTTAACCAAAGTTGGTATTTAGTTGGTCCCCGACATAAACTGGTGCTGATTATGTTTGGGGATCAATAGCTCAACAGGTGGCGCTGTGATAGCATTTTATCTAAATTTTTAACATGGCAGCATAGGACAAAAATTCGTATAAATGTGCATAATTAGAGTTGTTTTAAACTTGTGATTGTAAAATTAATATGAATTATTGATAATAGTAGTATGTAACTAGGAAAAAAATTTTCTGCATGGGGGGCATCGCTTCCCCCCCTAGGGGAAAAATACCCCCCCAGGGGGGGTAAATTTTCACATTGGGTATCTTTCGAAAGATCAGGTTGATAATAGTAGTAGTTAACTAGGAAAAAATTTTTGTGCATGTGGGGGCATCGGTTCCCCCCCCCCCACCGGGGGGGAAGTTCCCACCCGGGGGGGCAAAGTGTCAAGATGGGTATCTTTCGAAAGATCTCGTCAATACCTTTAAAACGAATGGTTGAACGATAAATCTGTGATAATTTAAACCAAAGTTATCGATTTTTTTTACTTTTAACAAAAAAAAACTTAGAAAAATATCTCAATTTTTTTTTCTTTTTTTAACGAAATTTAACCAAAGTTGGTATTTAGTTGGTCCCCGACATAAACTGGTGCTGATTATGTTTGGGGATCAATAGCTCAACAGGTGGCGCTGTGATAGCATTTTATCTAAATATTTATGGCAGCATAGGACAAAAATTCGTATAAATGTGCATAATTAGAGTTGTTTTAAACTTGTGATTGTAAAATTAATATGAATTATTGATAATAGTAGTATGTAACTAGGAAAAAAATTTTCTGCATGGGGGGGCATCGCTTCCACCCCTGGGGGGAAGTACCCCCCGGGGGGGATAAATTTTCAAGATGGGTATCTTTCGAAAGGTCTCGTCAATACCTTTAAAACGAATGGTTGAACTATAAATCTGTGATAATTTAAAACAAAGTTATCGATTTTTTTCACTTTTAACAAAAAAAAAAAAAAAAAAAAAACTTAGAAAAAAAAAATCGTACTTTTTTTTTTTTTTTTTTTTTTAATATTGTTACTGATTGAATATGTATAGTTAAATATAGAAGAAAGTCTTGTGGTGGCCACAACATACTAGTTTCTAATGTTGTCACAAAATTGACTTCCTTTCGGCATTTAGTGTTATAATTTTGTCAGATAAAAATCGTCTGCATTTATCATGGAAACTAATTTTCATAAATAATAATTTAATAAATAATTTGTACTGCATGAATTGTATAAAATTATATAGAAGAAAGTTTTGTGGTGGTCACATCGTATTAGTTTATATTTGTCTACGGAAATCAATTAAGTAGAACTGGAGCCTTTGACTTGGTCCCTACTGAAGTAGATTTAATATAAAAGTGTATATTTCCATTTAATATTTATAAATTCAACTATATTAGGTTTGTTCAATAAAATATATATTTATATCTACACACACACACACACACACACACACACACACACACACACACACACACACACACACACACACACACACACACACACACACATACACATATATTCTCAGTTTGCATTTTTTATCAATTCATGATCTTCAAAACATGTTAAAACTTCCCCAGATATTTAAGAAAATATTTAGTTATTTATTTACTAGGATAGTTAATAGTCTACTTAAAAGAATTAAAGATGGATTTTGCAATATCTTGATATATATTATTATTATTATTATTATTATTCCATTTTTTAAAGGAATTTCGCAATTTTTCGAGGTTAAGGTAGGACATAAATTTACAAATTTTCCCAATAAATTAAAAGAAAGAAAAAAAAATCCATTTCTCTCTCACTCGCCCAACCCCCCCCCCCCTCTAAAAAAAAAAAAAAAAAAAAAAAAAAAAGTAATTTTAAAATTTTAAAGGGCTTCCATAGCATTTTTCGTTGACAACAAAATCCTGTTATGAAAGGTGTTAGCTTCAATTAATATAGTAAAAGAAATCTATTAAAAAAATTTACTATATTCAGGCTTTAGCTTTACTCAATTAAAAAAAAAAAAAAAAATAAATAAATAAATCTGATGTGTCACTTACATGATTTTCTCTTACCCTGCATTTCAGTGCTATAAAGATAGATACATATTAAGTCTCGAGATCAATAACGTCAACGAACGTTAATTTAAATTAAGTTTAGGAACAGTTTTACTTGATAATTTGTGTGAGGGGGGTCTATCGTTCTCCCCTCACCCCCCCCCCCCCGTTTAATTATATTACCTGCAATTATTAAAAATAAAATAAATAAAATAATATAAAACCTGTTATTGATTTCAAACTTACCAATCTTCCTCAAAATTTTAAGTGGCAACCTAATACGAACTTCAAAATGCCAAATTTTAATTTGTTGCAATTCTTTGTTTTTAAGTTATGATGATAACAGGTATACATACAGATCAACCGCTAAAAATTGGACTTTCGCAATCAGGAAGCCTCAAGACGTGACATTATACAAATAAAAATAAAAATAAAGTTGAAAATCGAACTTCAAAAAATACCTTGTATACAAAATGGTTATAAAAAATTAATTTTCCTTCCTGAGCAGTGTTTCTCAACATAGTAAAATGTAGCAAAACACTTCCCCATCAATTATATTCAATAGAAAAGAACATTTAGCTCAATTTTGGGTAGCTCTGTATATTGTCTATAAACGAAATGTACTATAAACAATATTGTGCACTTAGTCTTACGTGAAAAACATGTAACACAAAAGGAATTACAATTCCAGCAATTTCCATGTATAACCCCCAGTATGTACAAATATTTTGGGTAGCGCCCTGTGAATGGATGATCATTTCCATACCAACATTTCCATCAAAACATGCTTTAATGCACATATATATATATTTTTTTTCATCAGTCAGCCTACAGAGGTTTCACTGTACTTACCAGAAAATTCTCCATAGACATGTATTTGAATTATCTTGAATGTCCCTGTACACGAACCATTTGCTTGATTTCAATGAAAAGTTTAGTGTAGCATCCCCATATGATACAAATTTAGAAAACCGAGTTTGTTCTTGATATATGCTGATAATAGACAGACATACACAGACACAGAGACCAACCGCTAAAAACATGATTTTCTGATTAAGGAAACCTCAAAACGTGTAAATATAACAAAAACTCAATTTCAAAAATTTCATCCTAAAACAATACTTTCTCTACTATAAATATGAGTAAGAGAAGGGAAAAATCTTTTTGAAGGAATATTACTCTTTTCTTCTACACACTAGCCTTAAATGCAATGAACTGAAAACAATGCATAGCGTATGAATATCCATGATTTAATCTCATTAATGAAGTAATTTAAATTAGAAATAAGAATTTTTTAAATTGCTGCATATTTTGGCAAAAAGTAATATGGCATAAAAATTAACGAAAATTCATTTTATTATCTCATAAAAAGTTAGAACGTCGCGTCCAAGTCTGCCAATAAGTTAAGGTTAGCGAGGTATTCATAACTTTCAAGTTATTCATAAGGAGCGGAAATTGCTAAACTTCAACATAATGGATTAAGTAATTCTTCCATGAAATGAAAAGATGAAATTAATTACAATTTTCCGTAATGAAGAGCGTTCTACAAAATTTATGAGGAAAGATATCGTCCGAAATTAATCATTCTTAGAAAACTGAATGCTCAAAGATAAGGATGCGGGATTTTTGTTCTTTATTATAAATTCACCGAGGGATAGGAAGGGAAATAGTATGTATATATGTTTAGCTTTAAAAAAGAAGTTTGCCTGATTAAAATAGTAATGTATAATTATTAAAGTATGAGATTTAAAATTAACGAAACGTATGAGGTAAAATCTTAGTATCCGACACATACAAATCAGAGCTTGATTAAATAAAAATCGGCGAAATAAATTTCGCATAGGGTAGGTGCTCCAGTGATTGGTATACTCCAGTAATTGACATCTATCCCGAAATAATTAAGAAATAAGAAAAGTAATAAAATCATATATTTAACATATAAGAATTTTAACATATTATGTCAAACACTGGAGCATAGGATGCTAATAAATGGTAAAATGAATAACTAGCAGTGTCAAACACTGGAACATAGGGGGCCAATTACTGATAAAATGAAAAACTGGTAGTGTAAATTATTGGAACATTGAGTGGGTTTCAAAGAAAAATTCATTAAAAAATAATAATAATTGTTATCAAATGTATATATTTTAACATATATGTGGTTCTGAATGTCTTTCATACTATATGTACTAACTTACGATTTCTAAAAATATTTTCTGATGACTAGAACATTAAAAACATCAGAGATTGCTCTAAAAGTGTCAATCACTGGTGCATTTACCCTACTTTTGCTTGACTTTAATTAAGTTTTTTCTTTCTATTCAATGTTTTTTTTTTTTTTCCTTTCAAAATATTGCTGTGCGAACGTTGTTTTTGATTCAAAATATTGTATTTTTGAATCCATAAAAAACATATAAATAAATAAATAAATAAATAAATAATGATAATAAAAAAAAATCCCAGAACAAAATAGAAGGAGGCATCAAAAACACAATGTTTATGAACAAATACTTATGAAATTGCAATCGCTGTAATAATGCTTTGATTTTTCTGGGGTATTATTTTTTATTCTTAAGCACCATAACTAAACTTAATTATACTTAAATAAATGCAGTTGAACGTGTACCATTAAAAATTTGACCTTGAAGCAGAAACGTTATTCTTGCAATAATAACCTCATAGACTTAAACTTGTTTTTTGTTACCTACGGTCTAGAGAAGCTCGAGTTCATATAGTTATCACTTTCATTAGTCGTATTTTAATGCACAAGCACACCATTTGTCTTTAAGTTATTATTCACTAGCTGTAAAAGACAATAAATAAATTGAAATATGTAAGGCAGCATAATGAGATCGATCCATTATTCGCCGTAGTGATGCTGATCTGTCAAATTAAAATCACAATGTGTTTTCCCGTCTACTACCTCCTTTTGTGCACAACTTTTAAACAAATGAATATAGGAAAATAAAATTTTCGACGCGAGGCAACATAATGAGATCGATGCATTATTCGCCGTATAGTGATCATACACTTCTTTGCCAAATTAAAACCACAATTTGCTTTCTCGTTTTGTGCACAACTTTTAAACATATTAATATAGGAAAATAAAATTTTCGACGCCAGGCAACATAATGAGATTGATGCATTATTCGCCGTATAGTGATCATACACTTCTTTGCCAAATTAAAACCACAATTTGCTTTCTCGTTACCTACCTCCTTTTATGCACAACTTTTAAACAAATTAATTTAGGAATATAAAATTTTCGACGCCAGGCAACATAATGAGATCGATGCATTATTCGCCGTAATAGTCATCATATACTTCTTTGCCAAATTAAAACCACAATTTGTTTTCTCGTGACCTATTTGACCTTTTGACATGAATACAATATTTTTCTCACTATCCGCGATTGTAATGAAATGCTCGCCCTCTGGTGGGCTAAGGTGAAATTACAATAAACATGGTTTAATTCGAATTCCATACAGCCGCCATTGCTTGCCGATATTTAGTTTCACATATATTTATTGAATAAAAATGAATAAATACGGTAAAAAAGATAACACATACTTTTGTGTGCCACAGTGTAACTCCAAAGGATCAAGAAATCCAGAATTGAGCTTCCATTTATTTCCAAATGACAAATTTAAAATTTCAGTTGCTTCGGCTGATGGAAGTAAAGAATTAATCAGATGATTTGAAATTAATATTTGTTCAACTTCAGTTAAAAATCTACTTCCGATCGAACTTTGAATAAACTGAAGTATTTTTTCCAAAAGCAATCAATTTTCCATAATGTAATGGCGGAGAAATTATAGTACGAATATTAAATAGAATAACAAAGGAACACTAATGGAACACACGTGGCTATGTTTACTAACAACTGCAGTGTTCACAAAGCGCCATCTATCGATCATTACAAACGCGGATAGTGTTCGGAAAGTAAAAATATTGAAATACCTCTCAAAAGCTTCGTTTGTTAAATAAGTAGCTTAGGGGCAGATGTGACATTGATTACTAAATCAATTTGTATATTACAATGTATATATATATATAATAAAAAATTTTAACAACTTATGCCGGAATATTGCATATTACTCTACACACTTTTCTTCACAAATTTATGGATTCCCCCCCCCCCTCCTAAATAGAAGAAGCGTTCACATTTTAATGGCTAATGTTATTTTAATTAATTTCATATAGGTATATTAATGAAGCTGAAGTATATAGTAAATATATATATATAGTAAGAAGTATATTAGTAAGCCATAGAAGTATATTAGTGAATTATAATACTTTTTCTGAAATAGAAATATTAATTGTTAATTTTCATTGTGAAACAAAACGATTTAAGAAAATAATAGAAATAGAAATTAAAGATTGAGAATTTTGAATTATTTTATTTTTAACTGAAAACTGTTGTAAAATTATATAGACTCTCGATAAGTATTTCTGTAGATTTACAGAATTTCTTTACAGTGTAGAAACAAATTTGACATTTAAAAACCATATCGAGGTATGGAACTATCACAAAAATAACATTCACTAGACATGGTGCATACAACTTTTGCTTTATAATAATTTAGTAAAATAGCATTAATCAAAATACATTTTACAAATGGAAAATACTGTTAATCGTTTTTATTGTTGCAATTTTTGTTCTAGTTACTAATGTTTTAATTGGTTATAAACTGGCAAAAATCAATAATACATAAATAAATGAAAATAAAACATAAACATTCTCTCTTATTTTTATTAAAATCACACAATCAACTGATTGGAAGAAAATCATATTTATTGAAATTTTATTTTTACGACTGAGAGAAAATAATGCCTGGTCCGGGAGTCGAACCCCGGTATAGACCAGATGACATGATGACATGATAGACCAGATGTTTCTGCCTAAAGGTTGTCTGAGTGAGTAATGCTGATCGGTTGTCGGCCTGGATAGCTCAATTGGTAAAGCCTTGACCTTGTAAGTCAAAGATCCGGGGTTTGACTCCCGGTCCAGGCATTATTTTCACTCAGTCGGAAAAATAAAATTTCAATAAATATTATCTGTTATATTTACATGTACAACATTAAATATTTTTATAACAAATTATTAAAGATCTCTTTTTCAAAGTCAAAATATTAAGATTTTAGATTTTTAAAACTTTATTGTATTTTATTTGAAAAGTAATATAAAAAAATAATATACTTGTTTAAAAATTTACATAAATAGCAAAATATAAGTAATACAGAGTTCACAAATAGATAAATAATTATAATGAAAAAATAAATATCCAATTTTGCATAAGTGACATTTTAAATTTTTGAAACACATTTTTAAAATACTAATTACGCTTTTATAAGTATGATGCATTGCATTTTCGTTTATAAATTTACATGTCTCGTTGCAGATTTTAATTTTATTAAGGTTTATTTCAGAAATATTAAAACCTGACATAAAAAAAATATCAAGAGAAAAGAAACATTTAATACAAAACTTCTGAATTTTATTCTAATTATAAGATACTTATGTTTTATGAAAGATACATTTCGGAATTGTTCCCAACAAGTTCGTGAATGATACTAGAACATTTTTATTCTTAATGTGAAATCAATAAACTCATTAACACAAAATGTATGTTCTATGTCAATTCTTAATGTACGGATCAAAATGAATAATTTAATTCTGAAAGCGAAATAAATGAACCCATAATGTACATGAATAGTTAATTATGTGCTTTATTGAAAAATTCTAAAGTATGTAAAAACACGTTCGAGTCTTTCTTATAAATAGTAAAGATAAATTATCGCGGAATGAAAGCGTTAATTAATTATCTTTAATATGAGTAAGAATTCAATGGCACATTTCAAAAGCTCGATTTTTTTTTTCTTTTGAGTTTGGAATAAAGCAGCTATATGAAACTGTCGGATAAATATCTATCTTCTTCGTTTTCGTCTTATTAATATTCTTGGCTTTGAAGCCACTAAAGAATTTCGACTAAGTATCAATTTATAAATTTCGAATTAGGGTTGATTAAATTTAGAATCTCGGATTAAGAGATTCTAACGAATTTATTCTAAATTCAAATTCTGCAACCTTTACTCTATCACAAATAAGAATAACATGCATATTAATCAAATGAGAATAAGTTTAATTCTACTTACCCCCTCTGCCAGTATTCCGAATATTAACAACACACCACTAAATTAGTAGACTATAATTTGACTTTTGAAGAATCGTTTTATTTGACTTGAATACTTAATTACGAATTTTTATTCATATTTAAGAATTATTACTGGAACTATAATGAATACGATTAGAATGGTTTAATAGTTCTGATTTTATTTTAAAGTCTTGAGATACCTCGTACCTCGTCCGGATTCGAAAGGCGACTGAAACAAAACTGCTCAGCGCCGATCTTAATCAGTTCAGATGTGCGCACCTTCTCCATTCCCCTCCTCCCCGACATCCTCCGGGGGGGGGGGGGGGGGGCTGAGCATGGCAGACTGGCGATTCGATTGACAGGTCGCTTGATTACTCCCGATGGCGTCTTCAGGGTAGCCACTCTAATAATTACATCCTCACCCGGATGGACTTCCAGAAGGCGTGCTAACTTCCACTGAGCTGGCTGAATAGAAGGTTCCAACACCAGGACTAGCTGACCAGGTTGCAGATGTGTATTACCACTCTTCCATTTTTCTCTTGACTGGAGTGAAGTCAAATAAGACTTTGCCCATGTGCTCCAAAATTGCTTCTTGATCTGCTGGAGGAGTTTCCATCTGGAAGAAAAACTGGTACAAAATGGATTAGTTTGGTTAAAAGATTGTTCAGGAAGCTGGAGAAGCGGAGCCCCAATTAAGAAGTGTCCTGGTGTAAGTACTAAGAAATTATTGGGCTCGGTGGAAAGTGGGACTAAGGGTCGTGAATTTAAACAAGACTCGATAGTTGTGAGAATCGTAGCACACTCCTCAAACGATAGGCAACTGCCTTTACACGCTTTAAGTAAATGGCGTTTGGCCAATTTAACCGAAGATTCCCATAGGCCGCCAAAGTTAGGCCCGTAAGGTGGCATAAAATGCCAATGAATTTGTCTAGTTGTGGCAAAGTCTTGAATAGTATTGGTTTTTGACAGTGTTGTGCACGAACGCGTTCATTTGAACGCGTTCATGAGCTTAGCTCAAAAATTTTGAGTTTTGAGTTGAACTTCGCTCGTTTTTTAAATAATGAACTTGAGTTGAGCGTAGTTCGTTTTTTACACGAACTTGAGCGTGAAAAAACAATTCAAACTCAAACTCATATTAAATATTTCTGTCTGAAATATGAAAAGTAAAGTAGAAGAAGAAAAGGTCAGAAAAGAAAATAACTGTTCAAAATGGATTCCTGAAAAAAAAAGGCATTTGGGAAAAAAGGCATCATAAAAAGGGGCACCCTGAAAAAAGGACACGTTTGCAATTTGCATTTCACAAAAACAATAAACATCAAATAACGAATTTAAAGCGTGATTTTTCATAATACATTTTTAGAAATTTCAATCAATTAAATTGATACCATTTTTACTTGGTATATACCTGGGGAAAGGGGGGGTCTAGGAGCAGACAGAAAGAGAAAAATTGTTTTTATATCACTTTCTTATTTATTTAAATTAAACTTTGTCTAATAGTCACTTGCTGTTTATGAAAAAAATACAGTGTCGCACATATTTCGGGGGCTGAAGATGCGGGGGAGAGGCATTTTTTTTTTTTTTTTATATCATCGACCTGGGATCGAACCCAGCACTTCCTGTCTAGCAGCTCTGAAGGCATTTGCACATATATTAATTTGCAATTCGAGTGTAATATTATAGTGATATTTAATTACATTTAAAGTTTTGTGGAAATTATGTTATCAAAGAATGACAAAATTTCGTTGCGTACTTTACGAAATATTTATAAACTGTCTGTATTTTATGGGATGCAATTATTTTATTTTATTTATTTATTTATTTTTTAATAAATATTTACGATTTTGAAAATATTTTGTATAGATTCAGTATATTTTTAGTTACGAGAAACGATAACCATATAATATAAATAACTTTTTGAAATATTTAAGGCAGCGTTTAATGGAATAATCATCATTTTTGTAAAATTCTAATTTTAGTTTTAGGAGCTATCTAAGATGAAAATGGCAATAAAAATTTCCCGCTTTCATATATTTGAATAGTTATTTCTTAAAACAAATAAAGAAATAAGTAATAATTATTTGTTTAATAAAACAAATAAATAAATAAGTAAAATTTGAAACCATATAAATATTATGATGCGCATTATTAATACAGCATTTCCCCCCGTTCTTGTGCTTTGTATGGCCTTGGCCTAACTAAAATTTGAAGGAATCTAGAATCTACATTCGTTCTTCTTGGTCAAAATGTTTTCGACATCATGTGGTTTTCTTGGAACTATAAGCGGAATCCAATGTATTGAGAATTGTGACTGGTATACGCCAATTTGTCTGTGGGGGAGATTTGTTGTGTGGGCAATTCTGGTACACAAAAGCAATTGCCTAAAGCCCTTTCCCTTTTTCATTGATAAGAAGAATAGTTAATGGTTAAAATGATCGTTATCGCTTGGGAATAAAAATCACACAGAAGTCGTTTGCTTTGCAACGTGGTAGGTCTTGTATAAGATAAAAATAAATTACTTCTTTACTTAAATGTGCATTTTTAATATTAAGTTCTTAATTTAATGATTTAATAGAAATAAATCTATAAGATAGTAGAAATAAAGTCATATATATATATATATATATATATATATATATTGAAAACCTTTTCAAACATTGCATTAGATGAAAATAAGCGTCACATGAAGTACTAGAAAAATTATGAATAAGTCCATGAGGCAATTAATAAATTTTAATAACAGGAGACTTAACTTTGGAATATTAAAACCCGAATAAACTACTACGTCAGAAATGCCAATTTTGTATCTCCAATATTTTTCTTTGGCGTTTCTGACGTAGTAGTTTATTCGGGTTTTAATTAATAAATTTTATTGAAATGCTAAAAGTTTTGATGTTATATAATAATAATAATAATAATAATAATAATAATATTTGAAATTAATTTTTATTTTCCCTCCATTTTCGGCTTTTACAATCAAATAATTTTTTTTTTTCTGTTTTATGATAGATGCGATATATATTGAACCGCAGTGTACTATGCATTTAGAATTGCATAAATGCACATTAAAACATATATTTAAAAAATCCACTGTTCCAAGTATTTTGACATTAAAATAAGGAAGCAAATGGATCCCGGAAAAAAGGGCACCCGGAAAAAAAGGGCACGTTTCCAATTCGCAAATCGCAAAATAATAAATATCAATTAATGAATTTAAAAAATGACTTTCAAACTACATTTTTAGAAATTTCAATTGATTTGGTACAACATTCATTTAGTATATATCTCGGGAAAGAGGGGGGAGGAGGGCAGGAGCAGATCGAAAGAAAATAATTGTTTTTACAAAAACTCTTACCCATTTTAATGAAACTTTGTATAATCACGTACAACTTGTGAAAAAAATGACAGTAAGTGGCAGGCAAACTTGGGGGGGGGGGTTAAAGAGGGGGGCAGAGGAAAATAAAATTATATTTTATAGCACCGTTTTACCGATTTAATGATATATTCTATAATTATCACTTAATTTTTATGAAGATCACAATGAGTGTATTACACATCTGGGGGGGGGGGGCGCAGATAAAAGTAAAAAAATATTATTCTTTAAACTTCCGTATACTCGATTAAAAATAAAAACTTTGTATATATACAACTTCCTGCTTATGGAAATTACAGTGAGTCTACATATATCTTGACGAATTGCTAGGGGGGGGGGGGGAGCAGAGTGAAGAAAATATTTGTTTTTATATCACCATGCTACATATTTATATTAAACTTTGTACGAGTATCTTTCATTTTATTAAAAATATAGTGAAAGTTACCTATAATTGATAAGGGGGGGGGGTAGTGGGGGCAAATGAAAAATAAAATAATCTTTTAACACTTATTACTGTTTGTTTTATTGTTTTATTTGCATTTTGAGTAAATATCAGTTAGTATTAAGGAAAAATTACAGGGAGGTACTCAAAAATTCAATGTATGATTTAAATCTGTAAAAAAGTTGCTCAGAAATGAAATTTCTTCTTTTAATCTGTCTCTTTTGTCCACCCCTCCCCCCCCTCACGTAGAAATAAAAAACTACGCTTTCGTTACACTGATTTAAAACAACGGAACCTCTAAATGATAGAATTTGTTTCCTATTAATAAGTTCTCATGCCCATAAACAAACGTATTGAAAATTTGAGAATAAAAAGCCATGCAAAAACAGTGGGTACACTATTCAGAAGTGTTTGCTAAATAAATTTTTACCACAATTAAATTAATAAGTTATAATTAAGAATTATAAGTTAATAAGTTTAATTAAGCGTAAAATTAAAAATAATTTTCATGGTAATTGGTAATTTTAGAAAAAAAAAGGGAAATTACCTATGAAAGTGTTCACAGAGGATAAGATCTATTAAAAAAAAAAAAAAAAAAAAAAAAAAAAAAATTACGTAAAAATGAACTTTTAGTGAGCTTCGCTCGTTTTTAAAAATGAACTTGAACTGAACGCGTTCATTTCTTTCAGACATGAGTTTGAGCGCGAACTAACTCGTTTTTTACACGATGAACTTGAGTTTGAACTAGTTCGTTTTTTTTTTGTGAACTTGCACAACACTGGTTTTTGAAAGCTTTACTAGCCCTTTTAAATGGGCATTGGCACCCACAAAATTGCGCCCGTTATCAGAGTATATGTCCGAAGGATAGCCTCGACGCGCTATGAATCTTTGTAGGGCATATAAAAAATGTTCAGTTGATAAACTCGGGACTAATTCGAGATGAATTGCCTTGGTGCTCATGCAGATGAATAGGCAAATATAGGACTTAAATTTTGTTCTTGTTCGTTTATGTTCACACTTTGTTTGAATAGGGCCTGCATAATCAAGGCCAACATGTTGAAATGGTCTACAAGGGTTGACTCTTGCACTGGGAAGGTCACCCATCATTTGTTGAATTGGGGTCGGTTGGACTTTGGCACAAGTGACACATTTACGAAGCTCTTTTTTCACAGTGGATCTACCATCAGGAATCCAGTAAGACTGGCGAATGAGATTTAATACTAGGTCGACACCTCCATGAAGACTATACGTGTGTAAATGTCTTATTAATGTCGATGTAAAAGGGTGATTTTTAGGTATGAGTATTGGATGTTTAGTATCATAGGGCAGAGTGATGTTTTTGTCAATTCTACCTCCCACTCTCAATAGATTTTCTGAATCAAGAAACACATTGAGATTTTTTAATTTACTGCTGTTTGCCACGGGTTGGCCGCGCTGCAAAAGGGCGATTTCTGAAGCAAAGGACCTTTGTTGTACACATTTAATCACAAGGTTTTTAGCCTCTGAAATTTCTTGTACTGAGACTGGTCCTTTCAATTTTGTAGCATTTCTACTGTTATAAATAAACCTCTTCATAAATGCAATTACACGAAAAAGTTTATTACTTGATGAAAATTTTGAAACCAAATCCTCTATAACGGATTCATGCATTGGAGTTGACTCTATTAGTCCAGGAATTCCCACAATTGTACATGGGACTGAGGTAGCAATCTTGGACTCGTGATCTGAGACCGGAATCTTTGACCAATCAGGTCCAGACCACCACAAGTTAAAGTGGTTTAATTTCTCGGGTAATAGCCCACGGGTTGCACAGTCTGCTGGGTTATGTTTGCTTGGTAAGTGATGCCATGATGTTGTGTCTGTGAGAGCTCTAATTTTGTTTACTCGGTGTAGGACATATGTGTTGCCCTTTAAGGGCGGATTTAAGATCCAACTACGGGCGATTGTTGAGTCTGTCCATAGGAGAATTTCCTCAACCTGATAAGCCAGCGAGCTCTGGACGACTGACAAAAGTTCCGATAGTAATACAGCCGCGCATAGCTCCAACCTAGGCAAGGTAATGGGTTTTAAAGGAGCTACACGGGTTTTAGCTGCAATCAATTGTAAAGATGAGTTCTGACTTGGGCGTATATAAATTACGGCAGCATATGCCTTTGTTGACGCATCACAAAATCCCAGAATCTGGTACATAGGTTCGGATTTCAGGTCTAAAAATCTGGGTACTGACATGGCCTTAAAGGAAGCAATTTTTTCATAAAATTCGTTCCACCTGTTTTGAATGTCTGGTGGTAAATGATCATCCCAACCAAGTTTTAGCTTCCAAACATCTTGGAGAAGCAATTTTAAAAGAATAGTGGCAGGGGATAACAGACCCAAAGGGTCGAAGATGCGTGCAATTACAGACAATAATTGTCTTTTGGTTTTGACGTTTTCTTCAGTGTTGACGCCAACCTGCAGTGTATCCGATGTTAAATTCCAGTTTAGTCCTAAAATACGTTGGGATTGATCGGGGTTTAAGGATAATTCCTGATTTGTTGATTTTAAAGGTTCTGGGACCTGAACTAGAGCTTCCACATAATTTGAAGCCCATTTTCGCAGCTTGAAGCCCCCAGCATTAAATAATGCCTGAAGGTCTGTGACCAAAGATTGAGCGGCTTCGATTGTTTCAGCCCCTCCAAGGAAATCGTCCATATACAGGTTGTTGCGGGCAGCCTGCACAGCTACGGGAAAATTGGGTTCTTCATCGTTTAATAGCTGTAATATGGTACGCAGGGCTAAAAATGGAGCACAGGCTGTGCCATAAGTAACAGTGTTCAATTTATACACTCTGAGTGGATCTGAAACATTGGCCCTCCAAAATATTCTTTGAAAGTCTGTATCAGGCTCTTCGACTAGAATTTGTCGAAACATCTTTTCGATATCACTCGAGAGGGCGACTTTATTTAAACGAAATCTGATTAAGTTGCTGAAAATACTGGATTGGAGTTTTGGCCCTTTATGCAAGTTAGAGTTCAGGGATTTGCCATTTGTAGTTACGGCCGACGCATTGAACACTACCCGTAGTTTCGTAGTGCTACTATTTTCATTTATAACTCCATGATGGGGCATATAATAATTGGGTTGGCGATTAAGTTCTTCAGCCCTTAGTAAAGTCATATGACCTAAGTCAGAGTATTCACACATAAACTTACAGTATTCCAGTTTAAGATTAGGGTTCTGAATAAATCGATTTTCAAGCCGTTTAAACAATTTTAGTGCACAATTGGCACTTTCACCCAAATCTATCTCATCATGGAGGGGTAATTTGACAACATAGCGGCCTTCGGGGTTGCGCTTGGTGGAAGATTTATATAGTTCCTCTGCCGGATCGGCTTCGGTTTCACTCTTAGGAGATATTATGGGCTGATTGTCAAAAAAATCGTTCAAGTTAAGGCAGTGTAACGAGGAGCTATATGTTGATTTTGGTTCCATTCCATCCCTTGAGAGGGGGCCACTGAGTAAATACCCAAGTGAACTGGGAATGGCAGATGGTTCTCCTGGCGTTCCCGATACTGGTGTGCCACAAATTAGTGACGCAAAAATATCTGCGCCTAATAATACTTCGATTGGCTGTTGCTTGAAGAAATTCATATCAGCCAACCGAAGATTTTTTGTATGTGGCCAAGACGTCATTTTCACCCGGAAATTTGGCAGAGGGGTAGTAACCCTATTTACTACTAGCGCTTTCAGGTCCCTATACTCGTTAGCGAAATATGGCGAGAATGAGAATTCCGTAAAATTTAAAACAGTTTCTGCGGAAAGACCGTTTATGCCTATAAGTCGATGAGAAGTGCCAAACAAAGGCAAATTTAGCTTCTCAACGCACTCCTTTGTTATAAGACTATTTTGTGAGGCACTATCAACTAACGCCCGACATTGAATAATTTTGCCGTTAGGTGACCTAACCTTTATAAGGGCAGTAGCCAATAACACCTTTAGGTTACTAAAATTTGCATTAGATTGGGAACTATTGGCCACCGACGTAGTAACAAGGCCGCCTCCCTGATCTGCAGAATTCTGTGTATAAATGTGCAGAAGAGTGTGATGTGAACCTGCACATACTTTACATTTAATATTAATTCTACATTGACGCACTTGATGATTAGTTCGCAAACAATTTTCACACAGTGATTTTGATTTAACTAAGTCCCATCGTTCCTGAACACTAATTCGATTGAATTTGGGACATTTAAACAATTGATGTACTTGAGAACAGGCGACGCATTTATTTTCTTTGACTATTATTGAATTATTGACACAAGATTTTTTTACACTACTACCTTCAACTGGCTTCTTAAACATCCCTGGTTTATTTTCAAGCTTTGTTTGACTCGACGCCTCCCTCTCAATGAATGTACGAAACGAATTTAAATCGGGAATAGTTTGCGTATTCTTTAGACTGAGCTCCCACCTATGCCTAACGGATGAATCCAATTTTGAAATAATAAAATTTATAAGAATAAGATCGCTAAGAGGATTAGATTCCAATCCGAGGGTCGATAAATTTCGCACCGCTTCGTTACAAGTATCTATTAAATTGAAAAACGATTTAGGATCATCCGCTTTGTTTACTTTTACTGAAAAGATTTTATTTATTTGAGTTATAGCTAATTGACGTGTTTTTTCGTAGCGCTGAGTAAGAATTTCCCAACAGTGTTTAAGATTTTCCGATTGTAACGAAAATCCACGAATAAGTTTTGATGCACTACCTCTTACACACGATTGGAGGTATTGTAGCTTTTCAACCTCACTAAGGCTGTCATTATCCAGAATAGATGATTTAAATAAATTTTTAAATGACAACCAAGATTCATTATCCCCGTAAAAATAAGGAATTTCAAGTTTAGGAAGACTAATATGCGAATTAACAGAAGTCCCGGGTTTGGTACGTGCATCATTATTTACATTTGGAGTATTTGATTGCGATTTACCCTCTAATACAACGGATAATTCTAACAGAGTGTCCCTATTCTTTAACACCTCTTCAGAGCTTTCATCGTTTTCCTCTTCGGAAAAATGTGTAACTATTTCCTCGAATTTAACCTCCAGTGCATTTACCTTATCTTTTAAGATTTTTAATCTGGCTTGATCGCCTTTATCACAACCATTGACTTTCGATTTTATAAATTCTATTTCTTTAATTACATTTTCAAATTTTATCACTTCATTAGATTTTGGGAACAACGCACTCTGTTCGGCGTCATTCGCCCTTGTTCTTCCCTTTCTACCCATATTTTGAGCAAACTAATTACAATTAATTAAATTTAAATATGAATTAATCTATCGAATTAAATTATTCTGCAGACCAGGAAGTAAAATACGGAGAAAAAAAATAAGAACAAATGAAAAGAAACAACTCATAATAGAATAGATTTTTTTTTTTTTTTTTACTGAAATAAATAAACTAATAAAATATTAAATGCACCCTTTTCATTCTCATACACTCATTTATTCAACAATTACTTAACATGAAAGTTTATTTCTGAAATTCCAAACCGAAACTTTCGGTTTGAAACCCAAACTATTTTGAATTACGTTTTCTCTAAACTAAAACTTTTACGTAAGCATGAAAGCGAAACTACTTTGAATTACGTTTTATATCAAAACAATTTAACCTTGTATTAATGATTTATTTCAACGAATTAATTTTAATTTACTTTAAAGTTCTTATACAGATAATTTAATCCTACGTAAACAAAAGAATTTTTTCAATTTACAATTTTTTTTTTTTTTTAATTTAACGAATTACGATTAATTATCTAATTAATAGGTAATTAAGCCTCCGTGAATCGACGGACCACTATGGCTTTGAAGCCACTAAAGAATTTCGACTATTTGTTTGTTTCGAGCCTTAGTTTTTTTACATTCACTATGACGTCAAACAGCCATGTGATACAGGTACGCGAATGACCTTCAAACATAACTGAAACTTTTACCCCTTCCCTTCCGCACTTCCGCTACGCTATGATGATAAACCGATAAACGGCAAATGCAAAATGTGGCCATGGAAATGTGGATGGAAGCCATGATTAGGTTTATTATTATGACTAACACAAAATTTAAAGTAACAAGTAAGTTATAATTGTTTTAATTTTGATTTTATTTCTATCTTTTTTAATTCTGTCAATATAAGTTTGATAAGGGTCTGCATTTTATTGATGAAATGAAATCTTAATTAAAAGCTGTCTCTCGTGAAACTCCATCTTGAATTATGAATATTAGATTTACATTACAGTAATTATTTCCTTCCGAACTAAAACTATTAAACCATAACTTTTTAAAACTAATTTATTTTAAAATTGATTTAAATTACTATTAATTACTGAAAAAAAAAAAAAAAAAAAAAAAAAAAAGATATATTAATTATTAACTTTGAAAAATATGGCATTTAATAAATACTTAATATGAAATTTTTGTACATTTTTTAGCATTTCATTACATTTTCTTTTTTTTTCTTTCAGTTTCAAGTTTCCTGTACATATTTTATATATCATGATTATATTTTTATTTATTTATTTTAAATTTTGTTCGCTTTTTCAGATAATTTCGTTGTAGTTTATCACATAAAAAGTGTTAATAAAGTTTTTTTTTTTTTTTTTTTTTTTTTTGTAAAATTAATATATTTGCTAAACTTGTGCAGATATATGTATGCTGCAAAATATGGTTTAATAAAGCATTGAAAACTGTCATTTTAATTTTCATGCATCCTAAAAAATGTTAAAGCAGTTTTAATTATTTGAAGTACTTCTTAAATAATGCTTCTGATTTGTCTAATTTAGTATTTCTAGTATTTAAATAGTAATAGCAATATAAGTTGTTAATAAAACTTTTTTTTTTTTTTTTTTATTTTAAATTGTTAAATATTTTTATTTTGAAAAGAAATCGTTACTGTATTACAATTCTAACATTCATTTATAAAATTATTGTATCTTGTGTGTTGGGGTCCACAAATAACGAATACGTAATTAATACACACATTTAATCACGATAAACTACACAAATAAGCATTATATACAGGAACACTTAAAGTTACCGTACGCTAGTACGTCAGAAGAACAACAACCACTAACATAGAGTTTATACATAGAGTTTGCATTGCACAACACAGAAACAGCGACCTCGTGCGGTCAGGCACGATCGGAACATGGAACAAAGTCTAATACATGACACTCCTCCCCCCTAGGAATAAACTATATAGTCAGTCAAATGTTTTGGGGAGGATCGGGAGCGTTCAGAACGCCTTAGAACAGGAAAGTTCGGCTCCTCGGCCACAGGACACACAGGAGAAGGTTCGGTTGGTGAATCTTGTTGAACCGGAACATCTTCCGGAGATGGCGAAGATGAAATCACAGGAGGCTGAGTTGATGTTTCCGCATCTTGTAACCGGCTGCGAACTTGATCAACATGACGTTTTTGGATAATTCCGTCTGCTAAATTTTGGGTCTTATAGGAGACTGGTCCTGTTGGCTCTATAACTCTAGCAGGAATCCACGCAGGACCTGAACTGTAATTACGAATGTACACTAGATCGTTCTCTTGAAACTGACGTAGGCGTTTAGTTTTGTTTTCCTCAGCTAGCTTTTCTTTTTTGAATTTCATCTCTTTATTCAGATCAGGATGTAACCTATCCAAGAGTGACGTCAACCGTCTATTCATCAAGAGTTCAGCAGGTGATTTACCGGTAGTAGTGCATGGCAAAATATGCTGTGAAAATAGGAATCTAGCTAGCCGGGTTTTCCAATTGCCTTGAATTATGTGCTTTAAAGCCTGCTTGGTTGTAGCCACCATTCTTTCCGCCTGGCCATTGGATGAAGGATGATAGGGAGCTACGAAAATTTGACGAATCTGGTTTTTTGCTAAAAATTGTTGAAATTCAGCAGATTTAAATGTACGGCCATTATCAGAAGCTATTGAATCCGGAAGTCCATGAGTAGCAAAAATAGATCGAAGGTTATCAATGGCGGCTGTAGATGACATGGAGGAAGCTAGTATAACCTCCAACCACTTGGAATGAGAATCCACCACAATGAAGAATATTTTCCCTTGAAATGGCCCAGCGAAATCTATATGAAGGCGTGACCATGGCTTTTCTGTCCACTCCCAAGGATGTATGGGAGCCTTGTTTGGTGCTCTTTGATTCTCCTGGCACAGACTGCAAGTTTTTACTGTATTTTCGATGGCGCTGTCCATATTAGGCCACCACACATAGCTGCGTGCAAGACCTTTCATTCTCACGATGCCGGGATGTCCATTATGAAGGAGGATGAGTACCTCTTTTTGGAGAGCTGAAGGTATAATTACCCTGCTACCCCACAGGACACAATTTTTATGAACACTCAAAGCGTCCCTACGTCTGAAATAAGGTTTGAAATTTTCATCAGTCAGTTTTGAAGGCCATCCATTTAAAACCATTAGTGAAATTCTAGATAGCACAGGATCTTTTCTTGTCACTTCCGATATCAAACTAGCACTCAATTGAGTAAGCGGAGCATTTTCCAACAACAGAATGTCTGCCGGTTCCAGCGAGTTGGCTTCCGGAGAATGCAAAGGTAAGCGACTCAGAGCATCAGCGTTACTAATGTCTTTACCCTTCCTATACTCTAACTTATAATCGTAAGAGGATAACAATAAACTCCACCTAATAACACGGGGTGACATCATTTGGGGTAATGGTTTCTCAGGATTAAACAGTCCCAAAAGAGGTTTATGGTCAGTTATGATTTTGAATTCTCGCCCCTGGAGATATTGATTAAATTTCTTTACCGCTGAAATAATAGCCAGAGCTTCGCGGTCAGTCTGACTGTAATTTCTCTCAGGCTTCGTTAACGTTCTGGAATAATATGCTATCGGCGATTCAGTGCCATTAGGTAATACGTGACTCAAGACAGCTCCAACTCCATAGGAGGAGGCATCACATGTTAAAACTACGGGAAGCCTTTCATCGAAGTGTGCCAAAATTACGTCTTTCTTAAGCAATTCCTTAGCGGCCCTGTACGCTCTATCATGGTTGGCCGTCCAACGCCAAACTCTGTCGTTTCGAAGCAACTGGTGCAAAGGCTCCAAAACATCTGAGCGGTTTTTCAGAAAGCAACCATAGAAATTTAACATTCCAAGAAAAGCTTGAAGTTCAGTTTTATCCCTTGGGCTAGGGGCTTCATGAATGGCTTTAATTTTATCGAAACTAGGCTGAATGCCCTTTTTATTTACTCGGAAACCTAACAATTCAATTTCTGACACCGCGAACTGACATTTTTCCCGTTTAAGCTGAATCCCGAACTTTTTTAAGCGTTCTAGCACTTGTTTTAATTTTTCATTATGATCCTGAGTATTTTTCCCTTGAATGAAAATGTCATCTAAGTACGGCTGGACGCCCTCGATGCCTGCTAAGACCTCTTCCATTCGCTTTTGGAAAATAGCGACGGCTACTGAAACGCCAAATGGAAGTCTATTAACTTTGAAAAGTCCCTTAATTGTGTTTAAAGTAAGAATTTTAGAACTCGGCTCATCCACCGGAAGTTGCAGATAAGCCTCAGAAAGATCCAATTTAGAAAAAATGGTACCGCCAGTCATCGTAGTCAAAACTTCATTAACCGTAGGTAAGGGATATGTAAACGGTTTAACTGCTTGATTCACCGTACTACGGTAGTCGCCGCATAAACGAATTTTGCCATTTTTTTTTACTACTGGTACTACGGGTGTAGCCCAGTCAGAATAAGCAACAGGTTCTAGAATACCCTTCCTAACCATATTCTCTATTTCCTCTGTCACCTTACTGCGTAATGCTAGCGGAACATTCCTAGCCTTAAGAAATTTAGGAGTACTATTTTCATCTATTTTTATTGACACGGGCGGACCCGAAAATTTCCCTAGAGTCTCATTAAAAATATCCCGAAATTCTAATAAAATGGACTCAAGAGGTTGAACACAAATGGTATTAACAGAAGAATTATCTGTGCTTAACTTAATACCCAACGCATCAAACCAACTTCTCCCTACCAATGATGTACCCTTACCCCCAATAACTAATAAAGGCAAAATAACATCATAAGATTTATAAGAAACATTTACATCAAAATAACCATGAACATCTAATTTATCAGAGTTCCATGTTTGGAGACACTGATCAGAGATACGTTTTAAACTAGGGGGATTAATGGGCCACAATTTAACAAAAGTATCCGAACTAATTACAGAATGTAGGGACCCGGAATCTATTTCCATCTTATGTTTAATTCCATTTAAATTAAGTAACACATCATGGGGTGGATAATTAAACACTGTACTAACTGAATTTATAGTATTAATATAAGAATTATCTTCATAAATATCTGACTTACCTGTGTCAATATTTTGAAGTTTCGAATTATTTTTACCCCCAAATTTCTGGAATTTTTTAGAATTGCACATTTTTTGTATGTGCCCCACCTTCTTACAAAAACGACAGATAGCTTTAAGAAATTTACATTCACCAAAGGGGTGATAATTCCCACACCGCTGACATGGCTTCTTGCCCTGAGGCGTACCCTTTGCATTGTTATCCAGTACTCTCTCGGGAGCTTTTTTCTTTGTTTTCAGAAGGTGGACAGCATTGGACCCACGAATTTCTATGGTTTGTTTAGCTGCTGCTTCGCCGGCTAAAGCTACATCCATAGCTGAAGTGAGAGTTAACTGTGTATCGGACAGAAGCTTCCTTTGTATGTCTTCATCTTGAATCCCACATACCAGGCGATCTCGTAGCATTGAATCTAACTGCGTACCGAAATTGCAGTTTTCCGACAGTTTCCTAAGCTCCGCCACAAATTCTGCAATAGATTCATTCGGGCGTTGATCTCGTTTATTAAATTTGAAACGAGATAGTATTTCTGACGGTTTTGGCGAAAAGTGGTCGTCTAGAATTTTTAACAGATTGGCAAAGTCAGTTTCATTTGGAGAAGCTGGCGTACATAAAGATCTTATTAAAGAATACAGTGTAGGACCCGCAACACTCAGAAATATTGCTCGCTTTTTAACATCATCAGTAATACCATTGGCAGCAAAATAAAAATCCAGACGTTCTTTGTATTCAATCCATACAGATTTTCCGATAATGAATTCCTCAACTTTACCAAGAGACATTTCGAACAAAGGAATCGTAACTGTAATGCGTAGAAGAAGAAAATTAATAAATACGTCCAATTGTACTCGTCGCCAGTATTGTATCTTGTGTGTTGGGGTCCACAAATAACGAATACGTAATTAATACACACATTTAATCACGATAAACTACACACATAAGCATTATATACAGGAACACTTAAAGTTACCGTACGCTAGTACGTCAGAAGAACAACAACCACTAACATAGAGTTTATACATAGAGTTTGCATTGCACAACACAGAAACAGCGACCTCGTGCGGTCAGGCACGATCGGAACATGGAACAAAGTCTAATACATGACAAAAATAGAATTTATTGAAAGCTATTAAAGCTATTATATTTCATATTAAAAATGCATAGCATCTTCAAACTTATATTGACAGAATAAAAAAGATGAAATAAATAAAAAATAAAACAAATATAACTTTAAAAGATATAAAAATTAAAACACATGCAGATTAAAATAAGTAAAGAAAGAAATAAAAAAGAAAATAAAACTTTTTTTTTTCCGAATGAAAAAACAAATACAACACAGCGTGCTGTAAAATTACAACACCAGATATCTTATTTTCACTTTAACTAGTACCTAGTAGGTAATGTGCAGATTATCTAGGTAATTCGCAGATTACCTAGGTAATTTGAGAAATAAAACAATTTTCCTCACTTTAACGGATCACCCTAGTTAATGTGCAGATTACCTAGCTAATCTGCAGATTAACTGATTTCTTCACTTTAGCGGTAACATATATATATATCTGTAAAACATCGTATCTATTCTTATTAAAAGCATCATAGAAATTTCTATAAGAATTTAAAAATACTACTTTTTAAGTTTTATTTATAGATATATAAAGTAATCTACTCCTATATTTATTTATATATAATTTACAGTAAATATAAATATATTGAGTCTACCTTTCTTTAATTAAACTTAAATATATATATATATATATATATATATATTTAATACCTCGAAAGAATTTCTCAACACCCCTTTAAAAATTATTATTTTATTTATTTCTTATTTAAATATTATAATTTTTAAAACTTCTATTTAACTATCTATTACTTATTTATTTCTATTTATCTAACATAGATTTTTTTTTAATTTGTTCATTTCTCCCTAGTCTTCGATATTTCGAAATATAATGACACTCGTGCAATTAAAAAAAAAAGTCTTGGAAGCCTATTATTGTAACAAGCTGTTTTCAGATGCTTTTCTGATATGAAATTTTAATTAACTATTTAGGAAAAAAGGTATTTATGGATAATGCATATTTTTTGTTTTTTTTCTGAAAATCAGTTTTTAAAATCATACATTTTTTTTAAAGGCTAGAAATAGATTGTTTTTATCGATTATTTCAAAACGGTCTAACTAATTTCAGAAATAAAATACCTCTGAAAGTGGTGTTCTTACTCTTAAATGTTACATTAAAATTGCAGGTAGGTAATAACTAATTATCCTAGAACATTACTTACACACTAGTGTAACGTTAGAAACTTCTAGACGATGGGGGGGGGGGGGGACTCAAATTCTTTCTGCATGTAGACAAATTGTCCAAAATACTTACGAACCTAATAAGTGTGCTATGATATGGAAAAACTGCTGTATTCTTTTTGATGGGATCGAGGAGGAAGACCTATGCAGAACTGCAAGAACAATAATGCGATACCCCAACTGTTTCGGATGTGCCTGAACAACACGTTGTAATAGACGATTTAAGTCTATGGTAAGAAATTTCCTGGTCTTTCGCGACTAAGAAGGATTATAAAAATATCATGTCCCTGTTTGTTTAATTAAGATCGTAAAAGAAACGCATCTATTATTAATCTGTTCCAATCCTGTTACTTATTAACTACAAGAATAGCAACCATTTTGTTTTCTTCAACGAGCCTAACCATAGAACGATTTAGCAGATTTTTAAAAAAGTCGACTACTCTCCCGCCAAAGAGTAATTTTAAACTCCGTACGAACAATGTGTGCAAAAAGGATTATAATTTTTTCATTCTAGATCTGATTGATTGTATCAAATGCTGCATACAAAATTTTTATGCTATAGATAAACTTAATGGGGGGAAAAAAAAAGTCTGTACATATATTATAAAATCTACAATTTCTACAATGGCTTTAGCCCATTGCTGTCGATAGGTAAGTTCCTTTTCAGCATTATAAAAAGCACCACAGAACTGGTGTTTAAAAGTAATAAGTACAAAACTCTGAAAAAATACCATAAAATGCTAGAACTCGCAACAATAGTTTTGGGTAGAAAAAAAAGACACGACCCTTCGTTAGGCGAATATAGTTGGCGCGAGTGCTGCACGAGTGTGCGTTGCTACTTTGATTGTAGCACTCGTGCCTACTTTATACACCTGACGAAGGATTGTGTCTTCTTTCGACTCGAAACAATTGTTGTGAGTTCTAGCATTTCATGGCATTTATTCAAAGTTTTGTGTGCGTTGCCGCTTTAATTGCAGTATTCGTACCTACTTTATTCGCCTGACGGAAGGTCGTGTCTTCTTATGATCTAAAACAATTGTTGCGAGTTCTAGCATTTTATGGTGTTTATTTAAAGTTTTATGCTTATTCGTTTTCAGCATGTCGTCTCTGACTGTCTTCACTTGGGCATCTTCAGGATGTTCTGTTAGAAGATGTGCTACATGGGAACTTTAATATCACACCCAGCATTACTAGCAAAAAACAAAACGTTTTAAGCAATTAATATGATAATTTAAGATTTTTTTTTCAGATAATCTTTTTTTACGGTTACACATGTGCAATTAAAAGTTATTTAGTAAAAATGCTCATATTTTGTTAGATATTTAAAATTTTATAATCGGATTCCAGGATTTTTTTGTCTATTGTTGTATATTAAGTTTTCTTAAAAAAACGTAAAAACGCTTTGGTTTGAAAGCGCTGCATATTTGAAACAACAACAACAACAACCAAAAAAAAAAAAAAAAAAAAAAAAAACTACTTGGCATAGGTGGATTCTGCTCAGTTCCCCATAATATTTATGTTCTCATAAATTTCTAGTACGATATATATTATAATCATGTTAAAAGAAATAAATTTGACCAAAGCTTGACACGGTGACAGAATGAAACCCCCGCCTAATAGGCTATCCACCGTTCACTTCGATATATTTATCTTATTCTAATCTATCAATTTATTTTATCTAATCTATCAATTTCCAATGCAATAATCCTCAAAATTCATATTTATATGAAAAATTTACAATTTCGCTATGTTGATAAAATCGTAAATTACGAATAATTTACGAAATTTTCCTATTAGAATATTTGTATTCAATCATGTTCAAACAAATATCATAAATGCAATTTTGAAGTTGTCTAATGTATTTATGATCCTCAAAATGGAAGTTTATGCTCAATTTTGGCTTATTCTGACATGTTAAGTAAATCGTAAATTCCAAATAACTTACGAATTTTTTAAATTGGAAAAATCATTGTCAATGATATTCATGCCAGTATCCTAAATAATATTTCGAAAGTGGTTTGACATCTTTTCGATGAAAATATCCCTCAAGATTGACGTTTATGTGAAATTTTGCTCTATTCTGCCATGTTAAGAAATTCGTAAATTTCCAATAACTTACGAAATTTTTATATTGGAAAATTCATAGTCATTAATATTCATGCCAGTGTCCTAAACAATATTCAAAAGTAGTCTGATATCGTTACGATGAAAATATCTCTCAAAATTGACGTTTATGTGAAATTTTGCCCTATACTGCCATGTTAAGAAATTCATAAATTTCTAATAACTTGCGAAATTTTCAATGTAGCATATTTATAGATACTGATGTTCCTTCCGGCATCAAAACTGATATTTTAAATCTGGTCTGACATTTTTACAGTAAAAAGTTTCCATTTAATGCACGTTTAAGTGAATTTTTGTCTTATTCTCATGTTAAGAAAATTGTAAATGTCTAATAACTTACGAAGTTTTTAAATTCGAATGTTGTAAATGAATAGGGTTCTTGCCAGTGTCAAAAGTAATATTTTAAAACTGATGTGACCTCTCTGCTACAATTTATTCTTGAGATATCGTGTACGCAGACTAACGGACTAACACACTAACACACTAACAGACACCATACAAACTTTGTTATTTTCGATTCCTCACACCTGAAAATATGTAAAATGTCATAAAACCGAGGTCGAAAATTTTCACGATTACCTAAATTCCCATACCTATAGTAAGTATGATGGGAAACTAAAATTTTCACGATTACCTATGTTCCCCATTCCTATAGTATGATGGGGAACTAAAAATCATTGGCAAAATTTTCGTTTTTCTTAAAGTAACTTTTATATTACCGTGTATATACGTGCTATTCACATACAAATAATTAATACAAATAATTGTAAGAAGCCTCATAATCGTATTCAACAGCGACAACGAATTTACGGCATTATTTTTACAGGATGATCCCAAACGATATTACATATCGTTTATTCGCCTTCAAGTAAAAACTTTTGAAGAAATATATGAAGCATGTTTATTATACATCCGAAGTTTGGAAATAAAAAAAAAAAAAAAAAAAAAAAAAAAAAGGAAAAAAAAAAAGTTAATTTTCTGCGTTGTCTAATAATTATCAAACTGTATATTAAAAACCAACGTTAAAAAATATGGCTCCAAAACAATATTTTGTTCAACGATGATCAAAAGAAAGAACATGTCATTTCTATCAATTTCCTTGAACAAAGTACAACTTGCTAAAACATTTTCATCAATTACTTCCAAATTGTGTGGCCCTGTAAATGATGGTGAATGTTTTTGATGAAACATGCTTTTATAAAAAATATACACTTATTTATTTACTATTTTAATTAATTAATTAATTTTTTTTTTGTGTGTGTGTGTGCAATTTAAAGATATAATATTCTATTAATAAAGAAATTTCGTCCATAGACATATATATTATATTTAAATACTTTTCAATAACTCTATACACGTACTATTTGTCCAATTTTAATAACAAGTTTCATGTAACATCTCCTTATAATACAGTTTTAGAATACCGAGTTTGGATTGGACTCTTTGCTAAGATTTTTGTTTCAGTCAACCTGATGAAGGACACACAAATTAACTGCTGAAAAGCTCATTTTCAGATTCAGGGGTATTCAAAGTTCATAAATAAGTGCGTAAAAGCCCAGTTTAAAAAATTCGACACAAAAACATTATTTTCTCTACTACAGTGCGTGTCATATCTTTAATAATCAATTACTTTTGACATTTCAGTTTCGTTGTCTTGACATTAAATCTTTTTCATTGGCTTTAATTTTGGAAATTTTACATCTGTAACAGATTAATAAAAGCCATTGAACTGAATAGTATCAGATGTATTTTAGTCAAAAAGAGCAAAAAAGAAAAAACGTGTTGTGTGAGTGTTCACACATATGTTCTTTAAAAGTTTGTTTATTTATTCAAATTTAATATATAACAAAAAGAGGGATTAATATAGGTAATATAAAAAAATCTTTTTAAATTTATATAATTCAATTAATTAATTATATAGAATTTCCCGTTTTCTTTACAAATCAAAAATGTTTCATTTAATAGCGTTTCTTTGTCTTTTAATAAGTACAAGCACATAGCTCTCTGAATAAAATAAAGCAATTTTTATTTCGGGGTTTTTGAAAAGTAATTTTGATTATACTTCTTCCCCGAAAGAATTAAATCATTTTAGCTATAATTACTTATTTTGAGAATGTAATTCAAAAGTCGTTATCAGCGTATTTCTAGCATAAGTAGCTATTAATAAAATAAAAAATAGTCATTTCAGTTCACATTTATTATCCTTGTGTTTACATTAAAAGCTATTATTACTTCGAGCAGATCATTAGAGTTCTAAAAATAGATTTCTAATAGATTTTCCCCGCCTGAATGGCGTCTATGAAAACCGTCGGTTTTGGTACGTTGAAGATGATTGACGCCTGGCGATGCTTTGCTTTTTAATGCCAAGTCGATCTTATTTTCGTAACGACATTTTATATTCAAAAGTTTTGTATTATAATATATTGTAAAGACAAAGAAACAGCTTGGCATTCTTTTGGCTGAATTTTAACGATGCCAACCTTTTGGGGTTACACTTTTTACTCGGAGACTGACACAGACCTCCGGTAATCTTCGCTTGAAAAGGAAGTATATCTCTACGACCTTCCTCCTCTCCTCCCGTCCCATTTACCGTATGGGATTCGTCTTTTTATCAGTAATTAACAAGATGTAGTAGATTTTTGAAAATAAACTCTTTCCCTGCACCTACAACAAAAAGACAATTAAAACGCTTTATAGGAGTTGTAACTTTTTATAAGTCTCTTATTCATAATTTTTCTAAATTAATTCAACCACTTATTGAATTAACTAAACCAAAGACAAAATTTGTTTGGAATAAACATCTTCAGGATATTTTTAAGAAATTTCAAGATATATTTTTAAACTCACCTATGGTAAGATTACCTGATTGGTACAAAACTTTCTTTTTGAACACTGATGCGTCAAGTGTCCCTATTGCAGGAGTTTTGATGCAGAAGTATGACAATCAATTATTACCTGTCGCTTTTTTCTCTAAATCACTTAAACCGTCTGAAAAAAGATATCCGGCTATCAAACTTGAATTAATGGCCATTTATAAATCTGTAATAGCTTTCAAATATTACTTATACAATAGAAAGTTTATCATTTTGTCTGACAGTGCTCCATTAAAAACATATAGAAAAATAAATAGTCCTGCTGATTTAACTACTAAATGGCTGTTAGAATTGTCTGAATACTCATTTGAATTTGAACATATTCCTGGCTCTACAAATGTCTTAGCGGATTATTTATCAAGATCAGACTTCTCAAATAATCAACAAAATTAAAAAACAAATCCAGAATTATTAATCAGTTCTCAACCTCTTCCTATTGTAGAAGATGACATACATTCAATTAATCAAATTTCCACTTCTACTCAGTCTGTGCAACAAAATCAATTCAGTAATTTTCTAGTTTCTGGTAATACGACAATAAAGATCCCCTTTTGGAAATTTCAAACAATACATTTGTATCTGAGCAAAAGAATGATCCAAAATTGTCAATTATTTACAAACAGATTTTAAGAAAGGGTTTTTCAAAATATAATGATAATTTTTTTATTCATCCGGATTCTAAAGTTTTAATATACAAGAAACAAAATTTGCATAATAATACTTTTTCATATCTCATTGTTGTACCGCGTTCTTTAAAATCTAAAGTTTTGACTATTTCACATCTTTCTCACTTTGATTTGATAAAAACATATGAATTTTTATCAAATAGATAATATTGGAAGTGTATGTACACAGACACTTTGAATTTTGTTGCTTCGTGTACTTTATGTCTACAAAATAAACATCATAACACACCACCAGCTCCTCTACAACCCACCTATACTCCAACACATCCAGGGTATACTATTAGTGTCGATTTGGTTGGTCCTTTTATAGATGGACATTCAGTTTTGACTGTGATTGACCATTTTTCGCGACACATTGAATTATTTCAACTAAAAGACACTTCCGCATCAAAAATAGTTAAATGTTTATTTAATTACATTACAACATTTGGTAGACCGTCAGTAATATTATCAGATCTTGGCAAACAATTTACATCAACTATTTATAATATTTTCAATGATAAACTTGGCATAAAAATTCTACATCCATCTGTTGCTCACCCCCAAAGTAACTCGATTTCCGAGAGGTTAAATAAATCTATGAAGTACTCAATTAATACTTTACTTTCTGAGGGGTATTCTTTTGAAAATTCATCAGCTATACATAAATCACTTTATAATGGTTCAACACATTCATCCACATTGTTTTCATCTAACCTACTTCATTTTGGTAGGGAACTGTCTTTAATATTTGATACATTTGACCAATTTATAAATCAACCATTTTTAGATAAAAATGTAGACATATATAAATTATTACACGACTTAGATAACATCTATAACAAAGCATATTCTAACATTAAAGAAAATCAAGACAAAAGATATCAAAATTTTCAAAAACGTGCAAAACTGAGGCCTGTTGCTGTTCATGATGTTGTATACTTGAAATCAATAGATAAATTTAAACCCAAGTATTCTGGCTCATTTATTGTTGTACAAAAACACTCGCCCGTTTCCTTTTCCATTAAGAGGTTACATGCACCTGATAATAAAGCTTTCAGAGTCCATATTGATAGACTCCTTATTGCTCCTTCTCGACGTAACTATTTGTTTACTGAGCCCAACTCCAATGTAACACATAATGTTAGCAATAAGTCTACCCATTCTTATAATTTAAGAAATCGCAATTAGCTTTTTTTTTCTTTCCTCAAAATGTTTGATGAATATATTTTGCATCACAAATGCATTTTCAAATGGCCATGAAATGTATTTGTTTGCTGTGCAGGAACTCGTCTTTATATTTTTATGTGGCTGGTCCACTGTTTCCTTTTTCTTTGATGTAAAGACTATTTCTTGCATTGCAGTGTTGTTAAATAATATATATAATATTTATAAATAAGATACGCCTATATATATATATATATATATATATAAGGAAAAAAATGATTCTAATGATAATATAAATGCTTGTAAATCACATTTTGAATTTCTAATTTATTAATCAAGGTGTTACATTTTTTTATTTAATGTTTACTATCTATTTTTGTTGGGTTAATGTTAAACAAATGTAAGATATTTGAAATATATTTAATGGAGATAATTCAATGGAATGGAGATTAAGTTCATAGGTAATTAATTATTAACGATAATAGTAATAATAATATACATACAACTTCATTTTATAAGTTGACGATTGATTTTTGGTGTACAACATGTGTATGGTTTGTTCCATCTGCAGTCTAAATTTTCCCCTTATTTTGGCATTCCCTCTCATCACTCAAAATTTTTGTCAATTTGTTTTCTTTTTACTTATTTATTACCCTATCCTAGATATATGTTGTCTCGTTCAAAAGTTTTCTCCCGGGAAAGCAACATTGGATATGTGATGAGAATCTATAATTTTGTTGACATTTATTTCTCAACATTAATGACACTTGATTTTTCGGTTTCGTGAGGTATCCCTACAGGAGTCTGCACACTCTGCTGGGGGACGGAGGCCTGTGCCTAACAGTGCAGATCTTTCAACACGCCCTGTCCCGCTAGGATGTTAGCCTTATTGTTAACATCATTACACTTACATTTTTGTAAGGATTAAGGGAAGATTATTTTTTTTTTGACTGCCAATGGCGTCCTTTTTAAAATCTTTCCTGTGGGATATACACGAAAAACTTTTCTGTTTCTTTTATTTTTTTTGTACATAATTTTGTTTAACGTTGACCAATGTGTTCTAACAATGTGTGTAACCAATGTGTTAGACAAATAAATATTACAATAATATATGCTGGAACCTTTGTTCATTACAACAACATATATATAAATATATGTAATATATATTATTTTTCTCTATTTCACTATGCATATTACTGTGAAAATTTAATATTTTTGAATATATGAATCTAACGTTAGTGACTGGAACTTTGGCATTATTAAAAAAAAAAAAAAAAAAAAAAAAAAAAAAAAACTGTATATGTTGATACAAATAGATATTGCTGATTATGACATAAAAGAGACGCTTACATAGAAAAAGATTTCAGCTGAAATTTTTTTTGGCATATAAAAGGGACAATGGACTGTATGGGACTGCATTTTATATTATATTCTAGAAGCCACATTTTTGCGCATTTATGACGTCAAGTGATTTTTTTTTTGTTATGTCATGACATTTTTTTTTTAAAGCTTTTGGATGCACTAGTGTTTTTGAAATATGTGTAAATTATTTTTGTTTTTGAATTAGTGTTTATATTTCATATGTATTATTCATATGTATGTTCACTCTTTTAAGCATTCATATAATCTTTTACTTGTAATGATATCATTTTTAAGTGTACGTCTTTGGTAAGTGTTTTTGAATGTTATTCTATTTTGTACATGTTATTGTTTTGTATATGCAATTCTATACAGGAGGCGAGGAAGAGTTATTATTATTATTTTTTTTTTTTGCCAGTCGAAGGGGAGATATATGTGTGAGTGTTCACACATATGTTCCTTAAAAGTTTATTTATTTATTCAAATTTAATATATAACAAAAGGAGGGATTAATATAGGTAATATAAAAAAATCTTTTTAAATTTATGTAATTCAATTAATTTATATAGAATTTCCCGTTTCCTTTACAAATCAAAAATGTTTCATTTAATAGCGTTTCTTTGTCTTTTAATAAGTACAAGCACATAGCTCTCTGAATAAAATAAAGCAATTTTTATTTCGGGGCTTTTGAAAAATAATTTTGATTATACTTTTTCCGCGAACGAATTAAATCATTTTAGCTATAATTATTTATTTTGAGAATGTAATTCAAAAGTCGTTATCAGCGTATTTCTAGCATAAGTAGCTATTAATAAAATAAAAAATAGTCATTTCAGTTCACATTTATTATCCTTGTGTTTACATTAAAAGCTATTATTACTTCGAGCAGATCATTAGAGTTCTAAAAATAGATTTCTAATGGATTTTCCTCGCCTGAATGGCATCTAAAAAACCCGTAGGTTTTGGTACGTTGAAGATGATTGACGCCTGGCGATGCTTTGCTTTTTAATGCCAAGTCGATCTGATTTTCGTAACGACATTTTATATTCAAAAGTTTTGTATTAAAATATATTGTAAAGACAAAGAAACAGCTTGGCATTCTTTTGGCTGAATTTTAACGATGCCAACCTTTTGGGGTTACACTTTTTACTCGGAGACTGACACAGACCTCCGGTAATCTTCGCTTGAAAAGGAAGTATATCTCTACGACCTTCCTCCTCTCCTCCCGTCCCATTTACCGTATGGGATTCGTCTTTTTATCAGTAATTAACAAGATGTAGTAGATTTTTGAAAAATTTTCCATGATGCCTTTAATAAAACACCTGTTTAACTGATTGCTTTCTCTTACTTTACCTGCAAAGAGTGTTTCCTTCAATATTTTTTATCCACTTCATCACGGCTATTCTGAAATGGATCTGGGGGATTTAACAACGTTATACGTGTGTTTGCAGGGTGTCAAAAATATACCTACCCCAAAGAAAAACAAAGATTATATGAAAAATACCGTGGTATCTATTCTCCGATCCGACTGCCATAGTGACCGTCCTTAAACAACGACAGTCGTCAAATCAAAAGTCGGAATGTGACATCACGTGATCAAAATAACGACTGCCACAGTCGGAATTGAGGTATAGTCTGGTCGGAGAATAGATATAGATGCCCATATCTTTAATAACCAATTACATTTCCATTTCTCTGAATTAATTAAAAAATGCGTTAACAAATAAATCCACAAAAAAAAAAAAAAAAAAAAAAAAAAAAAATCACTCAAGCGATATATATTAGTTTACCAGATTATTATTATTGTTATTATTATTTTTTTTTTAAATAAAGAAAATACAATAGTCATAAACGTAAAACATTTTCAACTCAAGTTAACGTTATAGATCTAGAACTAATTTATAAAAGCGATAAAATTTTAAAGGTGAAATAAATGTTGGGTTTTATTTGATTTTACAGCACCTGAAAGCTAAGTTATTTCTCTGAACAATTGTATCCGATCACATTCTCGGCTTAATCAAACTTTTATTTTATCCTTAAAAAGAAGTTATATAGATTTTTTTGGCTTGTTAACTAAGAGAAAAAAGAAGTTTTAATTTATTTTAGATCAGTAGTTTTTTATTAGCTTTCTCAATGAATATCGGAACGTAAAAGAACGAAAGAAAAGAAATTGTTTACTTTTAGTAGAATTGTTACGTTGAAATAAATACTCAATACGTTGAAAAAATAAAATTTTGATCCATTTTAACACTGACTACAGATTTTTTTTGTTTATTAGTTAAATAAATTTCAATTTCCTGAATAAAAAATTTCGCTCTTACTTTAACTTTCTTCTACATTCAATAGCAGAAGTTACTGGATTCGTAAAAATTTTCTACTTCAGTTTTCGATTTGGCATTACACGTTTTATGGGGTCGGTCCAAAACACGATTTGACCATTATCAAAAAATTTCTGTTTATTCGTTTGTCTAAGTGTGACAAAAATTTTGTGGCCAATTATATTTCAGAAAAAGTTATATGTAGTTGCACCTTTTCATAAATTAGCCTACCAATTTTTGGTGCAAATATCTTAATAAGTGGTGTTACTATACAGCGATTTCTCCTATTTAAGAGAAGGCTACATCACAGGTTTTATTGTGTATAATCGAAAAAAACTTGATGTTTCAAAAGAAAAATATAAGATATTATGCTGATTAAGATTGGGTGCATATCGGCCGATACATGGCGCTGCTATGCTGCAATTTTCTCCGTAAACGGGAAAGCCATATCTCAGATTTTATTGTATATAATTTCACAAAACTTGGTGTATGAGAAGGCTAATATAAAACAATAGGGCTGATTCAATTTTGATGAATATCCGCAAATAGGTGTCGCTGCTATGCTGCAATTTACTCTGCGAATAGGAAGGCTAATATTGAACTTTTATGGAGTATAAATGGGCCGAACTTGATATGTGAGATAACTTTTATGAAATCAAATGCTGATTTAATTTGACGTATACGGGTCGGCAGGTGGCGCAGCTATTACCCATCTTCTGCGATTTTCCATATCGCTACATCTTGACATCTGTTTTGTATATATTTATTCACAATTTCCAACTACATTTAAAGTGTATATGACTTCCATTCTTCTCACTGTCTGTGCCCTCTCTCATTTTCGTAAACGCTTCATATTGTCTTAAAACCAAAACAAATCCGGTTCGCTGTGATATGTTTTCTAATGAAATTTATATTGATAAAACTATTGATTTGTGTATAGTATTTCAAAGATGAATTCATATACATTACGATATATGAAATGTATATCTTTAACGCATATTTTAATAACTTTATACTACATAAAACGTAATAAAGTTAGTACTCATTAATTAGGTGCACAAAAACATGTTTCCTTTAGACTTAGACTATAATAAGATATGCATTAATGTTTGGTTTATTGGGCCACAGAAAAATATTTAAATATATTCTGCAATTGTTTGAAGCGTATCTCCAAATGTATCTTCAGTTTTTTTTTAAACTTTAATCTTTTTACTTCCTTATACAAAGTATGTATTGGAATCCCGATTTACGAAATAGATTTTATATCTCGCTTAGCTCAAAAACGAATCATTGTAGAATGTTGCAAATTTATATGAGTGACTGTAATGATGTCTAATTATACGCCTGCAAGTTTTGTCTTAATATGAGCTCTAGTTTTAGAGATATCAGCGACTTTACACGATTTTTCGTGACGTTTGTATGTGTGTGTGTGAGAGAGAGTGTGTATGTATCTCGCATAACTCGAAAACGTTTGGACGTAGAACATTGAAAATTAGTATATAGGTTTTCTATAATATCTAGTTAAGCACCTCCCTTTTTGGTCTTTTTGTGACTTTCCCTTTTGGAGATAGTTAAGAAAATTATATTCATAATGTCAAATACACAAACGTTTTGTCCATTATGGTATATGATCTACCATCATAGAGATTTCAAAATAAGCTAATGATAGAGCCCGTAATGATATTATTATGAAAGTTGTCGACACTTTTGCGTGTAGAAAGTAATTTGTAAAGACATAAGCAGGTTCTTAGTCGATGAATGCATTTTATTTAATGAATATTCAACCCATAAATGGAGACCGTAATGATATTTTTATGAAAGTTGTCCACATTTTTGCGTGTAGAAAGTATTTCTTAAAGACAGAAACAAGGTGTAGTTGATGAATTCCCTTTAATGAATATTTAGCACGTAGATAGAGCGCGTAATACTGTTCTGAAAGTTGCCGACATTTTTGAGTGTAGAAAGTAATTTTTAATATATAAGCAGTTTCTAGTCGACGAATGCACTGTATTTTGTTTTAGTCTTGTTTGTCATTTAAAGAATTTTCGAAGAATTTAGTTCAGCGCTATAAACCAATCAATCTTTCTGGAAAATTCCAGAATTTTGTTCTTTTTGAAGTTAGAGTTTCCAAAATTTGGCAACCCCAAATTACAAATTTTCACCAAATTTGGTCGCCAAGTCGCAAAATCGCCAAAGTCGATGCCAATACCAAAATTAGTGTTGGCTACAAACTTAGCAACTTGACGAGATTAGCGATCAAATTTGGCGGCAGATATTGTTTCAGTATAGCCAGAATTAGTAAATACTTTCTCAATTTTAACTGAATTAATTGTTTCGGTAAAATGTATCATTTTTCACCTCTAATATTCGGCAAAGAGAACAAAAGTAGACCATCTATACTCGAAGGATTTTCATTAAGCTGAGCTATGTATTTGCCAATGAGAGATTCTGTAATAAGCCATTCCTGAAAAAACTAGTATATTTGTTTGGCGGTATATGTAATCCGATTATCATGGCTTTTGTGGTTAGAATAGCAGTTTTTCAGTTTTTTTTTTTTTTTTCTTTTTTTTTTTTCGTGGTTAGAACCTATCTGTTTATTTACGATTCAGTTACCTGACGCAAAAATGTCGATGTTTCATAACATTATGTATATTCCAATGGAAGTCATGTGGTGTCCACATCAGATATATATAGATATATATATATATATATATTAACAGTACTATTTTGTTTGTACATTATAATGCACATTCAATTTTAGACTGGGTGAAAATACTAATATATGACGTACGGTCAATGTGCTTAAATGCGATAACCTATAAATGCAACAAAATTCTTTTACTGACAATCTTAAAGTAGGAATCGTATTCAAATGAACATAATGAAACTTTTAAATCTTGAGAACTGTATGAAACTTTTTACAGTATTTAAAAAATTTCTCTAGGAGAATTTTCTATTTCTAAACACATCGTTCAATATCATTCTCCGCCAGTTCTGCGTAAATGCGACAAAAACTCCCGAAATAGTGATTATAAATTTGTTCTTTTATGTTTTAAGATCAAGTAACCACGTTTACGTCTTAGTCTTAAATACCTTTTATATCTGTCGGACGCTTAAGTTCGAAAAGAGGATACATTTTGAATTACGGGGATATAAAAATATATATCGCATTTAGGCGTTCATTTTCTTCATAGACCTAATTGCGACAAATTATTTCCCTTAAATGCGGAGTGCCATTCAATATATGAGTTTGAATAAAATTATTCATTTTCTTTTCTCTCTCTTTTTTTTTTTTTTTTTTTTTTTTTCGATTAAAGGTAGAAAATGTTTAAGAGAGGGAAAAGTTTAAAAGCAGAAATTGTGAATAATAGAATTCTATTGAACTATTAAATCGCCATGTAGAAATTAGAGATTTCCTCATATAATGACTATCAATTCCTTACACCTGGTAATTGCTTAAAATGGTGAAATTAGAGCAATTTCGTGCAATAAATAATTATAATTTTTCTATCTGAGGTATACCAGATTTGTCTTATTGTGTGTGTGTGGGGGGGGGAGGTGTCCATCAGAAAGTATTCAGAAGATGTAATGATATTTATGTGCATGTATCAAAATATCAGAAATGTTAATTTTAGTAGCTTTATAACAGCATGCGTAAATTATAACAGCATTATAGTTCTATTATAATGCTTATTTCTACTCATAAACTAATAAAAGTTTCACAAGACATTTTTTTAAATCTAAGTAGTAGATGGTAATTAAATTAATATATCTGCATTTTTAATGATTAAAAGAAAAATAATGACTTTTTATTTAAATTGAATTAAAAAAAAAATATATATTTGAAAATATTTTTTGGAATTTACTAGTCTACGTACATTTTTTTTTTTTTGGACATGTGGGGGGGGGGGGGGAAAGAGGGGACACTTGGTTTCTTTAGCTCCAGTTTCGTTCGTGCCTGATATGATAATAGAGGCATATATCTACATATAAAAATAATAAAAGGCATATAATAAAATGAGGCATATAAAAAAATGAAGATATCAATAAATTATTCCATTTTTTTAATAATTCAAGTACTAATACTTTTCTATAGGCAAATAAGTATTTTGTAAACACTGAAATTGAAAATAAAATAAATTAAGAAGTATTACTCAATTCTTTCAAATAAGGATAATATTATATATATATATTGTTATTCGTAGAAACACAAAAACTATATGGCACATTAAAAAACGTCTGGGGGAACTGTAAAAATAGAATGATGCAATAAAATGACACTTTGCTATTAATAATAATTTTCTTGAGCACTATAAAAAGTTTCAAGTCAAGAAAGAATAGTGAGACCGTAAAAAGAGGATAAATGCTTCTAGTTCGCAGGTATTCACCAATTAGACTCCTCTAACTGTTAAATCGGATATAGATATTCACAATGCGCTCCACAGGTAAATTCCTTTTGAGAACATGTCAATTTAATATTAGGATTTAATGTACGGAGATAATATGTTTTGTAATTAAATATTTGATAATGACTAAAAATGATTATATACCAATGATATAGCGGTGACTCATGAAGACCTAAATATCAATCCTAATAATCCGGCTAATGATGATTCAATAGCGATCAAAAAAGACTTATATTAAAGCTAAATGTCCTGACAACACGAAATTTAAATGTAAGAATAATAAAGTCTGCAAATATTAAATATACTAGATGAAAATTTTACCGTTTTGCAAATCACGAATGGATGCTTTAAAAGATTCTTATCAGAAATGTGTAGCATTCAAGAAAAATCTACATTTCAAACAGAATCTTGTCCTAATCCTACAAGAAATTCAACCGAATCGTTTGAAAACTGCTTATTAAAAACAGTTGTATCAAATCATAATGAACAAAAAAGGCGCCAATCTCTTGGAGGGGGAAAAAAATGCATTTATTTGTCTTATGTTACAAATATTAATTGAATTTTTTGAAAAAAAAAAAAAAAAAAAAAGAATCAGTACACTAATTTAGACCTAATAGTACAATGTTCAATCATTTTTTTTTTCGCTTTTTCCTGTTATTTATGAACTAAAATTTCAAATATTACCTAAATGCGATAAACATACCAGAAATCACGTCGAAATTTAGGAAGATTGACCTTTTGGAGAAATATACATGTGATTCGAAAGGATTCCGACAAACTTTAAGAATAAGCCAGGCATATCAAAATAAATCATTTCTTTATATTAGTGGCGGGAACCTTATGTATGCGCTGGATGAATGTTTCTTTGAGGACGTTGTTTGGCCTAAAGGGGATTGATCAATTCGAGCCATCATTATTCCATTGAAAGTAGGATAAAGTTGAACAGCATTATTGAAATGTCAAAACATACGTTTAGTGCATGGGAATAATTAATAAGAATGGACGAGGAACGGTGCGTTTGTATTATGAAAATTTCGAAAGAGAGACGCACCATGAACCGTTTGTGCGTTTATACCAAAGACTGTATGAAGGTTATTCTTTTGTAATGAAAACTCATTGTCATCGAGACTGAATATCGCACACACTTGCTGTAATAGAAGCTGTCGTCAACCCATTTGAGCGCAATCCTCGTAAAAGTACGCGAGCTATCGCACTTGATATTGTGTACAACAAACTATGGTGTTGCGAGTGTTGCACGAAGAGTCCTTATGTCCTTTTCATTTTCAAAGGGTTCAGGCCCTAGAGCATATATCTTACTAGAGTGCGCATCCCTCACTGAAACACATAAGCAGCATCGAAATCGCGTGATGGGTGCTTGTTTAGTTTTCACATTTGCGGGTTATTTGGTCACTCTCGTTCCTCTCGCATTTGTATAAGGGATGTCCAAAATTATTCGTTATGCCACCCAACTTGATGAGAGAAAGACAGAGAGGGAGAATTTTTTGCGGTAGCAATAATAAGCCGAGAATGATAAACAAACATATCGAAATAGGCCAAGTGTGGCAAACCGAACGAATCTGACCGTTTCAGTCGTCAAGTGATCAATGAAAATCTTACTCATTCTCGGGGGCGTGCAATGCAATAACGGTTCAACATAAATGTACAGAACGCATCGTCAGGTGCTGACTGATCAGACCATATCTATCCCACCACGACTAAATGGCCATAGTTATAGGATTTTCTTGGAGTATGCTCTACTGCGTAAGCTGCATGACATTCCTGCATTTGTTCGAGACCGCATATGGTTTCAATCGTTGGAACACCTTCACATTTCAGCCAGTATGCTCGAGAATAACTCCGATTAAACATGGGCGCAAGGTTTGTATTGATCCAGATGACAGCAATTTTGAATATTTTCTGTAACATTACGAACACATTGTTAAATAAACCTTTTTTGCAAATCATATCTCTATTGATTTGTTTTATTCTACTTGCATCGCTGCCACACACAAATGAGGGGGTTTTTGTTTTTAACTTTTTTATTAGAAGCTGATAAATTTAAACTAAATGCTATCCTGAGATTTGACAGGAACGAAAATTCACGCGGTTCGCATACATTACAAGTACTTTTCAACTATAATTTGTATGTTTACCAATACATAATTTAAGATTTAATGTTTTTTACATCAGTGATGACACTTTAAAATATATATATTTTTTTTTTGCATAAGAAGGAAGAAATATTTAAAAAAATATTTTTTTATTTATTTTAAAGAAAAACCATGCAATAGATTACTTTTGTGTAGGCTTGTATACTGTCCAAAAACAGGAAGTCTATAAAAGAAAAAATATTTTTTAACTATGCAGTAAAGAATCAAACAAAACTATCTTTAAAGATTTATTTAAAAAAAAAAAATCCATGTTTGTATTACAGTGTATCATCCTACATAAGCACCATATAATGCATTAAAAATATTCTTACATCATTAAAATTTTACATTTACCAATTTTCCCCTTACATTCCATAAATACAACTGAAAACTTCGTGTGCATGTGTGGGGAGAAGGGGCTGTAAACGGAACAACTTGCAGGTTGGTCCACAACTCTATTTTGGCGATTTTCTTTTGGTGATTACGGCGAAATGAGATACAGTAAGACCCCGCTTAACGCGGGGGATACGTTCCATCAAAATAGAGCGTAATGCGAAACAGCGCGCGCACAATTTCAGGGAATCCCCGTACTGCTGCGAGCAATTTCGGGGAATCCACAGGGGAAATAAAAGAGCACTGAACCAAAACAGCGCTAAATGAAACAGCGTTAAGCGGGGTCTTACTGTATTCGGAAATGGTTGCCATGGTTATGTTCAATGTAGTACAGCGAAAACAAAATATGCTTTAAAAAAAGTCACATAGACCATAATGCATTACAAATTTCTTTGAGTCTCTGTACACAAACCAATTCCACTATTTATACCATTTTCCGTAGAGACCATGTGGAAGCGAACTTTATTAATATACTAGCCGCCTTCGGCGACCAGCTGGTTCGCGATCCTTGAAAAGTCCGACTTTACGAAACACCCGCTTGGTGGCGCCTTTTTCCCGTTTCAGGTCGTACAACAGCTCATTGACATATAGTGAAAATAACTTTATTGAAAAATTTAATCGCAATAAATTCTCGCTCGGTAGCGCCTACGGCGTCCTCTTCTCGTTTCAATATCTGAGACAGCCTGTTCGCTCACCATGTTACGATCTTTCAAAATTCTGACTTTAGCAAAGTCCAGCTCGGTGGCGCCTGCGGCGCCTTATACCCGTTTTAGAACTTACAACGGCTTCCACGCTCATACCGCAAATACATTTGAAAATTTTAACTGTAGCAAATTTTCGCTCTGTGGCGACTATGGCGTCGCTTTATGTTTCAGGATTTGAAATATCCTGTCCGCTCACCATGTAAAGGACTGTAATGACTTCAGACTAATGACTTTAAGACTCACGAGAGGGCGCTGTTTGTTCAGCACGGTGAAAAGACTTTCGAATTGAAGAGAGACTTTAGTTTTTAGTTTGTTTTGAGAAGGGAATGATGCAACGCCGAGAATAGCGGGTGCCTGGCTTGAGTGCCGTTCATGTTTATTATTTTTGGTCCAAAGATTATCGACCATTTTATGCAATATGTGTTACGTGTTTTCGTTTACCTTTTATGTATGTGTGTTTGTGTCGTATAGTGTTTGTAAATGAGAAATAAAAAAAATATTTCTCTAAAGAAAAGCAATCTTCTCTTGATGATTTCAAGCCTACGATACATCACAGACTAGTGTTATGGTGGCAGCTAATGGCATACGTCCGACGCTACAAAGATACGCTACTAAAGGGGTAAGTGCCTTTATGTATGAAACAGTGCCTTGATTTAAAAATAATATAATAAATACCTCAGTCCTTGTATTAGAACGTGAGAAAATATTCTTTTTTTAAAAAGGTACTTTAATTCAGATTATGTATTTAAATCATGAATCATATATCACTGCTTATCCCTATTCATTTAGTAAAAGTATTATTTTAAGATAAATTATTATTGTAGAGAAAAATATGTATTATTAACCTGATTCATCCGTTGTTTAAAAGAAATAAAAAAGAAGGAAATCTTTCGTTTTTTTGTCGATGTGTTTAAAAAAATAAATAAATAAATAAAGTTGATGAATCAGTGAAAAATAAATAAATATATATATTTTTCTTTTGTTTGATGGTATATTCCTAATAATAATAATAAAAGAAAAAAAAAACTTACTATAGAGTAACTAAATGTTACTACGTTTTGCAGGGAATTTCGGTTTTAAACGGAATTGCAAATTTTGAGAACAGATTTAAATAAAGTACCTGTTCTGTATTTTATGGAAGAATAAATATTCTTGTTTAGTAATCTGTGGCTTAGAGCTTTGAGAAAAAAATAAAAATAAAGAATATATTTATTATCGAATTAGAAAGAATAAAAATGTTGCTGAATGATTCATAAGAATTAATGTCCATTTCCGGTCACATTTTTATTTCTGATACTTTATTGATTTAAATTGGATTTATTTTTCTATCTCTTTTTACTGATTTTAATATTTCTTTGCTAAATAATACAAAAAAGAAAAAGAGTGAATAAAGAATAAAAAAGAATTTAGTTTTGCTTTCGTGTAAAATGATTCTGTTCTTGTTTGAAACAGAATATTTTAGTTACGGTTTGAAGTAAAATGATTTAATTTTGCTTTCAAATGAAATGTGTAATGTTTAGATGTTCATTTTACTTATTAATATTAATTACTATGGTAATTTATGTTACTTAAATCCAATTTCGATTGAACTTACTTTTTTTTGATAAAGGAAAATAGTTTGGGTTTAGAAACGAAACTATTGTTTTTTTTTTTTTTTTTTTTTTGGTCTGAAGAAAAATATTAATTATTCTGTTTCCTGAGAAATATGTGTGCAAAAAGAATCAAATAGTTTTGCAAATAAATTAATTTATTTCTGTTTTGAATTGAAATAATGATTGTGTAGGAAACAAGTAGTACTTGGTATGAGAACATACTTGGTTAAAAATTTTGTTTGGGTATTCTTTTTGAATATACAATTTATTTAATAAAAGAAATTTATGTGACTGAAAATTTTAATATTTTCTGTTCTTTAAGAAGAAAAGTACTGTACACGTGGTTTTTTTATGAAAGAAATATATATTTAAAAAAAAAAAAAAAGTGTTCTCTTAAATAGAGAAAAATAAAGTATTTTTCATAAGTTACAGATACCAATAATTGGGTTGGATGTTATTGTTTTTTTTTAATTAATTACAAAGGTTAATTACCCTCAATATCTTGTTTTATTTGTGTGTTTGATTGATTTTTGAAAAAAAAAGGGGGGGTAATAGAAAAAAAAAATTATAATAATTTTTCTAATTATTTTATTTGTTTATATTTTATTATCGTTTTGAGAGCATTCTGGTTTTGTTTGGGGTTTTGAAACATGGCATTTTTAGCTAAAGCTCGAAAACATGAATTGATTCAAATATGTGAGGAAATCGGTGTCGAAGTAGATACTTCCAGTAGAGTTATTGACATCAAGAAATTAATTTTATCTAGCAAGTCCTATAATGAGGAAGAAGTAAAATTAATATTGGAAAGGCTTCTTGAAGATAAAAAACTACAAGAAGAAGAGAGACTAAGACAAGAAGAAAGAGAGGAAAGAAGGACCCGAGAAACTCAACAATATGAACTTGAACTAAAGAAATTGGAAATTTCAAAAGAAAATCCTGAAAGATTATTAGAACCAGAAAGGGTGATTGAATCGGTCCCAAGAATACAGTTAACCCAAATTACCCCAAGATTTGATGAAAAACATGATGAAATGGGTTTATATTTAATAAATTTCGAAAGAAGAACGGAGATGGCACGAGTTCCAAAAAAGGATTGGGTGGCCTACCTGTTAGCAGTTTTACCGCCAGAACTTTCCAATATGTTGGCCAGAGAGTCGCCAACCGATGCGACAAATTATGATTTTGTTAAAAATATCATTATGAAAAGATATAAATTAAATAGTGAAAAACTGAAACAATGTTTTTATAAGCACCACAAATCGTCCGAAAAATCTTGGAGAAATTATGCCCAAGAGCTTTCTAGTTATTTTACGGAGTGGCTTACAGAATTAAAGATAGAGAATTTTCAACAGCTGAAAGACCTAATAGTGACTGAGCAGTTGAAGTTTCGAGTGCCTGCTGATGTAAGAGATCATTTTTTAGAAAACTGGCTTACATTCATGACACGTATGGACTTAGCTGAAAAACTAGATGAGTTTGAGAGTATTAGGGAAAGTTTCAAAAGGAGGGAATTGCCCAAAAAGAAATTTTCCAGCTTTCGAAACCAAAGTGAAAACTTGGGTGATGATAAGTCTAACGATAATAACAAAGATGTTAAGCCGAAATTTCATGCAAAACAAGAAACATCCCAGGAAAATCAGAGAAATAAAGAATTTGATAAAAGAAAAATTGCTCGTTGTTATGAATGTGGTTCTACTAATCATCTTAGACCTCAGTGTGATAAATTAAAGAAAAATGAAGAATTTATCTCACATATTATAGCTGAGGCAGGTTCTGATGAATCAATGACCTTATACTAGTATAGGTAAAGTGAATGGTGTTGAGATGAAAATAAATCGAGACACGGGTGCTTCATGTGATCTGATCAGCAGCAAGTACGTGAAACCACATATGTACACAAATGAGAAAGTGTATATTAGAAATCCATTAGAAGTGGATCCTATCTGTTTACCACTTTAAATGACATCTCTCAGAATAATAATCTTTCCTAAATCATTTAATAAATAAAATATAAAAAAAAATATTATTTTGTTTATAAACCGTTGGATACATAATTACTTTTTATTTCCTTTAAATTACGCGAGTCCACTTTGTTATAAATAAATTAGGCAATGTGTTTATGTTCGAAAATCATTTAAGGGTAATTTAGATTTTTTTTATCACAGGATGTGCAATCATTTGCAGACTTTTGGTCTCGCTTATTAACGGCTGTCTGGCGATAAAACTTGGCATAGAGGATTGGCGTTATTTCTTTTTAACGAACTTGCTAAATTCAAAATAATTATATTAAATTATTCTACAAACAAAGGATTAGCTTTGGCTGGAAAGTTTGGCACTGTTTTAATAATTTTGGCGTAATTCATCAGTCTGATCTGAATGGCAATAGAGTTAACTTCAGAATCCGCTCCTAATCTGACTTGATTAACACGTAATCAAATAGCTCTCTCTCTCTACCTGAAAATTTGTTTTACACCACCTGAATGTCTCAAAGACAATAATTGTTATGTATCTTGTTAATTGAACTATCGAATAATTTTTAACCCATAGCTGTGATGTTTGATTTGAAAATAAAGTGCTGTCAGTTAAGAAGATTATTTTTATTTACGGCCTTCTTTATCTATTTTCCTGGTGTATTGCGGTTATTCATCTTGCTTGCTTGAGAGAAATTTCCATGGGAACTTTAGCGCAAGAACTTCATTATAAGCATAAGCTAAAATCAGTACAAACAAGAAATCCTAAGAAATTTTTAAGAATGAAGAAAAATATTCAAAATAAAGATGTTGCTCATTTTGACCAAAAGTTGATTGAGAGCAAATCTGAAGATGAAAAGAAAACTGAAGAGGTAGAAGAAATCCTACCAGAATTTTCATGGCCAGAAATCAATAAAACCTCTCTAAAAGTGTTTGTTGAAGAACTGCAGGATATAAAAGAAAATCAAAATAAAATAGAAAATGAAGTTGTTCTTAAAGATAAAATAAATTTTGACTATCTCAAAACTGAAAATTTCAGATTGTTAAATGAAATCATATGTTTAAAAGGGCAGATGGAAGAAAAGAAAATTAAAGAACAAGAACTGTCTCTTGAAAATAAAAAACTTACTGAAGAGTTGGAACATACTACGAAAAATCATTCAGAACTAAATAATGCCTTAAAAGACCTTAAACAAAAAAATGAAGACTCTAATTTTGTGATGGAAAAACTAAAAGCAGAAATAGAGGCTTATCTGAATGAAAAATGCTTAGAATATCAAAAGCAGATAAATGAAGAAATTCAAGAGAAAGAAAAGTTTGAAAATCAGTTAAAAAATCTTCGTCTTGATTCACAAAGTGAAAAGAAGAATTTTCTAAATCAGTTAGAAATTTTGAATGTTGAAAAGAATAATTACAAACAAGATCTGGAAAATACTAAAATTGAAAATCTTAAGCTGTCTAATGAAATCGACATAATTAAAGAAGAGCTCTTAAGAATAAAAGGTAAAGAAAATGAAATTTGTCTTAAAAATGAAAAGCTTGTTGAAGAAAGAAATGAAATTAATATAATTAATTCCAAACTAGATTACCTGTTTAATATTCTTGAAGAGAAAGAAAAAATTTTTAATGTTAAATTGGATCAGTTGACAGCTGAATTACAGAAGAATAAATTAGATCTTATGCAATTATCTGAAGAATGCTTAATTTATGAAAAACAATTGAAGGAACAAAGTTACTTGAAGGAAGAACTTTCTGCAACTACTTTGGGTCCCTTGAAAAATCTACCTAAAGATTCTAGTCAACTAATGGCAAATTTATTGAAACACAGTGAAAAGTGTCCAGTGCCATATAGTGAGAAAGTCGTCAATTTTCCTAAAGCAAGAAAAAAACATGTAAAAGACATTTCCTTCAAAATGAGTGCTACAAAGTTGCACATCAAATCTTCTAAATGTCAACCTACTCGAACTTATGTAAAAATTTCTGGACATTTAGTGGGCCAGAGATTAAGAAATCCAAGTGAAAAGAAGGTTCGAGTAAAAAAAGATTCTTCGTCTCATACTACCATGACTCATGTGACAGACTACTGGAAATTAGCTGAATACTATCGAAAATGCATTCCTGAATTTTCTGAAGATGCAACTTTATTGTCAGACTTACTAATGGATTGGACTGTAAAATCCACTGACTGGAATAGCTCTTGCCAAAGGGCATTTGAAAATATAAAGGAGAATTTATCTCGCAATCCTGACTTATTTAGTCGTAATTGTACAAAGCTATTCAGGTTCCTTAGAAAAGGAAAGAAAAAAAAAAGGGACCAAATCCCAGACTTTTACTTTGGGAACTCTATGCAGATTATTTAATTATGAGGTTGTTGAGTGTATAGAATTACAATCTCAGAATGCTGATAGATTAACTCTTATCCCTTAGTTAAAAAAAAAAATAAGTTTGTGTATTTGTTTAATTATTGCTATATATCGTATTTGTTTAATAATTGCTATATATATATATATATGTGGTATATATTTGTTTTCATTATCTATATTTTACTTTGCATATCTATTTAGTGTCACAGGTATATTGTGTAATAATATTTAATTTTCTATTTGGTATATATATTTTTGTATATTTTAAAAATAGTTAAATAGTGAATTTAATCTGAAATAGGGATAAGTCTGGTGCATTTAAATATAACCAGGTACTGTTTCTGCATAGAATTGGTGCTTGCTCGTATTTTTTTAAATTTATTACTTGTTTTAAATTAATTACGATATTAAGAAAATGGACCAATATGTTGAACATTGTGACTATTGATTTTGAATATAGACTTATCCTAATGAAGTATCATTTAACCAAACTTTTCCCTCTACAATAGTGAAAAGTTTCTCCCCTGAAGGGAGGAGGTCATAACACTAGTCTGTGATGTATCGTAGGCTTGAAATCATCTAGAGAAGATTGCTTTTCTTTAGAGAAATATTTTTTTTATTTCTCATTTACAAACACTATACGACACAAACACACATACATACAAGGTAAACGAAAACACGTAACACATATTGCATAAAATGGTCGATAATCTTTGGACCAAAAATAATAAACATGAACGGCACTCAAGCCAGGCACCCGCTATTCTCGGCGTTGCATCATTCCCTTCTCAAAACAAACTAAAAACTAAAGTCTCTCTTCAATTCGAAAGTCTTTTCACCGTGCTGAACAAACAGCGTCCTCTCGTGAGTCTTAAAGTCATTAGTCTGAAGTCATTACAGGACCTTTGAAAATTCTGATCGTGGCAAATCCGCAACCCGGGGGGGGGGGCGCTTACGGTCTGTCAATCTCTTCCCTATAAGTAATTTACTAATAATCAGAATTGGAGATATTGAATTATTAAAATATCAAAGCGCCCTCTGGCGACAGAGATTTTCAATATGTACTCCTCAATTTCAGTTTAAAAGACTTTTAAAATGATATTTTACCTATGAAATTATGTTAATTAGAAGCTGAGATACAAAGGAAATATTAGCATTGTTATAACAAAATTTGTGTCTGTTTTTTTCGTGGTTTTTCTTTGAAACTTGCGTGTTAAAAATCCTTAATACGAAATGTGAACGGAGTATCTGAATTCGAAAGCCTGCATCATAATTAGAATTTGAGATATTGTAATAAAGGTGTTCTGGCTTTTCTGTGGTTTTCTCTGAAATGGACAAACGTGTTTTAGTCTTTTGCCCCCCAGGGGGGAACGGGGAGGGAAATTTCTGAGAAGTTGATAGATAAAATTTTAAGTTGGATAAAGATCTAAGTTTATGCCAAGAGCTGTTGAATTCAGTCCAGCCGTTCTCAAGTGATGCCCGGACAAACGTGTTTTTGTCTTTTGCCCCCCAGGGGGGAACGGGGGGGGGAGGAATTTCTGAAAAGTTGATAGACATAATTTTAAGTTGGGTAAAGTTCTAAGTTTCCGCCAAGCGCCGTTGAATTCCGTCCAGCCATTCTCAAGTGATGCCCGGAGAAAAAAAGCGACATACAGACACGATGACACACACACACACACACACGCACACACACAGGCAAAATTTTCTGAAGTTCGCTTTCATGATTTTAGGCTTTCATGGTGTGTGAAACATGAAGATGTTGCAAAAATTTTCGATTCTGACAAATTTACAGACAAAACTCTGATTTTATTAATATAGATAATTCATAATTCAGAAATATATATTTATATTTTATCTTTATTTATTTATTTAAAAATAAACTAATACAAAATTCTAACGTGAAAACAATACAGATTAGTGTGTGTTGTTTATAATGCACAATTTAACTCTGAAAAATTTACTTTCAAAGCATTACGAACATTTTAATTTGCTTTTAAGTACTTACAATATTTTTATTTATTTTCATTACTAACATATTGCTTCTAAAGACTTTAAACAAATCATTTCCATATTTTCGCAGCCTAAATTAAAAGCGAATTGTGTTTTCTATAAGTTTCACGAAGAAATTGATATTTTTGAACAAAATTTAAGAAAATGGTAATATTGTAATCTATTATATGTATCATAATCTATTGTAATCGATTCCATTTTTCAATATAAGGAAATAATTAAGCTTAAATAAAAAATGCATCATGCAATGGGTGCCAGTACATATTGGAATTGATGAAAATGAGACCGCGGATACCTTAGCGAAAGAGGTAAGAAAGCTCAACAATGATAAACCACCGTATGTAGTAAAGCTTAATGATATTAATGTAGTGGCAAAGTCAAGATTAAAGGAGAAGGGAGTGAAACTTAAACATGAAATCTGTGAACAAGACACAAGCAGGACGCTGGCGAACACCCTTACCAGACTCAGAACATGTCACCTGAGAGGAGTGAAAATCCAAAAAGATGGAACTACAAACTACCTGCACTGCAGAAACTGTGGCCCTGACACAGAACTGTCGCCTGAACATCTCTTCTCCTGTCATGCCATCTTAGCCACTTTGCAACAGATTAGTGACTGTCCAGAAGAAGATCTCTACTCGGACATTTGCCTTGATATAGCTGAAGCCGTGTTTAAAACCTTCGGTCCTATATAGTGTTTTTTTTCCCCCTCCATGTCCATAACACGACAACCAACCAATTAAGTTGCAATAAATTTTGAATTTTGATCTATCTTTTTCTATATAGTTTTTTTTCTCTACATAATTTTAACAGAATTGTTGGTTTATCTCAAGAGTGTTACTATCTCTCATGAATATTACTGAATCTCAAGAGTGTTACTATACCTAAATATCAGTATTGTATTAACATATTTGGTAATACATGTACATACATAAAGGATTTTACCAATTAAAATTTTTCAATTGTTCATTGTAGTTGCAATGAAAATCTACAATTTTTCATTAAATGCATTTGTATTAGATGTTAAAACCTTTGTTTACGAAAGGAAGTAACACTCGTGAGATAGATATATGTTTAAATACCAACCAAAATAGATAAATATTGATTTTGACATAAACCAAGTATTTAAACTAAACTAAACTAGGTTTGTAAATTTAGTTATTCATACAAAGGAATTTACACAGAATATTTTTTATCGGTAACGTTCATGAGAAAAACAGTGACTTGCGAAGACTCTTTTCGAATTTTTTAAAATATAAATTAAGAAAAACCTCATAAATGATCGCCTGCTTAGAAAATTATAAATTATAAGACATTCATACATGTGTAAGTTTTTGTGCTTCATGTAAGTCGATTTCTCAAATTTTGTATAAAGTTGAAAACGGCAATTCATTTGAAAATCACCCATATAATATCGTGCAGTGGATTACAGAAAAATGCTTAAGTGTGTATACATACATACATAGATATATATCACAATTAACTTAAAAATAATCAGCATACAATTATCTTTTTTTCAGAGGGGGAAGGGGATTATATTGCACTTTATAATTGAAAATTAAATCACAAATTATTAAACAAAAACTTAAGGGTTTTTTTTTAAGTGATTAATATTTCTAGAAATAGCTGCTGGTGACATTAAAAAAAAAAAAAAGTTAAACTTGTTTAAAATGGTTGAAAATGTATGCCTGTAAAAAAAGATAAATAAAGAAATAAAAGTCGTATACAGATAAGATATACTACTGAAATATTCTAAATACCCCTTACAATAAATAAAAAAAATAAATTAATGGAAGGTAATTAGCATGATAAGATAATGTTAGTTGTAATAAATTATATTTAATGCCACAAAAATGAGATTCAGTACGTATTCTTTTAATTTTTCTTCTTTTATTTTTATGACAGCGAGAAATAAATTTTAGTATATTTCTTGGTAAGAGAACAAAGCGACAGAGTGATCTCTAATTTTTTTTCGAAAGAATGACAAACATGTCTGCATTTATTAATATATATATATATATATATACACCCTCAAAAGACATTACTTTTTTTCCTATTTTTATTTTATTTGAAATGCACAAGAGGATTCCATTCTAACATAATTATTATGCTTAAGCATTCAATCATTTGAACTTCAGAAGAAATATTTGAAAATTATGCACCAAAATTTTGTTAAAAAATTATGTAAATTATTATTTACATAGTTTTTAACCCTACAAAGCCTGATTTTTTTTTCTTCTGTGCCTGGAATAAATATATGTGGTGATATAAATAATTAGTATTTGGGGGAAAATAATAAACTAAATCATAACTAAATATTTTACTAGAAAATCAAGTTTTTAATGTGGAACATTCATAAAAATACAATTTTCGAATACGTAAACTACAGCAATACAAAAACTAATTAATCTCTGCAGTGTAAACTATATTATTTTTTTCCAACGCGCGGGGCAAAACTCTTTAATAACTATTTTTTGTCAAACATCGAACGCAAGGCTACAGTGCAAATTTCAAATAATCTTGATAGTAAAAGGAACAGTTAGTGACATCTACAGGATATTGCCAGAGTTATATATTTGCATGTATGCACAGTTACTCAAATGCCAATAAACATCTATACCAGTATTTCATAGAGGTGGAGGGACATTTAAAGTGGCTGTTCCACATATGGCACCATTTGCTTTGTAGGGTTAAATTATATAGCATCTATTTATATTATACAGCGTCAGCAAAAAAATCTTTACAGTTGTGCGGCAAAAAAATTTTTTACATGTTATTTGTCGTTCCCGCCGTAAATGTGTGGTGAAGCTTAGTGATGGCGTGTTGCGTTAGTCGGTCACAGACGACTTTTCCCTACCCTATCAACACTTAGTTCGCCTCATTGAGGTTGTGACCTCTTTGCTCCCGCCGGTCAGTATTTCGTTTACTTGCAAGTTTATGATGTAAGTTTGAGATCTACATAGATTTAAGTACTTACATCGATATTACCATTCTATACAATGGGTCGGAAGAAGTTTAAAAGGGAAGAGAAATCCCATGCCTTGACTCTGCTACAGAAGGGAGGACTCTGTGATTGATATAGCCAGAGATCTGGCGGATCGTCCGAGATGTAGCCAGGAAGCAGATGTAGACAGAGATCAATGCCTAAATGGCTGCAGATAGTAATAAAATGTAAAGGTGAAATGACAAAATACTGACGGCAATGTAATCTTCACAATAAACAACTTGAATGTTAAGATTTTAATTTAAATGTTTATATTTTAATTGACATTGCAAAGATTTTTTTTTCGGCACGGTATACGGTTTAAAAACTATTTAGTACTTACGCTACCTGTGTAATAATGTAATTTGAAATACAAAACGTTTGAAAAAAAGAAAAAAAAAAGGACTGTGAATATTTTAATTATATATATATATATATATCATCTGAGATGAAAAGAGCAGTTTTTGAATTATAATATTGAATTTAATAATAGGAATGTTTTAGAATTAGTGTAAAAAAAAGGTATAATATACGCAATTAAACCTTATTTTTGGTCATAATTTTAATAAAGTTTGAGAATGTTTAGCTATTCTTACAAATACATGCTGTATTAGATGAATTTGAAACATTATTATAACATCCTGTAACTGAAAATACGCATATATTATGTTAAAATGTGGCTACAAAATCGGTATTAATGGTACAGTAGAAATGACAATAGCTGAATTTAATCAAAGACACGTATATAGAGAGAAACTGTATTTAATTCGATTGTCCATTGTCAAATGGATTAAAGCGGATATTCTGTATATGACTAGAGAAATTACTAGTATCACCATTACTATTTCTATGATTAACATTACAAATTAATATATTGTGATCATCACAAAACCTTTTTCTGTATTGTCCTACGCAAATTCATGCAGTACAAAATATTTATCAAAATTATTATTTATTGAAATTGTTTTTCAATGTGAATGCAAACGACTTTCATCTCAGAGATGAATGTCAATTTTCGCTCCGCAGAAAAATTTAGAAAATGCATTTTTTCAGAATTTTCTTCTTTTTTTCTTTTCTTTTTTGTTTTTCCTACCTTCTTTCTAATTCTTTCTTTCTCCTTTCCTCTCTATGTATATTGTTTAAAATGAAAAGAAAAAAAAAAAAAAAAAAAAAAAAAAAAAAAAGATAGCATTGTTTTAAATTATTATAATAATTCTATGGTTTAACCATTCGTGTTAAAGGTAGGTGAGACCAGGGCTAGTTAGCATAGATTTTAGTTTTTAATTTTTCTAATTTTTGGGACAATATTTAGAGAAGTTCTAATGACTGCATAAGAAAGGTTAACGCTTTGGCTATAACCCCGTATGACTAATTAATTAAATAAGTCTAAAAAAAAAAAAAAACTTTTCCTAAATGCTTACAACTATGCCAACTAGGGGCGAGTGCATACCAGTCGGGGCGAGTTGGCATAACGTGATATAGGTAGGGATACTTACTCAGAACATAACAATTTACGAAGAAAAACTTTTTTTTTTTTTCAACATGTTATTTTAATAATATTTGTCCAAAAAGTTCTGCTTAAATGTATAAAAAAGTAGTGATTTCACGAAGAAAAATAAATTATGCTTATTATTATAGCGACCTATATTTACTGAAATAGAATTAGCTCAATGTCTAAAATCAACCACGAATGTAGAAGTTGCGTGCTCGTTTATTTGAACAGGTGGCCTCAACTTTTTCACAATTTTACTTTGGTCGTACAAAACTGAATCTTTTTCGTCTGGTCATATCCATTTTTTCACTTTTTGACAGGACAAGCGAATCTCATTGTCATCGGTTTCGTTAATTTTCCTAATGTACTGAAGAGATTAGTATTTGACCAAAAAAAGTCATTTATTTTGTACTCGGGGTGAGCAGGAGACCCTTAATTTTATGAAGGATTAGTTGTTGGCCTTGTTTTATGCGAACTTTCAGAATCTTTTTGAGGTTCTCTAGAGTTCGTAGGTACTTTTGAATAAAAATCCTCTGCCAGATTCTTGGCTGGAGGCTGAAGGTGAAAACTCTTCATCTTGGCGAGGTTTGAAGTGTCATAAAGGAAGAAACTTTGAAGTATCATAAATGAAAGGCAAGCTATGCCATAGATGCGTTGTAGCTATGCAAAATGGCTCCATATCCAACTATGCCAACTAGCCAATCAGGGATACCCACCGTAAAACAAATACTACAGAATCCGAAACGACAAAAAAAAAAAAAGAAAAGAAAAAAGATACATGCATGGAACAGCAGTTATCCACTCTTTCGAAAACCGCCATAAGCACTGCCTCAATTTGATCTACAGATTCACCACACCAAAAAAATCTACGATGAAAATACACCCCATGACAAAAAGATAGGAACAAAGGGTTTTTTCGTTGATTTTTCATAAAATAACATTATCTAAATTGCGCTTATCATTTATTATTATCATAAAATAACACTATTTCCCGACTAGTTTTTGTTTTAAGACTAATTTAGAAAAAAAATAAGACTAAAATTTTTCTAATTTAAGACTACACACCGCGACAAAAAGATAGGAACAAAGGTTTTTATTTTTTATTTTTATTTTTTATTATTTTTGAATATGATTGTTTTGAATGTGAATATTTTGAATATGATTCAAAGATTTAATATGTTTTTGATATGATAATATTTTGTTATGATAATAAATGATCAGCACAATTTAGACAATGTTATTTTATGAAAAATTTAAAAAAATACTTTGTTCCTATCTTTTTGTTGCGGTGTGTAGTCTTAAATTAGAAAAAATTTAGTCTTAAAACTTTTCGAAATTAGTCTTAAAACAAAAATTAGTCCGGGAATAGTGTTATTTTATGATAATAATAAATGATAAGCACAATTTAGATAATGTTATTTTAAGAAAAATCGAAGGAAAAACCCTTTGTACCTAACTTCTTGTCGCGGGGTGTAGTATTTACTCACCAGTCAGAAAAATAATGAAACAAGATTTTTCCTTCATGGTGCATCCAAGCAGATTGAATGTACGGTGGATGGTGCACCTATACATTACTCCACCTCACTAGTAAAACGACAGCTCTCTACCTCCTCTGTGGCAGGAAACAGAAGCTGAATGCCAATTCTTATGCCAACTAACCACGGTCTTCCATATTGACAATTTTTTTGCAATAGTTATAGAGGAAGTTTACATCCCTAGGAGAGGGGGGAGGGGAACTATTCTACTATACGTATACTATTTATTTTCCAGTTGACTATTACTATTATAAATAATTCTTTTCAATTTCAGAGTAGTTGATTAAAATTAAATTACATTGTGCATATTTAAATTCTGTCTCATACGGCTGCTTAAAAAAAAAAAAAAAAAAAAAAGTTATTGCAAAGCCCCTTGTTGAGCGATTTTTACCAAAAGCTGATAGGCACTAATCTATCTCAAGATGCAACTACATATAAATTTTTATATGATATTATGTGCTCTCGTTCTTGAGTTACACCTGTTACAATATATTTGCTGTATACACAAACAAAAACAGCCAGAAATTTTCTAAAAATGGTCAAATTATATTGTGGACCTCTCAAAACGTGTAAATCTATTGAAAACTGGAAATTAATTTTTTTTTTTAGAAAACCAATACCTTTCTTCTGTTGAATATAGAAGAAAGTAAAAGTGAAGAGTGATTTTTTGAGCTAAAAAGCAGAGCAGAACATTTTCTTAATGTCATGAAGAATTTTATTTTTGGGGCATGTAGAGAAAATTTTAATTTCGTAAGAACGTATTTCTGTACAAGTATCTTAAAGTATTAAATTTACTTCTATAAAAGTAAATACTTATTTATTTATTTGTTTAATGCATCAAGTGAAATTTGTATGCCTTATTGTTCTATAATAATAAATTAATATGCAAATAGACTTTTTTTATGGTATAAAAAATTATATTCACAATATTTTAGGATATATATATATATATATAGATACATTGGATACTTTTTTCGGTTTTACAAGTCAAACACGATATATTTTTGAATTAAGGAAATTAGTTTTCACAATTCATATCTTCAGTTTTATACAAGGGATATTGTATTAGAATTGTTTGAATTAATGCTTAATTTCAATCACATACTCAGTTTTATTCAAAGCACATTGTTAACACATTCTATATTGTTTCAAAGGGTAAAACTCTTTTCCTTTCATAGAATTGTTTGAATTACTGAAATTAATTTCAATAACGTATTCAGTTTTAATCAAGGCATATTGTTAAAACATATTTTATTGTTGTAAAAATTAATACCCTTTTCTTACCATATAACTGTTTGACTGAATGAAATTAATTTCAATAATACCTTCAGTTTTATTCAAAGTATATTGTTAAAACATCTATACATTAATTTGAAACATGTTTTTGTCTGTCTCCACTATACTGAGAGAACTACTTGGTGTAAAAATTTGGTTGAGGTGTCTAAAAAAAGGTCTTGGTCTGTAGATGTGCTATGAGAAGAGAAAAATAAAAAAAAGTCGAACGGTTTCGCCCCCCGGGGGGAAACCGTTTCTCCCCCGGGGGAAACGGGTGGGAAACCGTTTCCCACCCGTTTGGGTTAAAAACACGTTTACGAGCTTAACTAAGCTTCAAATTACTTCACGGTGAAGAAATTGTACATATGGGGTCTAGAGTCGAATACTAAAAAATCAATATCTGCGAATTTGGAATTTTCGATTTTAAAGGGGGGAAAAAGGGGGAAAGTAGATTTGGAGGGAAGGGGAAAGGGGGGAATTAGTTTGAGAGGGAAATCCGTTCTAGACCCACACATGTAACACCTCATTTTAAAGGTCTTGAAAATTCATGTCGATTGGGGATGTTTGTATACAGCATAGTGCGACCCCTGGTTGTGAAAAATGGAACTAAGTGATTTTGCTGTAGACCATATCATGTTGCACCTTATTTTAAAGGTCTTGGTATTTCCTGACGGTTGGTGATCTTCGCACAGAACACACTGTGCCCCCTGGTGGTGGAAAGTGCAACTAAAGGATTTTGCAGTTGACACCACCATGTGACACTTTATTTTAAAGGTCTTGGAAATTCAAGGCGATTGTTGATAGAGGTCTTGAAATTTCATGTTGATTGGGGATGTTTGTATACAATATAGTGCGCCCCCTGGTGGTTAAAAATGGAACTAGGTGATTTTGCAGTAGACCCTATCATGTCACAACTTATTTTAAAGGTCTTGATATTTCCTGACCGTTGGGGTTTATGTATAGAATACGCTGCGCCCCCTGGCGGTGGAAAGTGTAACTAAAGAATTTTGCAGTTGACACCACTATGTGACACCTTATTTGAAAGGTCTTGGAAATTCAAGGCGATTGGTGATGTTCGTGTACAACATACTGCGCTCCCTGGTGGAGGAAAGTGGATTTTGAAGCGTGTGCGTAGCATGCCTGCTATACGGTGTCGCTGCCACAGGCAGCGGTAACACGAGTCAGAGGTTTGTTCGGTTCAAGGTTAATTTTTGAGAATTTTTCCATGTTATTAGCGGCCTTCATATACGTGCCGCAGGCACTGGGTCACGAACCCGAGTTCCGTTCTGTTTGAGGTCAATTTTTTTTGTTACAGATGATTATTTTTTTCGCAATGCTTTTATTTAAAAATAGAATTTCAAACAAATTCGAGTTAAAGATATAAAATCTAACGAATTTAAGGTTCATTTAAGGTTATTATCACGGGCCCAGGCATTGCCGGGCTGGTTTGTTCGGTTCCAGGTTAATTTTTGGGAATTTTTTTATGGTGTTAGCGCCGTGTATGCGCTGCTGCAAGCACCGAGGTCACAAGGCAGAGTTTCGTTCGGATCGAGGTAATTGTTTTGTTACAGATGATTATTTTTTTCGTGATGCTTTCATTTAAAAACAGAAATTCAAACAAAATCGAGTTAAAGGTATAAAATAATACAAATTTAAGGTTCATTTAAGGTATCATGGGCCCAGGCAACGCCGGACGGGTCAGCTAACATATAGTCTTAGTATTAAACGAAATAGAAAATAAAAGATAGCATCTGTTTATTTGAAGTCAGTTTGACGTTACATTGAGAGTACTTTGTTGAAAGTGATGTCATACATAGTATTTCGATTTATAAGCATTTTTCCGACTTTCTCTTTTTAAGTGAAATGTCGTAAATTATATTAGATGTTTTAACATGAAATACATTTAAATAATGATGCTACGGTTTTTGAAACATTACGGTCAATAAAGTGATCGTCGAATTCGACGGGTTCCAGCTAGCCTTAGAGATATCCTGCCTTTGACATCTTCAGTTTTATTCAAAGCATATCGTTAAAATATTTTATATTGTTGCAAATGTTAAAACTCTTTTCCTACCTTTGAATGGAATGAATAAAAGAATGATTGAATGAATAAAGGAATGAAAATAAAATAAGTCTCAATAACATCTTCAGTTTTATTCAAAAAGTATTGTTAAAACATATTATATTGTTGGAAGGTTAAAACCCTTTTCCTACATTAGAACTGTTTGAATTAACGAAATGAATTTTAATCATAGTTTCAGTTCACACATTTCAGCTCAAATCACATTGTTAAAACATTTTATATTGTTACAAAGGATAAAACTTTTTTCCTATCTTACAACTGTTGTTGTTGAAAAAGTAGATAGATTTACAGGTACAAGTGAAATATGAACAGTTGGAATAATGTGAATACTCCATTCAGTTCTATGGAGATTAGGGTGGAGCTTAAAAGCCATGATTTTTTTAAATTGTTATTTTTATAAGTCTCACTCTTTTAATTTGTTCCTTTTGATACAAAAACACTATATGAAAAGTTTGAGCAATAAATTTTAATATTTAATGGTTGCTCAACTGACTCAAAATTTATAAACTTAGAAAAAAATAAGAATATTAGCTGTACTGTAAGAAATACATACTTACAATGTATTTATTGTTTTAATTTTAACAATTTATTTACTTTACTGTACAAATTATTAGCTTTTTATTATACATTAAAATTTTATTGCCTTTGAAAAGGCTGAGACAGAGATTTTTTGCTGCTATCTGGATTCATTTTGTGACGATCTTCAACAACTTGTAGCAGGAATTGTAGTTGCATTTCATCATGAGTTATCAAACCACTGTATTTTGAATAAGTGCAACTGCACGCTCAGCATGGTCATTTACTACTTGTAGGTATTTTATTATCCCTTTAGCCTGTTTATAGTCCTCGCTTGACTCCCACAAGTCAGGATTAACTTCAAGATCCAACTGGAAGTTCCAACAATTGAAACAATATCATTGACTTAGCTGTCACAAAATCTTCCAAGTTTTCATTCTTGAATGAATGAAGAGCAATACCGATTCCCTTAGAGTAATTTTTAGCTTGATTTCCTGCATTAGCATCTTACTGCAAAGCATTAACCATGCGTCTTTTGGTTAATAAACTGACACAGCTGTCAAATAAAGACAAGTCAACCAAGCCCTTCTGATAAATACCACAAGTGCTTAGCAAATTTATGTGATGATGACTTGGAAATTACTGAATGTATTGATGAGTATTCTAGTAGTGATTTGAGAACAACAAGTCATTATAAGGGGCACATGCAGCTTGAGATTCAAGCTTTCAAGTATACACGGACTATGAAAACCCACACATCATGTACTCCTTATTTCTCTTCTGAAGTCAGTTTAAATTGATCCTTGAACATCCAGATCTTGAGGCAATATATCACTTTGGACATCTAGCGGGCATAGTGCATTGCACCTGGTGACATAAATCTGACTCCCCTTCTTGGGAAAACACCAAGATAGATAATTACAAGTTCTAAAAATTCTTTATAATCCCCTCTTAGTTTTATTTCTCTTTGTTCTTCTAGGTACTTCTTTGCATAGTTCATCGTATCGTGCTTTATATCTTCTACTAAATTGGTGACATCATCAAATGAAATTGCTGGTTCATACTTTTCTCTATCAATGAAGCTACAACATTTTTGAAAGTGTTTAAATAGTGCAACTCCAAGAGAAGATTTGACTCCGATACATATTCTAATACAGTACTAATTATCAGTTCCATAATGTGATGCCTGCAAGCCAGTGATAAGAGCTCTTTTTTAAACTTTTGCTCTATAAGACACATGCACCAGAATTATGACCAGTATTTGAGCTGGTAGTATCAAAGCACATTGCCCTAATATTATCTGCTATTCCCCAGTCTTGAATGGCTTCGAAGACAGCTGCTGTGGAGATGTCCTTAGAGACAAATTTGGCGATGAATTTAGTGACTAGGTGACCGAAAAAAAAAAAAAAAAAATACAAATTTTGTCAAAGACAGAATTTAGTTTAATACGGAGGACTATTAATTTCAATCTGTAAAATTTTTAATTTTGATTTTATCGCATTTTTTGATCGTAAAATTGGGCCACGTACTTTTTTAAAAGACTGAAATGAATTAAAATAAAGTGTTGTCACCTAAATTTCATACTTTAGTTAATTAAAAAAAAAATCTAATTGTCGTGTCGTAAAACTGTTTGTACCCCTGGATTGAGAAAATCACCCCTTTCATTTGGTACGAAATTTGTAACGATAGGACTGATATTTCGAATTTATTTTAGTGTTACACATGACTGCTCTACAAAAACTCCACATTGAAACTAATAGTTCTCCGTCCTTACAATAATAATAATAATAATAATAATAATAATAATGTAGGGTTGCCAAAATTTGAAAGCTTTATCCTTAGCAGGAGTTGAGTTTCTGGAATTTTCCGGAATGATCTAAACGTTTTTCGCACGCTACTACCTACTACCTCAAACTAACGCCAACCTACGCAAAAACTATAAAAGGACAAGATCCACTGCTGATTAACTTTAGCTTGTGTTCATACTTCGAAATGAGTGTTTTGTCGCAGAAAAACTGTGAGATAATCTGTTGGTCATCGTTCCTGGGCATGCAGTATTTCTGTTCTGTGGTGTATAATCGCTGTTTAGGTGATTTTTGTGGTACGAGTAATGTAGTTATTTTGGTTTGTCTGGAAAATATTCATTGAATGATATGTATTCGTCGATTAAGCCATAAGTTTCGGTCTAATGAGTTTTTATATAGGAAAAAAATAATAAATAAATAATGATAATAATAATAAAAAAAAAAGACTGCAAAACAGCGTTACCGACTCAACATATTTTTTGTCTTGACAAAATGTCAACATATATATTTTTCTCACAATTTTAATTTCGTCCATCTAGTATTCAAGTGGTTAAACTGGTTAAAGGTACTGGTTAAAGCTGAGATATAGTCTTCCCTCAAGTGGGAGAAATTAGATTATAGCAGTGCCACCTATTGGATAATATATCCTTAAACTTAATAAGCACTAATTTAAGTTACAGTACAAATGTGTGTTAAGTTTAGTTAAATTCTGTCCTTTGATTCTTGAGATACAGCGTCCACGAAATTTTGTCGACACACACAGACATACACAAAAACACGCATGCAAACATTTTCTAAAAATAGTCGAATCGTGTTCAGGACATATCAAAAACATATAAAACCATCGAAAACAGGAATTTTAAAATTTCAACGAATCCAGTGTTTCCTTCTTATACATTTAAAAGAAAATAATATAAAAATAATGCCACCTAAATTTAAAAATGTACAGATTTAAAAATGTAAGATTCAGCAGAAATAAATTAAAAAGTAATCTAAAGATTTGACATAGGCAACTTAAGATTTAATACGGGAAGACAGAATTTTATCACTGTAACCTCCTCCTGGTGAGATAGAACCGTGAAATTATTTGCATATTGCACTGTTATTGACTATGAACTTGGAAATTGTAAGCAAAATTGGTTTGATGGAAGTTGGTTAAAAATTGACTGCAAGATATAACTTTGACAGAACAAGTGAGTTAAATAAATGCGTGTACAAATTTTGAATTGGAATTGGGATTTCAGGAACCTCGGCTCTCATCAAATTCTTTATGAGCATGTATTGTGCTCGGATTTATACATGCATGCAAAATTTTAGCTCAATCAGATGATAGAAACTGGGTTAAAATTCGGAAAAAAAAATTGAACTAGAGTTAGGGGCCCAGTATCCCCAGACTCCCTTATAGAAATAATACATGTAAGCAAAATATCAGATCAATTGGATAATAGGAAGTGGGTTAAAATTCGCTTGCGTACCTTCACAGGCATTAAAAGGAGTTAAAAAAAATATATGAAAACAAAGTAAAATGTAATCGAAATCTGTCTATTTGTTAGTTTGCATAAAACGGCTTTTTTTTTTTTTTTTTTTTTTTTTTTTCAATACAAATATAGGAAAATGTTTCCTAATATTCAGCGACAAATGATTTTACATTTGTTCATTTATTTATTAATTATTATTATTATTATTATTATTATTATTATTCATATGTTTTAAAAATAACTTATTAAACACTCACTAGTTCATTCTCATTTTTATTATAATTATATACCTTATGTAGGAAAGTCTTTCATGATCTATGTATGATCAGGGCCCGGATATGCTTTTTGGAAGCCCGGGGCACTGGTGCTATTTGGAGGCCCCCTTACCCCAAAAGGACCCATTCTCAAAAACAAAAATAAGTAAATAAAAATAGTGCATTTTTAAAAATTTCCCTTCAATTATACCTTCTATTTTCTCATTGTTTTAGAAACTTATAACAAAATCATTAGTTTTACGTGCAAGAACAATGAAAAACTGAAGCACATTGATCAGCCAATGTTTAGGAAATTAGTCACAAAATTTAATAATTGTTTAAGCTCTCTAATAAAATACAGAAAGAAAAATCTAATCAATTTTTGTTTTTGATAGACATTCCGGGTGATCCAAAAGTCAGGACAAACTTTAAAAATGAATAATTTGAAAACGAATAAAGATACAAAGATACGGTTTTCACCAAACGGATGAAAAAGAAACCGGGTTTTGTGTGGCAACGAAAAAAAAATTAGTTCTGTTGGCGACCAACAGATGGTGCTATAGTGTTTTATTTCACCAAAAGATGATTTACAAATGAAAAAAGAGTTGATAACTTACAAGTGAGGTTAATTACAGTTAATTACTACTACTACAATAACTGCTCAATGTGCTGTCTATCATTCAGAAGTACAGATGTGAGACGATTCACCACATCGTTCACAGGATTTAGTAGCATTTCTTGCGCTATGACAGACACATTTTGTCGGATGTCATCTTTCAGTGCTGCTAGTGATTCCGGTTGGTCGCGGTACACTTTTGACTTCAAGAATCCACACAGCCAAAAGTCACAGGGTGTCAGATCGGGAGATCTTGGAGGCCATGCGGGATTAAAGTAGCGACTGAGAATGCGATATTTCGATGCATGTAAGCTTCGACAATCATTACCTGCTGCAGTTGCTCCTTTTTATATCGTTTGTTGCTTTGCATAATCCTACATCAGAAATCCGACAGCGCCATCTGTTGGTCGCCAACAGAACTATTTTTTTTTCGTTGCCACACAAAACCCGCCTTCTTTTCCATCCGTTTGGTACAAACCGTATCTTTGTATCTTGATTCGTTTTCGAATTATTCATTTTTAAAGTTTGTCCTGACTTTTGGATCACCCGGTATAATGAAAAAAAATTGTACTATTACTTCTTAATTTTTGGAAATGAGACCCCCTAAATTTGGAGGCCCTGAGTCAGTGCCCCGTGTGCCCGTGCTATAATCTGACCCTGCGTATGATGCATGATTTTAAACTCTTGTTATGTTATTAAAGTATTTTCTTCTTTTAACGGTCACGATGCTTATTGCGATAATATCAAACGAGGGACAAATAGAAAGTATCCCAATTTATAATAATTAATTATTATTTAAATTAATATTAGCCTAATTTTATTTAAATGGTTTATTATTGTAATTTGTGATGATACTTTATTTATTTGATTAATTATTTAGAGGTGCCCTTCAGTGGATGTCATCGTTATAAACATGGTGGGCGTTAAAACAGGAAAGTACAATTATAACGTTTATTTTAAATAATAATAAAAAAAAGTAACAATATTCCATTCTGACTCATTCTTAAATTTTTTACGATATATTCTGTAATACACGTAAATATTTCCTTTTGTATGAGTATATGAATGATTTAACTTTTTTACTAAAAAGAATTTCATACAATCATTGTATGTCTCATTCTCATTTTATGATAACTATGTCCTGTATTATGGGAAAATGTTTCATAGTTAATGAGGGATGCAAGATTTCACTTCCATTTTCTTTAAATATGATTCACACAACTATTCTCTGACTCACTTTCACTTTTATTATACGCTCTACCAATAAATATTTGGGCATTTTCAATTTTAGACATTTTGTTAAATATCTAGAAAAATTCTTTGGGAATAATTTTGAAGTTTTAGGAATAAAAAGAATTATTATACCACATATATTTCAGCAATAACATTTTTCTCAAAGAAGAAACAGAGACCATTAAAAAATTAAACAAAAATCAAATTATTTTGGATCACCCTGTGAAAAGTAATGCTTGAAATATGTTTCGGCTGTAACATGTGATTATGAGACTCTTTCTAATTATCTCTACAAATTTTTATGAGGCTATCCCATACATTCACGGAGATATAAGTTTCTTTAAAAAACTGCACAAAAAATTGCCACTTTTTTTAAATTATAACACGTAGGGTATTTGATCCAAAACAAAGCCCTTTTTCAAAAAAATTGGCATACAACATTAGACACAGCATATTGCAATCAGAATATAAAAATTTTAACTATCTTAAGAAATATGAGCATTTTTCAAAGCCTGTTTTCAACTACGCATGCGCAATCTTAAAAAAATTTTTACTTGCATAATTTAATAGCCAGAAATATTGAGCTATTTCTATGAAAACCCCAAATAAATATCTTGTAAATTTAAAAAGGAGTCGGCAAGAAGATGAACTGAATTTCAGTTTTTTTCAAAATAAAGTTAAACTATAAGGGGGTGGGGAGGGGGGGTTACTCGCATTTTTATTTTGTTTCAATTAATAAAATAAATATTAATAAATTATAAATAAATATTAATAAAAACCCTTATCATCATCTTTTTTTTTTTCTTTTGTGAGAGCAACGGAACTTCTGTTCATTCAAATTCTCATAACTCTTTGAAATTACATGATATTTTTTTGGGGCTTTCATATAAGTAGCTCAATATTTTTGGCTATTAAATTGTACAAATGAAATTTTCTAAAAGCTTTCGACATGTGTAGTTAAAAATTATGTTGCAAAACTGTTCATATTTCACAAGCTATTTAATATTTTTCCATTCTGATTGCAGTATGCTGTGTCTAACGTAGTATGCCAAGTTTTCTAAAAACGGCTTTGAACTGGCTTTCATATCCTACATGTTATACTTAAAAAAAGTGGCAATTTTTTTGCAATTTTTACTTTCCGAACATACTATCTAAGGTATTGCAATCATGTCAAAAATTTGACATTGAGATTTTGGTGTATCTATACGTTTTAAAGTCTCCTGAGTTCATTTTTGCTATTTTTAGAGTGATGTATGTGAATGAGACTATGTGTGTGAGTTAGAGATGGGATAAACAGTTACATTTCAGTAATAGGTTACATCATTTCATACACTGTAAAAAAATAACTATTATCAGCTACAAGAAACTCTCTGTGATTGGTGAAAATAATTATTTTCTCCAATCACAGAGTGTTTCTTGCAGCTGGTAATTGTTATTTTTTTACAGTGTACTGCATACACTGTAAAAAAAATAACTATTATCAGCTGCAAGAAACTCTCTGTGATTGGAGAAAACACTGTAAAAAAATAACTATTACCAGCTGCAAGAAACTCTCTGTGATTGGAGAAAATAATTATTTTCTCCAATCACAGAGAGTTTCTTGCAGCTGGTAATAGTTATTTTTTTACAGTGTATGGTAATATATTCCAATACCCTATTATTTTTGTGACCTATTACTACTTAATTGAAATGCGACTTTGATATATGCATTATATACACGTGTTGTACATAGTGCATGCGATTTATGTTTTTGAATAACAACATTTTCGAATAGTAATCTTCTCTTATTGTAGTCGCATTTTCTTTCATTTTAACAACAAAATTGCTATCATTAAATATTAATAGTAAAAGATATAATCCATGAAACGTTTGTCCTGAAAGAGTACGCACATGCGAAAACAGAATGTTGCAAATAATATTGAGTAACATATATCCGTTTCCTGTAACCGTTTCCTGTACAAATATATAAACTATATTATTGAAAAAATGTTATTCAGTTGTTCAAAAAAAGTTTTATTAAAAAAAGATTACAATATTTCAAATTCTAAACAGCGAAATAATTTATTACATGAAAATAATAATAATAATAATAATAATAATAATGAAATAACACTAGAACTATGCTGTAATAATTATTTCATAACAATTATGTTATAATTGAGTTTTAGAGTTTGAGCTAATAAAAAAAACACTTCTTTTTAGTTTACATTCTCTGTCATAAACCTACTGCCGAATCCGGGTTAAAAACGGAAAAAGAAAAAAAAAAAGAAATAGAAATATCAGTCCTATCCTTACAAAATCGGTACCAAATGAAAGGGGCGGTTTTTATGAATCAAGGGTTGCAAACAGTTTTTTGACAAGGCAATTCGATTTTTAAAGTTAACTAAAGTATGAAATTTAGGTGGGAACACTTCATTTTAATTCCTTTCAGTCATTTTAAAAAGTACATAGCTCGTTAGAAATTCGGTACCAAATGAAAGGGGCGATTTTTCTGAATCCAGGGGAACAAACAGTTTTTCCACACGGGAATTAGATATTTTTAAATCAACTAAAGTATGAAATTTAGGTGGCAACACTTAATTTTAAAATTTTCATACTTTTTAGTACGAATCAAGTTAATAGAAAAGTCTTTAATTATTATTATTTTATTTTTAGAAATACTATTCAATGAAAGATATTAATTTGTCATATTATTAAATGCATTGTTTAGAAAAAGAAAACTTAATTTGCGCATTTAAAACATAATTTAATGATAAAAACATACGTATACATTTTATATAAAATTAAATACTTTGCAATTTTAGTATTTGAAAAGTAAAATAAATTAATTTGATTAAAATGCAACTGCTATTCAAAAATAACAATTTTTCAGCATTTTTAGTTTTAAGGCGTAAAAGGCGCTTTGAAATTAAATTTCCAGCTTTAAAAAAGAATCCCTAACAAAATATATGGTTGTTCGGCAGAAAAAAAAGTCCAAACTAACAACCGAATTATTCTTCTCGATCATACTTAACAAATGCACAGTGGGATGACGTCTTTCAAGATGCTTTTTCAAATTCGGAGCAGTTGTTATAAAATTTAAATTTTGTTTGCAAAGATCGCATAATGCGATTTTCCCAATCGAATCTTGAACGGTCATATACAACCATAAATAATTAATCATTTTACTCATCATGAAAAAGTCTCTGTTAAAAAAATCAGATAAAGCAATTAACTGATTAAAATAAATAAGAAAATGAAAAGCGAAATACAAATACGCATTCTCTTATCGAATTTATCGGCACATAAAAACACATGAAAAAGTGAAATATTCCCAAGCACATTTGCGTGCGTCACACGCTATTATGTAATATGAATCCCAGCTGCTATTATCTCAAATATGCTGCTCTACTATCCAACCAGCTACTGGCCAGATCTAGTTCGACATTAATTAAAAGCGTTCAAATCGTAAACAGAAACACCACTCCACACCATTCCCCTCTCGTAAACATTTCTCTCAAACAAGCGAATCTGTATAAACAATCCCATACCCAAACGATTTTATTATCCCATGAAAAATAATCAATACCAAATAATCATTTCTGAGCTAAAAATGAAGGATGTCCAATATTAGCACAAAGTTATTTATTCTTCACGTTAAAATTCCCTTGCCTATTAAAATTATTTAGATTAATATACTTTACAAGGAATATTCCGTAATACATTAAAGAAAATATTAGAAAGCTTAGCTGTAATTTTTTTTTTTAACGTAATGAATGATCATGGAAATAGATTACTGGCCTACAATAACACTGAACAGCAGAACTGTAGCAAACCGTACGTACTCGATACTGGGATACGGGTATTCTTTCAGATTCAGACTCGTAGTACACTGCAAAAAAATAACTATTACCAGCTGCAAGTACACTGTAAAAAAATAACTATTACCAGCTGCAAGTACACTGTAAAAAAATAACTATTACCAGCTGCAAAAAACTCTCTGTATTATTTTCTCCAATCACAGAGAGTTTCTTGCAGCTTGTAATAGTTATTTTTTTACAGTGTAAGAAATCGGTACTTTGGAATTTGTCTCGTTACTTTCATCTTTCATTACTGTACACTGTAAAAAAATAACTACTACCAGCTGCAAGAAACTCTCTGTGATTGGAGAAAATAATTTTCTCCAATCACAGAGAGTTTCTTGCAGCTGGTAATAGTTATTTTTTTACAGTGTATCGTCGGATGCGAATGTTATTTGTTACTCGTAATTTCTTCGTTATCCGTATGTGTATGATGCGGGGTGCGGTGATTGTAGATGCGAGAAGATGGGTGTTTTATTCGTTACTCGGTACTTTTTCTTTACCCGTATAATGCGTTTCGGACTGTTAGTTTTCGTACGATTTGGATTTCGGTAGTAGCCGGCGTTATAATATTGTTTTTGTATTTTGTAAATTCATTATGTAAAAGAAATAATTCAAGCTTTTTACTCATATGATGGTGTATCAAATCAGTTTTGTCGCCAGAAATTGCTCGTCTATTCGCGTGCAGAGATAAAGTTGATATTATTATTTTTTTAATAGGATATTTTTAGTAATATATTACCGTACTAATAGGCTACAATGCAATAATAATATTACTTATTATGTTACGTGAAATAACGCTCATCTCTAAGTGTGAGTGAGCACGATAGCGTCTATACGCCTTGCTTGAATGAGCTGAAAGTTAGTACATATGTTGTAGGTCACTGTGGCCCGAACCCTATTGATTTTGGTGTATCTACCACTCGTAGTTTTTTTTTTACAGGGACACAAAGGAAAATTCGTTATCATTATGGCCTATGGGCTCAAATTATTTAAAGTGTGGTAGTGTCTAAACGTCTCATTCAAATTAACTAATAATTTATACACATCTTATAAGTTCTCGGTACACAGACAGTATGAGTTTTGTTGAATCTAGCACTTGTAGTTTGTGTACAGGGACACATCATTATGGTTTATGGGCTCAAATTATTTAATGTGTGATGGTGTCTAAATGCTTTGTTCAAATTAACTGAAAATTTATACACATGTTATAGGTCATTGTCACACAAACTGTATAAATTTTGATGAATCTAGCACTTATAGTTCTTTTACAGGACACACAAAAAATTATTTATCATTATGGCCTATAGGTTGAGATTATTTAAAGTGCAATAGCATCTAAATGCCTTACCCAATTGAGCAGAAAACTTATGTACATGTTACAGGTCCCCATCGCACAATTTGTATAGATTTTGGTGACTGTAGCACTTATAGATTTTTACAGGGACACAAAGGAAAAATCTTTATCATTATGGCCTATTGGCTCAAATTATTTAAAGTAAGATAGCACCTAAACAACTTTTTTAAATGAACTGAAAATTTATATACATGTTTTAGATTACCGTCACACAAACTGTACGAATTTTGGAGAATCTAGCGGTTATAGGTTTTTTTATGGGGATATAACAAAAACTTCTTTATTATTATGGCTTATGGGTTAAAATTTTTTAAAGTGCGATAGCATCTAAGTGCCTTATCCGATTAAGTTGAAAATTGATACGCATGTTATAGGTGACTGTCGCACAAACTGTGTGGATTCTGATGAATCTAGCACTTATGAATTTTTACAGGAACTCAACGAAATTTTTTTTACTATTATATCTATGGGCTCAAATTATTTAAAATACAATAGTGTTAAATTAAACTGCATGCTATAAGGAGAAAAGTACTGAAGCATCCCATTATAATTTTCTCGTTTTCATATTTATATATAACGATTTCTCTTACTCTCCATTATCTATACAACCGTTAACTACTTAATGTTCGGAAAGTCGAGCGGAGTTACTCCAGATTTTTTAATGAAAGCGTTATAGCTCCATGAATATATGCGGTAGACTCATAAAAAATTGTACAGATAATTAGAGGAAGCCTTTTAATCGTTTGCTACAGTCAAAATGCATTTAAATCACTCTTTTTACAGGGTGATATAAAACACTTTGATTCTTCTTTAATTTTTTACTGGTTTCTTTTTTCTCTTCGGAAAAAACTTTTACTGAAGTATATGAGGTATAATATGTTCCTATGTTCTTCATACTTCAACATTACAAGATAATTCTTGAAGAATTTTTCTAGATATTCGACAAAATGTCTAAATACGAAAATGTAGAAGTACTTATCGGTAGATAGTGTCTAACTTAATCCCTTAGTTTAAAATAATATTTCATAATTTATCAGTGATGCAAGATTTTACTCTCTTTTTTAATACGCTTTTATTAATTTTTGACATGTAACTATTAATGTGTGTAACGGAATCTTGGAATTCAATTTTAGGTGACTTCTGATCGTCCAATTGACCTGAAATTTTGCACACGACTCCATTATCGAGGACAATACTAAATACAAGTGTTTCCAAGCGCCTATCCCTTCAGAGGGCATGTTCCAGAGGCAAACGTCTTTCAGACAGTGATTTTCCGCGGTCGCTTTGTTTAATTTTCCACTTTCAATGAACGTGCGAACTTTTTTGTTTAAATTTAAAATATGTAAAACTGAGAGTTTGACGTTGTACCCTAGTTTATTGTATCTGTCTGGATTATTAGATTTTCTATTAAGAAAAAAAATGTACACTTATTAATGACAAAATGTAGCTAATGTTATATATATTTTTTTGTTCAATCGGATAATTGATTAAAAAAGTAATAAGTAAAAACCCCATTTTAACTTTAAAATTATTTAAAAGGGAAAAACAAATTGATGCCAATGCCAAAATTAAATAAATAAATAAGTAAATATATTTCTTTTTATGTCGAAATAAATAAGAACGTGCAAACTTTTTTTTTTTTTTTTTTTTTTAATAATATTTTTTTCCCCAATGGCGCGGCACTTGCGACTAAGCATTGGCCGGGGGGGGGGGGGGTCGCCGAATTGATGACCATTTGCGAAGGGGCACCCAATGAGCGGTCATCGCTACCCCTAACAGGGACAACACATCCATGCCTTTTCCAAGATTCGAATCCAGGCCCAACCGTGTAGGAGTCAGGCACGCTAACCACTACACCGTCTGGGCGGCTTAAACTAAAATAATCAAAATAAAATTGAGAAAAATCGAGATAAAGGAATAGAACGGCTTCAGCACAAACCTCTTTGAGAAATTTCCAATTTGGCACCGAATTAGCTCGGACGTTTCTCGCCAAGATCTTTACTGACACAATTGCGATAGCCATTTTAAATCATCTATGAAATGACAATAAAAATTTAAAAACCACCAAGAAGCTCCTAAGTTAATGCTCCACCAAAGAAATAATAAATTAATAAATTTTAATAATAATAAATGTATTGTTTAGAAATAAGTTCGTATTGTAAAAACTTACATATTTCAAAATCGATTGGATTGGAAATCTAATTGGATTAACAATTATCAGAATGAACATTTTGGTGTATTAGTTGCCGTTTTGTGGTCTGACCTGTCACTTCCGTGAGGTAAATTCTTAGCCAAGATAGTACTGTGAGATATTTTTCTTAGCCAAAAGAATTGAATATACAAATTAACGTAATCGGAAAAATAAATAAAAATATAAAAGGGTTAACAACATAAAAATTATTTAATAAAATTAAAGTTGTACTATTCTTTAATAGTACAATAGGACTATTTTGTTCAGACAGCGATTTTGCGCAGTCGCCATTTATTGTATTACACTTTGAAATATCCAAGATGCCCACCAATACCTAATTTTACCATTTAATTTCTTAAACAATCTTAAAATATTATATGAAATCTGTAAAATCTTTCACATTTTTCAAAACCTACTGAAAAGTGAGATCTTTGATTGTAAGTAAAAAACCGATTGCCAATTTTGGTATCCGAGACCATTACCATTCATAAATTGGATGGCTTCTGAATATTTGTTGGCTTTTATATTAACTTGACATGATGTAACTAGAAACGTATGTAACACAATCTTGCAATTCAATTTTTGGTCACTTCTGGTCATCTGATTGACCTGAAATTTTGTACACGACTTCATTAATGATAACGTACTATATAAAAATGTTTTCAGGCACTTATCCTTACAGGTGCTGGTTCCAGGTGCAAAAAAGAAAAAAAAATCTATATATATAAAACGCTATCGTATGAGGCACATGATTTGGCCGTATTTATATAACGTCGAGCTGCAACAATTATTTTTTTTATTAAAGATTTAAAAATGCGTAAAATTTCTGGTGTGTCACTCATACGACTTTATCTTACCGTAGATTTCAATATTTTAGAGACAAATTGCAGATTAAATGCACGCATTTGAGATTTTTGAACAAAAATTGAAAAGAAATCCTGATTGCGAATAAGAATTGCCAGGTGTAGCTATGAATAACGAGCAGTTCTAAAAGGTACGACAGTCCAGGAATTTTGAACAAAAAGAGCCATTTATTTATGTTATATGCAGCATAAAGAATGATATGAATGAAAAAAAAAAAAAAAAAAAAAAAAAAGAGAGATACTTTTAATAACCGGTGAGCAGGCCCTAGTAAGACTTTTCTTTTGAGTCTGTTGAAAAATCAAGTTAACTGATGTTATGGAAAATGAGTAGTTAAAGTCTGTGCTCTCTCTGATATTACAGAACAAATAGTGGGTGGAACTACATTACGCCGCTTACTATAATTACCTGTACAGAAAGATGGAGTAATTCTCAATATGCCACTTCATCCTGGTAACTACATATTTAAGAGTAATGCGTCAACTGTGGAAAGACGATGAGTTTCTTTTCATAGATGAAATATCTGTGGTTACCTATGAGATGCTCTGTATGATCGAATCCCGTTTGCGACAACTGAAAATTGCAAATAATTTTTCGGAAGCATAAATTAATCGGAGAGTTAATGAAATTGCCACCTGTGCGAGAAAAGCAAGTTTTTCAACAGCCGGAATATATGAAGCCAGCTATGCATTTATGGCGGCTTTTGAAGCTGGTCGAGCTTAAAGAAAATATGCGGCAGCAAGGAGGTAGGACATTTTTTGATACTTTAAACGCCTTAAGAGTTAGAGAATTGACATCCGAACGTCTATCAATACTTCTAGAAAAAGGTTCGACATTCGCAATCAATGAGTTTTCGATTGAGAGAGCAGTGAGAATCTACCCAACGGATGATCAGGTAGATAAGCACAATAAGGAAGTTTTCCAATATTTTCAGAGAAAAAGGTACAAATATATGTACCATAAAGTTGGAACACAAGACCAACTTGTGGATGCTACACGAAATCTAGGTAATTCGATTTTGGACTCTGTTATATCTGATGACATCAATAAGAAAAGAGGACTTCCAAGGGTATTGGAAATTTTCGTGGGAGCCAAAGTAATGTTACGATCGAATATTGATGTGGCAAAAGACCTAGTAAATGGCAATATGGGTATTATCACTAAGATTATCTGACCACTCTTCCAAAACGACCAAGAATATGATACGGATATCCTATCAGTTAAGCAAATAAAAGGGTCTTAAAGTAAGACATAAAAACAACTGAAATGGCATTTAAGACACATAAATGTCTTAAAACATACATTAGACGTTATAGATATTTTAATTTAAGACAGAAAGATGTCTGAAATACCAATTTAGACACAAAAATGTCTGAAACACGTAAATACGCGAATTTTAAGTCAGCAAAACGCGTTTGAATTTTCAGACACTTTAGAAATTCAGACACTTGCAAAACTTAGAAATTTTTTCATATGAAATCTACTTATGAAAATAGGCTTATCCTACTTCTTTCTACATTAAATAAATATATTATTATTTTATATAATAAGCAGTTAAGCTACTTAAACTATGGTAGATTTATAAAATTAAATTTTCATGGAATAATACACTAGAGATATGAATGATATTTGCATAATATTATCTTTAACATAATTCATAAACAACATACTTACATATAAATCTTATTTCGTTAAAAAAAAAAAAAAGAAAAGAAAAGAAAATGTCTCTAAAGCTTTCTTATATTAAAAGAAAAAGTGTGAAGGCGGACGTAGCAAGTATGAGAAAGCGAATTTATAAGTGAATAATCATGAATAATTTGTGCATAACATTTTTCTTTCGTTCTTTTTATTATTATTCATTTAATTTTTTTTTCTTTCACATATTTACCTGCATCTAAATGTAAAACAACAAATTTTCTTGTATTCATGATTATAATTTGTTTTTATTTAAATATCACTTTAAGGAAAGAAATCGTTACCATCGAGGGCTGCAACCTTCACATACTTGTTATGCATTATGAAAAAATTCTATACCTCTAGATATGAAATTTAAGATAATAATAATTATTAACTTTAAGATCAATACTATTAATAGTTTTACAGTAAACAATCAGAAATAAAACATAACACTGCGATTTGTTTCGCGAATACTGAAGTATATTTTACCAAAAAAAAAACTCACTACTGTGTATTCGACGGTGGCGTGATTGGTAAATGCTTGAGTTTGACCGTTCTTAGCTCGAGGTTTCGGTTTCCACGGACAGTATGAGTTGGAATCCCGTACCGGGTAATGATATTTTTCTCTTTTTTTTTTTAAATAAAAATATTTCATTAATGCTCTAAACAATTCTGAAATCTATTTTTAACAGAAAAACATAATCGTGCACCATATTTATTTATTTATTTATTTATTAAAAAGCCTTAAAAACGAAACGGGTTTTTAAGCCTAACATGGCGGTGTTTATAAGCCTAAAACATGGCGGCGTTTTAAGACATTGCAATGTCTTAATTTCAGATGCAAAAAGGTGTTTTAAAAAGTAAGACATTTTTTTTTCGCTTAAAAAATGACCATCCGTTTAAGACACTTTTGTAACTTAATTTAAGACATTTGCGTTTACAGTGAATTCGTGTTGACTTTGGTCTAGATGGTGTGCATGTAAATTAAACCAATATCGATACAATTTTCTGGTGTAAAAAAATTTAATTGCTAAAAACTAGCTGGAAAGATTGCGTGTAATGGTGACGCATTAGATGAAATGGCTAGATTGCGAAGACATGATTAAAAGAATTTTGAGCTAATTCATTGCTACACTTAAATTATAAAGATTTAAGCGTCAACTTACAGGTTCAGTTTTACTTTAATACTAAAAAAAAAAAAATTAGTAAAATTATAGTTTATTAAATTGAAAACAGTTAAGTATCCTTACTTATATATTCATTTTTGTTTAAGACTAAAAAGAAATAAATGATATTTCAATAAAATGCAAAAACATGAGTTCCTCTAGTTATAGTTTCGACTTTTCTTTGAGATTAAAAAATATCAAATAAAATTATACTTTTAAAAAACTAAAGAACACGCTTTTATTGAAAAGTGAACTAAAAATCATAAAATAATTTATAAATGTAAAGTTTTTATTAGATAGCGGTATGATGTCGCTCAACTCTTCGTAACCTAATCCTTGAATTAAGCCTCAAATAAGAATAAAATATTGATAAAAATACAGATAAATATAACTTACTTCAATGGAAAAAAGAAAATGTGGGGTGCTCGACTTTAGTTGTCGTAATTTTTTTATTGCTGGCTATTTATAAAAATAGAGTAATTATGAAAACGTAAAGAGACAACAACCCACGCTTTTTTTCCCCATTAAAGTAAGTTATATTTATCTGTATTTGTATCTATATTTTATTCTTATCCGAGGCTTAATTCAAGGATTAAGTTATATAGGGATGAGAGACATCATACCACTATATAATAAAAACTTTACATTTATAAATTATTTTATGCTTTTTAGTTCACATTTCAACAAAAGCGTGTTCTTTAGTTTTTTAAAAGTATAATTTTATTTTTTCTTTATTTTTTCTTTATTTTTCTTTTTTTTCTTTCTTTCTTTTTTATTTTTCGTTTTTTACTATCACATTTGTATTATACACATGTACGTACATAATTATTATTATTATTTTTTTTTTTTTTCATTTTTACTTTTCACGAATTCATCTATAATTTTAACCTGCAGTATCGCAAACGATTTTTTATCCTACTTTATTTCAGGTGACTCACTGTAAGTTGTTATGAATTTTTTATAGCAAATTGAGAGAAAGAGAGTTTATGTTCTAGAAAACCTTTTTATGAATCAAAACGAATTTTTCCTTGCATTTCTCATAATTCTGCGTTTCAAACTTTTTCGTGTACATAATAATTACTGGCAAATAATAATAATAAAATTTCTTTGTATATTTGAAAACAGATACATAAGTTTTGCTTGAGATACATATATGTTTTTTTTTTTTTTTTTTTTTAATTTGAGTACACGGTAAATTTATATCTATCAATAATCTCACTGTCTGTTTGGTATTTCAAATCAACCCCTCGAGAGAAAAAAAAATATGTATATATATATATATATATAATAAAATAAAATAAAAAATAAAATAAAAAAGGTAATTCTGAAATAAAAAAAAAAACTCTTTAAGGAAAAATTAACATTCAAAATAAATTCAATATCACTTTATTATGATTCATGGAATTTTAATGAATAATAATAATAATAATAATAATAAATGCCTTATGTTGGAGTAAATGGAACTGAGAGATAAACGGTTTAATCTTCACACTACATTCTCATCCATTTTGATATTCTTTAAATAGAAGCTGGTGGCATTCATATAACCATGAACAAAATTATAGTTCACTGTTATTAAACTTTACCCATTATTATTATTCAAATGTCCTTCAGAAAATCTTTGTTGAAAAGAGAAAAGTTCTTTCCAGAATATTCAGAAATTCTATGTGTTCTTATTATTATACACGCTCTTCCTTTTTTTTCCTAGCAAGATGTTTTGAATGTTCTTTATCTATTCATGTCCCCTAAACGTAATTATTTCAGTATTTTACGCTAGAAAATATTAATTATCGCTCGGTGATGTTCTAGAGCGCTGAGCGCCCTCTCTAGTCCAAGAGTTTCGAAATAAGCGTGCTGTAATAATAGAAAGTTCTTCCTTCTACCACCAGTTGAGCTTTGAATGCCCAGAAATCCAGGTGCTCCTGTTTCTGAGTATCTTCGCCTTTTCCTGAGTTATATTTAAAGAAAATGGGATTTGAATGTTTTTGAAAGATCTGAAAGAGGTAAGCATTACGCAGATCCTTATTTCCCTTTTTTATCCGTGAAAAGAAAAGTGTGCATCATTTGTCAACTAATGTAATCGATTATTTAACGAGTAGCGCATTGATTTTGGAAGAAAGATTTTTCTTTATAAAACTTTTGTTGTTTCGGTTGTAAATGTCCACGTGGTTTTCAGTATTTTACCGGTGAGAATTTTTGGTCTTTTTAAATTTTTTTTATTTTTTGAAATATTTTAATTTTCTATTATTTGTAACTGAATTTAATATTATGAAATATTAGTGTTTCAAAACTGCAAAATTATTAGTATAAATGTTTGAAAATGGATTAGAAATATTTTTTTTTTTTTTTTTGCGACACTTTACAAAATTATAATTTCAAAAGATGTATTAAGTTGTGAAAAAATATTTTTAAAGGAAAAATGAATTGTAATAAATTTTCACAATTAGATTCATTTTGTAAAGTTTTTAATTATTGTTAAATTTTATATGTTATAACATATATGTTTCTACATTATCATACTTATATATATTTATCTTATACATTTCAAGCAATATAAGGTTTTAACAATATTGTTAGTATTTTCTCCTTTCCCGTACTGTTTCACTTTTAATCCCATTAAAATAAATAAGACTAAAGCATAAAAGATTATCACGATTTATTTACAATGGAGTTATTTGTGATATTTATATAAAATGGAAACAAAGTTAACAAAAAAGTATAATTACAGATATTTTTATCTTTCTTTCTTTCTTTTTATATTTTTATATTTCAAAATTTTATGATTATTATTTTTTTAATATATTAATCATAAATAACTATTGAAATTGCATGAAAATTTAGCAATTTAAAATCAAAATCGAGTCTTATTACATATTATAAAGAGAAGAACTAAATTCTAGCTTATTGTTTAATATCGTTAAAATTCATGTGTTCCATGAAATAGAATGCATTAGTTTATTTTTAATATAATGGTAAGAGAGATTTTATTTTTAACTTATATAAATATTAACATTTATATGAAATACTCTTTTTAAGTGTACATAATGTAATTTAAAACATTTTAAGTGATAAATTTACCTAATCTATACGTATTTATCTGTCAATATTTTTTATATAATGCGGTGCATAAAATATATAAAGCACATAATTATGTTACATTTACGGTGATAGAAATTTGTAATGTATATATAACCAGATATTCTATAGAAGTAACTAAAAAATGCAGATTCCTGTAGGAGAAAATTTTTTTTTTCGGTATTTTCACAATATCAAACTGAAGTATAAGCTGTCTGATAAAGTTAACTCTAAGAATTGTACATCAAAAATATGTCTTACAAAATTTCAAATCTCGATGAATATACAATTTATCGTATTAATCTAAAATTTTAGTAATTGTTTTATGTACTTTGTAAAATATTTTACAAATTTCACTAAATTATGATAAAAACTCAATAAACTAGTGTATAGTGTATGGTATCACAAAAAATTATTGCAGTAAAATGCACCATAAATATTAGTCTTGAATATTCATGAATAAAATTTCTGTAAGCAAACACCGTAAATTACTAAAACACGCAACATTTTATTTTTAGGTATAAATTATTTCATGCTGAAATAATTGTGTATTTCTTTCAGTTTATGGTGTTTTCTTTCTAAAATTTTATTCAGCAATAAAAGTTTCTTGTTTATCAATACTAAACATTTTATTTATTTATTTATTTATTTGTTTTATTTTTTATTTTATTTTTTTATTTTTATTTTATTTTATTTTTTATCTTTGAAGGTATTTATGATTTAAATTTTACTCGAATTTTACGCATGACAGACGTTTTAGAACAATTACACTCTATTTTCCTAAATATTACAAAAAGTATCAAAAATCAAGAATATTCTCAATTTTGCTTTTCTTTCTCATTTTTATTTTCTTTTATGTGCAAAAGAAAAGCATTGAATTCGTGAAAATTTTCAATTTCCATTTTTCGATGAATTTTCACATTTTGTGATGGCCTGAATAAGATTTGACAACTTTTAGAAAATTTCTGGTATGTGTGAGTTTGCATATTAATGTAATTTTGTAGGTTCTGTATCTCACGAATTATGGACGGAATGGCAAAAAACTTGATTTGGTTAGGCTTTGATAAAAGTTGGTACTAATCAGATTTTGGCATGCATAGCCTATAAGGAGGCGCTACTATCCTTCAGTTTTCTCCCTTTATGGGATAACTATATCTCATTTGAAAGATGCCAAAGTATATCTCATTTTCGGTTGCATACAAATGTACAAAACTTAACAGGTGAGAGTATCATTATGAAAAGCTATGCTGATTCAATTTGAGTTGCTATTAGTTGAAAAGTGGCCCTGCTATGCTACATTTCCTCCTGTTTATTAAAAAGCTCTCTGTTTATACTCAATTTCTATAGCATATAAATGTTCCAAACTTCAAATGTGAAATGGCTTTTTTTTTAAAAAACTACGCTGATATAATTTGACTGACGGACAATGCCACTTTTGTTCAAATTCTGCGATTATCCTATTGACTATATATTAGCATCTATTGTATAAAAGTACAGCAATCTGTCATAAAAGCTTTATTGTGAAGATCTATGTCGAATAAATTTTGTATATGTTATCGGTTTGTAGCACTGTTATATAAAATGATACAGAAAAAAGTTTTGTGAGGACCACAATATGCTGCTTTCAAAATATAAAGTAGCAGATTTAGATTTATGGATAGTAGATTTATCATGGTGGAACTTAAATGAGTAAAGATTGTTTGGGTAAACTGATAAAATTTCTCCTTTAAAAATAGGCTTTAAAATATATTACTGATTGTAATATATTATAATTTTAAAACTGAATTCTAAATTTCTTATTTTAAGGTTTATCTCATAAAAGAATTTAGTAGTAATCTTAAAATTGCGCAAAATATTTCTTGTTTTCTTTGTATCAATATATTAAGTCTTTTTCTCTTCTTTTTGGTAGCAAATCGTTTTTTTTTTCTATTGCAGTAAGATAAATGAAAGTCTCATAGATTGTGACTTCTAATTAATATCTTTCAAATGTAATGTAATTAGTTCCCCGTCATACTGTAGGTATGGGGAACTTAGGTAATTGTGAAAAATTTCGACCTTGGATTTTTGATTTTTTTACACGTTTTCAGGTGTCAGGAATCCGAAAATGACAAAATTTGTATGGTGTCTGTCTGTAGGGTGTGTGTTAGTCCGTTAGTGTGTTAGTGTATTAGTCCGTTAGTTTTTTAGTCTGTTTACACGATATCTCACGAACAAATGATCGCAGAGAGGTCATATCAGTTTTAAAATATTACTTTCGATACTGGCAAGAACCCTATTCATTTGCAACATTCGAATTAAAAAACTTCGTAAGTTATTAGAAATTTACGATTTTCTTAACATGGGAGAATAGGACAAAAATTCACTTAAACGTGCATTAAATGGAAACTTTTTACTGTAAAAATGTCAGACCAGTTTTAAAATATCAGTTTTGATGCCGGAAGAAACATCAGTAACTATAAATATGCTACTTTGAATTTCGCAAGTTATTGGAAATTTACGAATTTCTTAACATGGCAGTATAGGGTAAAATTTCACATAAACATCAATTTTGAGAGATATTTTCATCGTAAAGATGTAAGACTACTTTTGAAATATTATTTAGGACACTGACATGAATATTAATGACTATGAATTTTCCAATATAAAAATTTCGTAAGTTATTGGAAATTTACGAATTTCTTAACATGGCAGAAAAGAGCAAAATTTCACATAAACGTCAATCCTGAGGGATATTTTCATCGTAAAGATGTCAAACCACTTTCGAAATATTATTTAGGATATTGGCATAAATATCATAGACTATGATTTTTTCAATTTAAAAAATTCGTAAGTTATTTGGAATTTACGATTTACTTAACGTGTCAGAATAAGGCAGAATTGAGTATAAACTTCCATTTTGAGGATCCTAAATACATTAGACAACTTCAAAATTACGTTTATGATATTGGCTTGAACATGATTGAATACAAATATTCTAATAGGAAAATTTCGTAAATTATTCGTAGTTTACCATTTTTTCAACACAGCGAAATTGTAAAATTTTCATATAAATATGAATTTTGAGGATTATTGCATTGGAAATAGTAGCATGAAAATTAAACAACGGAATTGACCCTGATAAAATAAATTAATAGATTAGAATAACATAAATATATCGAAGTGAACAGTGGATAGCCTATCAGGCGGGGATTTCATTCTGTCACTGTATCCAGCTTTGGTGAAATTCATTTCTTTTAACATGATTATAATATGTCTCGCACTAGAAATTTGTGAGAACATAAATATGATGGGGAACTGAGCATAGTCCACCTATGCCAACTAGTTTTTTATTACATACAATATTAAATTTGGCTTTTTATTTTTAAAACAAAATGCCTGTCGCTTTTCATGCCTGTCGTGTACTTAGAATAGCTAATGAAGATAAGCCGCATCAAAATGACTTAAGAATGACTTAAAAACTAGTGGCTTTATTTTTTCCATTATACTATCTTCTCGAAAATGATACATAGTTATTTCTGAGACACCTCTTTCTCTCAAGAGTGATTCATCATATTCCCATTTTTAGAACACCACTCTACTTAAAAATGATTAAAATGTCAGGTGCCGTGCATATCTGCTGCCATCTTTTGTATCCAAATAGAGATAGTGTTGCGTTTTATTTATTTATTTACTTATTTTTGTGCTTAGAGTAGGGACTTGGAAGTAGCTGAAACAAACTGGGACCTACTGAACTGTAAGTGAAGATTTAACACTAAACCAAAGACCAATACAGATACTCATAGTCAAGTTCCTCTACTACATAAATTTTTCAATCATTCTGACACCACGCATGATAAGTAATTTCTTAATTTTGATAGAAATACTATTGTTCTAAAAAATCAAAAAGTACCCTATAAATTAATAACGATTATCTATAAATCTTAAAATAAAATAACATTTGTCATTTCTGTAATTAAGTAATATTTTTTTTTAATGTATTACTTGAGAAAAAAAAAAGTGCAGGTAGTTGTTGTTCTTTTCAAGCACAGATTTTTTAACAGCGTAGTTTTAGTTGAAAAATATATTTTCGAATGAGGCGGTAGATGAAATTTTATAATATTATTTACAGTTGCTATTGAAATTTACACAGATTTTCTAATAAGTCTTTGGGGAGTCGCATTTTCCTTCAAAATATTAGATCGATTATGTAACTTTATGCGACAAAAAAAGGGGTAGACTTACCTTTGTTAGGAATGCAATTTTTTAAAATCAGTTTTCAGGTTATTATATGCTTTGACGAATTTTTTCGTTTTCATTTTTAACGTAAATATAAATATTAAAATTATGCTTTACGTAACCTTTTTAAAAAGTCGAATAAGAATAGTACTGATCTTTCCAAAGCGCAAAAATATAGCTCTTGATCCATTGTTTGTTTTCCAGCGCCGTTTTGAAGAAAAAACATATTTTTAATGATTCAGCTGATAGTTAAACATTATTCTGAATTGATGCACTCAGGCTCTTTACATTTATTTATTTATCCCATTAATGATGTCACTATACATTATATACAATACGGTTAAAATAAAAAAAAGTTGTCATTCCGAATCAGTTTTAAATAGAAAAAGAATTTATTCGCTTAATATTGTGTAGTCTTGTTTATTTTCAGTAAATTATGTATGTGCACCCCATAGTGTATATAAATTTAACACACTGGGGAAAAAAAACAACATTAAATAACTTCAAATGCACTGACAGCAATTTCTATAAAGCATTTAATATATTTCGAACTTTTTTGTATAAATTTAAAATTCAAATTTTTTTGTATAGCCCTGTAAATGAAAGGTAAATACCTTTCATACGGTGTGAAACATGCTTTTGTGTACACACACACACACACACACATATATATATATATATATATATATATAATGCTTGTTAAGTTTTGCGCAATCTACAATTGTTAAAACACCCAGAGAAAGGTTTTGATTAAAACCACAAAATGTCTTTTGTTGTTTCAAATCAAATTTTCGTTAGAAGTAAAAATCCAGATTTATTACGACAACACAAAAAAATATTATTAACAAATTTCTCAAAATTTCTTTGTATTTGCTTATATTAATGACATTTTTAAACCTTACTATATCTCTATATATTTGTGACTAAAAAATAATTTCTTTGTAAATATATATATATATACTAGCAGGCTTTGCCCGCTTCGCTGGACATTAAACTTAAATGAGTTGTCAAAATCCCATATCTTTATTAATAACCCAAGTTCTCGCTGTGATTGGTAGAGGTTTTCTCGCTCGCAAAGTGAGGAGTCTAGGTCTCCACTGTCTTCGGCACAACTTACCCACTTCTTACTTCCCCTTCCTCAGCGGGTGAGTTCGAAGTTTTGCAAAATCACACTAATGTACATAATGCGTACACTTAATCAATATACAGTCTGGGTCCCCACTGCCTTAGGCACAACTTACCCACTTGTTACTTCCCCTTCCTCAGTGGGTGAGTTCGAAGTTTTGCAAAATCCCACTAACGTACATAATGCGTACACTTAATCAATATCCGCACACCAAAATTCGCCATTCTAAGATAATTCAAAGCGAATTCAAACGGAAAAGCATGTTTTTACACATGTTTATTGGGAACGACTTCAGTTTAAACCCACAACGATATTTGGCGATTTTTTTTGTTGGCGATTATGGCTAAATTATAAATCTAAAAATCATATATGATAAATGATAAATTCATAATCTAAATGATAAATCCAAAATAAACAAAATATTAGGCTGCCATATTATATCGCAAACAGTCCAGAACGACATCATTATCCTTCAAAACAACGCCAAAGAAAAATCGCCAAATTCAGCTGTGGGGTTATACAGAAGTTATACCGTTTATTGCCCTCCGACTCCGAGAAGGGGGGGGGGAGATTTCGAATTTCGTGAAATCCAGTTACAATAAGTGCCGGATGCAAACAAACAATTTACGCACCAAATTTCGTGACCACAGAAGTCTTTAATAGAAAATATAAATAAATAAGTACAAAATGCACAGCTTTAGTATGGGAACCCTTTGGTGACTTTAAATATTTTAAGCCATTTTTGCGATGAACTGAATTGGCTATCTCAATTGTGCAATCAAAGATCTTGGCGAGAAACGTCCGAGCTACTTCGGTTCCAAATTTCAAATTTTGCCAAAGGGATCCAATACTAAAGCTGTTCCATATCGAATCTAGGTTGAAAACGGAAAAAGGGTAAAATAAATTAGAAATATCAGACCTATATTTATAAATTTGGTACCAAATGAAAGAGGCGATTTTTCTGAATCCAGGGGTGCAAACAGTTTTTCGATGCGACAATTAGATATTAAAAAAATAACTAAAGTATGAAATTTAAGTGGCAACGGAAGAACGGAAAAAGGGGAAAATAAATTAGAAGTATCTGACCTATCGTTACAAATTCAGTACCAAATTAAAGAGGTGATTTTTCTGAATCCTGGGGTGTAAACAGTTTTTCGATACGACAATTAGATGTTTTAAAATTAACTAAAGTATGAAACTCAGATGGCAAAACTTCATTTAAAACTTTTCATAATTTGTAGTGCGATTCACGCGAATGAAAAAAGTCTTTATCTTAAAAATTTATTTTTGCATTTTATTTTTCCATTCAAAGCGTTTTAGTGAAAAAATATTTATGGCGCATGCGCAGGCGTTTTTTGCCCACAATTTAAACACTAATCAGAATTTTGAAAATTTCTATAGATATAATTTTAAGTTGGGTGAAGACCTAAGTTTCTGCCAAGCGCCGTTGAATTCCGTCCAGCCGTTCTCGAGTGATGCCCGGACAAACGTGTTTTAGTCTTTTACCCCCCAGGGGGGAATGGGGGAGAATTTCTGAAAAGTTGATGGATATAATTTTAAGTTGGGTGAATACCTAAATCCCTGCCAAGCGCTGTTGAATTCCGTTCAGCCGTTCTCGAGTGATGCCCGGACAAACGTGTTTTAGTCTTTTACCCCCCAGGGGGGAATGGGGGGGAATTTCTCAAAAGTTGATAGATATAATTTTAAGTTGGGTGAATACCTAAATCCCTGCCAAGCGCTGTTGAATTCCGTTCAGCCGTTCTCGAGTGATGCCCGGACAAACGTGTTTTAGTCTTTTACCCCCCAGGGGGGAATGGGGGGGAATTTCTCAAAAGTTGATAGATATAATTTTAAGTTGGGTGAAGACCTAAATTCCTGCCAAGCATCGTTGAATTCCGTCCAGCCGTTCTCAAGTGATGCCCGGACAAAAAAAGCGACATTCGGACACGATGACATACACACAGACACACACACACACACACACACACACAGGCAAAATTTTCTGAAGTCATTTTCGGCTTTCATGGGGTGTAAAACGTGAAGATATCGCAAAATTTTTCGATTCCGACAAATTTACAGACAAAACTCTGATTTTATTAATATAGATATATATATATATATATATATATATATTTTTTTTTTTTTGGGGGGGGGGGGGAAGGCAAAACAAATCAATTAAAGTGTTTTTGTTAGTCGAAAAAAACTTCTATTGGAACGCATTTAAACAGAAACTTTTGTATTGAAAGTCAAGTTTATGTTAATCGGACAAAACTTTTTTCTGGGTGAATGTACAAATGAGAAATTTCGCCCATAGACGTAGTGTATTTGAAATATTTTGTATGTCCTTGTATACGAATCATTAGTCTGATCTCAATAAAAACTTATAAGTTATGTCGCTATATGACACTGATTTAGAATACCGAGTTCGTATTTTTTCCAATTTTTTTTTTTTTTTAACCCCCACCACAATTTTTCCTGAGATCGGCACACGCACACCAACCAAAAAGAAAAAAAAAAAAAAAGATTTCACCAAAAACTCAATTTTAAAAATTTGTCCCAAAAAGTGTTTTCTTTTTTTCTAACATACGTGTAATAGAAAGTAAAAATCCCAATACTTATGAAAAGAGGTCCTGAATCCATGTGTGAGATAAGGTGAAAAAGTAACCTAAATTTATTACATACATTTATTATATATTTATACATTGCATTGTTCAGTATATATACTTTATAACATACATTAAAATTTAACATACCTTTGTTATTGTTAAAGTTATAAACGAAATTTTTAATATGAGTCCAGAATAATTAATTTTTAGACTAGGGTTAAAGAGAAAAAAAAAATCACTAGCCTACTGATTAAAGCGATGATATCATATATATATATATATTAAGATAAGTATTGTTCAAAGACTTAAAACGCAAGAAATAAAATTTCTTCGAAAACTAACAGTATGCGATGCGTATATGCATACATTAAATGAATCATAAAAATTCTTAGAAAGTCATGAAGTAAGTATCTTATTAAATTACTTTCCTTAATTACTGACCTAAATTGTTTTTTAGAAAAAGCCACATTCAATTTACTCTCTGAACTTTTAATTAGTTAGAAGAAAATTGTTTTTTAGAAAGCGAGAAGATTAAGAATTTATTAATTTTGTTTTCTTGCCTATGTACTTTATTAGAGTTAGAAAAAAAAATTACTTTTGTCAGCTTCAGTTTTAATAATTTTACACATAAAACAATTTCAACTAATCATTTAAAAGATCATTTCTTATCTACATAGTTTGATAGATATTGTGGTTTTCATTTTTGCATATGCTTTATTTATTCTCATTTTTTTCTTCTGTACAATTTAGTTCGATTTACTTATTTATTTGGGATGTTATCCAAATTTACCTGTTCGCCTAAAAAAAAAGAAATATGGAACATGTTACAGTATTGTAAAAATATTTTCATCATTTGTGATTAAATATTAATGTATCAAGAATTTACTCTTTTGCTTGAAATTAAGGAAAGATACAAAATTAATGTCAGTGAAATATAAATAATTTCTCAGAAATTGAGTTACGGGATATTTCGTTTTTAATTCAATTTTATTTAAATGATGTGAATATAAAAAATTTTGTAAACCATACGCGGGTAAAAAAAAGAAAAATCCTTTTTTCAGCAGTTTTTGTTTTAAAACGGGAGAACTCTAATTATTAAAAATTTATTGTCAAAAATTAAAATCGTAAAAGGTAGAGTATTATCACATATGATAGGCTTCAAATCAGTAACAGCAGCATCTTAACTTTCAAATACAGTGCAATTTCATGCCGTAGAAGCTGAGATATAGCTATCTGGTATATAAAAAGTTCAGTAGAGTAGTGCTATCTGTTAAGAGATTGCTGAGAATATCTAATTAACCCCAATGTATGTCAGTGTTTAACCAATAAAAAATTTTATGCAATGCTGTTTTTTAATTATTGAGCTATTGTCCCCAAGAAATTTTGTGACACAGAGGAACAAAGACATTTTCTAAAAATATAAATACTATATAAACTTTCCAGATTTTTTCATAAGGTAATATTTAAATATGTTTTTAAGCTGAAAACTTGAATTTAAAGCAAATTCTTTTGCCTCCAAACGTATTTTTTATTTTTTATTCATTTATTTATTTTTTAAATTATTTGCCAATGAAACCATTAAATAGTATCGAAATATACTTAAAATACATTGTTAAACTTTAATGATGTAAAATCGAGAGGGTAAATAAATAATAATAAAAAAAATTATAATAATTAGAAGGTAAGATTTAATCATTTTCAAAGAATTTAAAATTTTGAATTATATATTTTTAAAATTTAAATTGTTTACGAGAATTTTTAATAGACTTACTACTGTTATATTTTAATGCATATGTATGGAAAATTTTATAAATAATTATTTAAAAAAAAAATGTAAGTCAATAAATAAGCTAATAATTAGAAAAAAAATGTCTACTCATTCCTATAAATCTCTTTTGTAAATTACTACGTTAGAATTATAAAATTTTACATATGTATGAACTGAAATAAAATTGTTTTAAATGTATTAAAATTTTGGGTATTTTGATTCCCAGAAGTTTATACACACACACACACACACACACACACACACACACACACACACACAGGTTGGCAAGACGTGCAAACTGAGGACTATGTGTATACACCGCCAATCGGGGACTTCGTAAATAATTGACTTAAAAGCATATTTTTGATAAATAACTATTAATAAAACTCATTCAATTATGAATCAGCTTTGATTTTTCTTAAAATTCCAAAATTTCTCAATATTTGTCAATATGTATTTTTACCGTCTAAATGGGGACCTCGATACACCGCAACACACACAGTGAACTTGATACACACAATCAACTGGGGACTTTGTAATTTTACAATCAAATGAGGACATTGACTATGTTGATACACACAATCAAATGAGGACATGAAGATTTTTTTTTTTTATGTTATGGTACAATTCACATTATACATGTTGCACATAGTTTAAGAAAATATTTTACAATAATAATAACGCTCAGATTTGCTAAGTGACTCTGTGACGATGCACGATGGCGAATTAAACGCCGCATAAAGTTTTCGGGAAAAAGAAATTTGTTAAATGTATTGTAATGAAAGTATTTGTAATTATGTGAATAGTTTTTGTAATACAAGTGAATAGTTTTACTAGTATTTTAATGAGTTTCAAAATGGCTTCTGGTGATCAAAATACCACTTTATAATTTATTATGAATAAATGAAATTTCGTACACAATATTAAGTATATTGTATTGTAAGCCTGTTGATATTATATAATTTGAAGCTGAGATTTCTTTGATGTTAAGACATTGCCTCCTAAACTAGATGCCTTCCGCGTGGCTCGGAAACTTGGCAAGAGTTCAAACGGTAAACAGCGCCACCTGGTACAGATTGCGCAACTTTTTTATTCAACTGTCACCAATAATTTTCATAAGTGATATATGATATATATAATCGACGTTTCTTCGATTCTATTCGCCTTTTATGTATATCAAATCACACTTTAAAAATTTTTGGTGGCTGTTGAATAAAAAAAGTCGCGCAATCTGTACCAGGTGGCGCTGCCTACCACAAAGTTTCCGAGCCACGCGGAAGGCATCTAGTTTAGAAGGCTATGGCCTATGGTTAAGATAATTTACATCGCCCCTAATGGGAAAAATGTATTAACAGTGTTGTATTGGAAGGGTTTGTTTGAGATTAGAATATATTGCTTGTTTAAGTGAGTGTATGGTTTTCATCATATTTTAGAGTGTGTTACAGCTTCTCTGGTGGTCAAAATACGAATTTATATTCTATTATAAATATTATTTCGCACACATGATTAAGTATGTTCATCACATGATTGGAAATTAGGATTTTATTGTGATAAAATGCTTACAGTGCCCCATAACATCAAGAATATTAACTGAATGTGTTGTAATGAAAGAATTTGAGTGAGATTATGTGTTTAAGTGATTGAATAGTTTTAAAAATAATTTAAAAGTGTTTCGCAGTGCTTCCTGTTGGTAAAAAAAGCAGGTAAGAAAATTGTGCTAATACAAACTGACATTCAAGAACATAATGCAGATTGGTAAACCAACTTATAATATACATCGACAAGCTGAGACGAATACATAGCGGCAAGTTAAGACATAATACACATTGGCAAGCTAGGACATAATACAAACCGACAAACAACGGCATAATACACACGTGCTGAGATAGGGCGTAATACACACTGACAGACGAGGACATAATACACACCTGCAAGCGAAGACTTAATACACAACGGCAATTGAAGACCTTTTACACACAGGCAAATGAGGACATGATACACACCGGCAAGTCAAGACCTTTTACACGCAGGCAAATGAGGACGTGATACACACCGGCAAGTCAAGACCTTTTACATACAGGCAAATTAGGACGTGATACACACCGGCAAGTCAAGACCTTTTGCACACAGGCAAATGAAGACGTGACACACACCGGCAAATGAAGGCGTGATACATACAGGCAAATTAAGACGTGATACACACCGGCAAGTCAAGACCTTTTACACACAGGCAAACAGAGACATAATACACATCAACTATTTAGGATGTAATGCTCGCCACCAAGCGAGGAAATAATGTACACCTGTAAGGCAGTACTTAATGAACTATAGCCATAACTAGCCGACTAACAGATGGTTCAACAGGTTTTAGCTTCCATGAAGAATAAAAATACTTTTATTAATATGAATAAAAGTCATTGTATATATGATTGTATGTCTTTCATCTCCTAAACCCCTAAACCGATTTCAACCAAACTTGACACAATCAGTGCTTATCACAATGTTCGAAGCACTGCGGGTGTTTAAAAATTTTAGTGCACGCACAATGGGAGGGGGTGAGAAAAAACTCGCTGGAAAACCACACTTTTGTATGTTTCCTATAGTAATAATGTATCTAGAAACTTCAAATTTGATATTACCTCTGATTTATAATTTTTTCTAAGTGGATGTTTCAAAAAATTCGAAATTAGAAAAGATGAAATGATTAGTTAACGTTCTAAAACTACGTTTTTATCAAAAATGTTCCGAACAGTGGGAAGCAAGGGAAGATTTCTTCATTACAAGCATTCCTTCGGTGCGCAAATTTACACGATATTTTAAACGCCTTCTAAATCAGTTTATTTTCGAAACTAAAAAGAATAATTCTCTATATTTTCTTGACGTTTTGATTTCTATATAAAATGATTAGTTTTTAACCATTGTCTTCAGAAAACTTTATTATGACTCTCTTCCACATAATCTCTCACCCACCCCAACAGAAAATGGCTGCTTTCTGTATTTATTCTTACCGGCTTCATTTGCTTTCATTTTCTCTGATTTTAAGAAGAAATTAACATTTAAAGTATCTTGCTCTTTCTCTAGCTATAATTCCTCTATGGCCGATAGAGCTCTAAAAACCAAGAATTCTAAATGTTCTCTTTTTAACTTGAATTACCAATGTTTCAATCATGTAATTTTACATTTTTATTGTTCCTTTTTTTTTTTTTCCAGAGCATCTAAATTTTTTCATAATTTCGAATTAATATAATTTTTAAATTCGTCAACAATATTAAATTCGCTTTTCCTAAAAATTCCATTCCAACTGATAATTGACGTGGTGTTTAATAATACCTAAATTATTTGTTGAAATAGATAGAAGCCTTTTGAAATATCATATAAATAAGCCCACACACAAAAAAATTTAAATAAATTTAAATAAAAATAAATTAAACAAATGCCCGTGATGAAAATATCTCCAAATTTTCTTTTACTTTCCCTTATTGGTCTCATGGGTATTTTTATTTTTACGATTTATTTATTTTTTAATTTTTAATTTCTAAAATTGACATTATTTCCTCTCCTGTCCCCTCTTCCCATTTGGATTTCTTGGAAAGTCTTTTTTACATTTTAAAAATCTTATTAATATTTCTTCAGCGTCTTTCATATCTAATGTTTGGAAATTACTCACATAACTTTCTCATGATCGGTCTTTTCTTTCTTTCTTTCTTCCTTTCCTTTTTTTTTTTTCTCTTTTAATGTCACCATTTATTTTTTTTATTAAATTTATTTTTGATATTTTTTCTGTCCTTTTATATAATTATTCTTATTACACCAGATCTTTTCTTGATTTTAATTTAGCTTGTCTCTTGGATCATTTTTGTGTGTTGCCGCTTTGCTACATTCATTCCGACTTTATTTGCCTGACTCAGAGTCACAGTTTTATTTCGACCTTAAACTCGGAACATTTGTCGCGATTTATTCCATTTTGTGATGTTTACAGATTTTTTTTTTTTTACTTATTGATATACAGGATTAGTTAAAATAGTCTAATGTGTTTTAACGAAGTGAGTGGACGACAACTCGTTGAATAATTTGAAACATATTTTTATATTTAATAACAACTTAAATATTTTTTTGTTAATGTGCACATAATATTCAAACAGGGGATTGTGGATCGGCGAGGCTATAGTCTTTCAACCGAAATGTATGTCTTTAAAAATAAGAAGATTTTTGAAGCAATTTTTTAAACTAATTTTAAAGGATTTTAAATTACTCTAGAAATTTTGAAATAAATAACATCTTACACATTAAACTATAGTAATATTCTGCACTAATGTGAATAACGGAAAGAAATGTCAGTGATACACCAGATTACTCTTTTTCTGGTCGGGGGGGGGGGGATGATTTCATCAATTTTAGAAAATTATGGAGTGGAAGGCTGATTTTTTATACCAACTATGTGAAAAATACCAGAGCCGGGAATAGAAACCGGGACTTCCGCTTGAGCATCCGCACGTGAAGCGGAAGTCCCGGGTTCGATTCCCGGCTCCGGTATTTTTCACATAGTTGGTATAGAAAATCAGCCTTCCACTCAATAATTTTCTGAAATGCACTTTCAGGCTTGAGGAATAAATTTTCTAAATTAGATTTCATCAAAGTTATGATTAAATTTGAATGATCTACTGGCAGCTGACGAGTTCTTTAAAATGTATTGTCCAGGTTTATCCCCAGTTAGATATGATAATATTGAGATCTGACTGTATATTTATAATCAAATTTTTGTCCGTGTTATATAGGCCCTGCTTAAAAGTTGGTTCAAATGTCCACAAGCAACATAGAATTATTTGTATATTTTTTGTCGCTACATTACAGACCATAGGTTGCATTTTAATACTGTTAATTTACATTCAATATAATATTATTAACGTGCATTTTTAGAGTGCTGAAAATGAAAAACTTTGCATATATTTTTTAGCATAAATGAATATGTAGATAATTGTATCGTATTTAGTATTATTAAACTGTTCTTGCTTTGTGTAAATATATATATTAAAGCATAATAACTGGAATTTTTTTTACTTGCACATTTTTACATTTATTTTAACTTCTAGTAGAAATCTTTGAGATTTTGGACGATAGTGATTTTACATGATTTAATTCATTACTGTCTCAGAAACAGCTCATTATTTTTTAACCCTGTTACGGTAAGTGCCGTTGTTGGAGATATATCAATTTTTGGACAATATCAAAGTTATTTTTCTACATTAATTGAATTGTTCAATATATTTTCTTTTATTTCTATGCTTCATTTCCAAATATAATAACTTAGTACTTGGATGACCGAGTTCACTCGGTCTCATCGTAAAAATCATTTGTAGTGTAGATACTGTGATTTGTTTTCAGGTAAACATAAATATGTTTATTATTTGTTTGCTCAAGGCGGAGAACGAGTTAACAATGCAAGTTAATATTCCTCGATATAAGGAAAATTCAAATCCAATTATCATATTAAATCTCTAACTACAGTTTATTATCACAATCATTTAAGTAGTTTTTTAAAAGACAAGATTTCTGCTACACATTATTCTAGGACAGTTACGGTTCACTTTTCTAAAAATGATGATAAATGAAGCCGTTTTTAGTTTTAAAAATAACCTCTAACAATTTTTATTTAATCCTTTCAGCAGTTTCTATTTAAAAATAAAATAAATAAAAGGTTATGCGCATTTTTTTGTGGTATGCGGTTTACCAGTGAACGCTAATTATAATGAATTTTAATATAATATAATATTATTCAAACTCAAATTGAAATGTCATCTCAAAAACACATCAACTCTAAATATTTATTAAAAACATTCGAGGGTTAAAAAAAAAAAAAAAAAAAAAAAAAAAATCAATTCAATTGTAAACTCAAAAATTCCCTAAATCTAAGTTTTTATCAAAATTATTGAAATAGTTTCTAGAAAACCATGTCTTTTCCATATTTTGCTATGTACGAATGAAGGTTTACAGTAAACTCTAATTTTTATGAAGATGGGGATAAATCAGATGGGTTTCTCCTCTCAAAAATAAACCTAATGCTAATTTTTTATCAAAACAGTTAGAGCCATTTTCTAGAAAGTTTCTGTCGTAATTTTGCAAGAGGCAGAGTGAGTGCTAATTGTGTACGTTAATTTTCCTAAAAATGAAGAAAATTCAAATTGAATTGTCATCTAAAAAACCCCATACCTTAAATACTTATCAAAATCGTTCGAGCAATGTTCTTAGACTAAGAAAATGATTCGACGGGATTTATTTAATAAAACACTAGTAAGTGTACTTTTTTTTTTACATAGGAATTATTGCTAGCAATCGAATGATTTTGCTGCCGACTGTAAAGCCGTATGTTGCAATTGGCCGATAAAGGGTTGAAAACGGACGCGAATTTTCCTCAAGATGACGATATTTCTAATCACTTTAACTCTTCAAAAAACACTTAACCACAAATTTTCATCAGAATTATTATATTCATTTTCAAGTAAACCGAATTTCTGCCATATGATGCAACTGGCTTATAAAGGGTTTGCACCGAACGGGAATTTCCCTGAAAATGAGGATATTTCTCATCGATTTAGCTACCTCAAAAACATTTAACTCCTAACTTTTATTAAAATAGTTTTATCCATTTCATAGCACATCCAATTTCTGTTATACGGTGCAAATGATCGATAAAAGGTTAATATCAAAAGGGAATTTTCCTGAAGATGAGCATACGTCCATCCAATTTATCTCCCTTAACCTCAAACTTTCATTTGTATTGTTTTATTCCTTTTCCAGTAAACCAAATTTCTATCACACCGTGCAACTGGTCGATAAAAGTTAACAGTGAACGGAAATTTTCCTGAAAATGAGGATGTGTCCCACCGATTTAGCAACCTTAAAACCAACCTCCAAACTTTCATTAAAATCGTTTCATCAATTTCAGAGTAAACAAAATTTCTGTGATTTGGTGCAACTGGCCGATAAGGTGTTAATATCAAACGTTAATTTTCTTGAAGATAAGGATATGTCCAAACTATTTAGCTCCCTTAAAAACACTTAACCCTAAACTATCATTAAAATAGTTGCATCCATGTTCGATTAAACCCAAATATTGCCATACGGTGCAACTGGCTAATAAAGGAATTAATGCAAACGCGAATTTTCCTGAAAATGAGGACATGTCCACTCGATTTAACTTCATGAAAAAGACTTATCCCCAAACTTTCATTAAAATCGTGGCATCCATTTCCGAATAAAACAATTTCCGCCATATGGTACAACTGACCGATAAAGGGTTAAAAGCGAACGCGAATTTTCCAGAAGAACTGAATATATGGAAGAAATTTAGCTCCCTAAAAAAGCTTAACCCCAAACTTTCATCAAAAATCATTGTATTTATTTGGGAGTAAACCCAAATTCTGCTATATATTCAGCTAGCTGATTAAGGGTTAACAGAGAACGTGAAGTTTCCTGAAGATAAGGCTAAGTCCAATTGTTTTTTGAACCCGTAAAATCCCTAACCCCAAAGTTTCATGTTTCATGAAAATCGTAGAGATGTTCCTCAAGACAAACAAGTTGGCATAGGTGGACTCTGCTCAGTTCCCCACCATATTTATGTTCTCATAAATTTCTAGTGCGAGACATATTATAATCATGTTAAAAAACTAGTTGGCATAGGTGGACTCTGCTCAGTTACCCATCATATTTATGTTCTCAGAAATTTCTAGTGCGAGACATATTATAATCATGTTAAAAGAAATGAATTTGACCAAAGCTTGATGAAGTGACAGAATGAAATCCCCGCCTAATAGGCTATCCACCGTTCACTTCGATATATTTACCTTATTCTAATCTATTAATTTATTTTATCGGGGTCAATTCCGTTGTTTAGTTTTCATGCTACTATTTCCAATGCAATAATCCTCAAAATTCATATTTATATGAAAAATTTATAATTTCGCTATGTTGATAAAATCGTAAATTGCGAATAATTTACGAAATTTTCCTAGTAGAATATTTGTATTCAATCATGTTCAAACAAATATCATAAACGTAATTTTGAAGTTGTCTAATATATTTAGGATCCTCAAAATGGAAGTTTATGCTCAATTTTGCCTTATTCTGGCATGTTAAGTAAATCGTAAATTCCAAATAACTTACGAAATTTTTAAATTGGAAAAATCATAGTCTATGATATTCATGCCAGTATCCTAAATAATATTTCGAAATTGGTTTGACATCTTTACGATGAAAATATCCCTCAAGATTTACGTTTAAGTGAAATTTTGCTATATTCTGCCATGTTAAGAAATTCGTAAATTTCCAATAACTTACGAAATCTTTATATTGGAAAATTCATAGTCATTAATATTCATGCCAGTGTCTAAATAATATTTCAAAAGTTGTCTGACATCTTTACTATAAATATATCTCACAAAATTGACGTTTATGTGAAATTTTGCCCTATACTGCCATGTTAAGAAATTCGTAAATTTCCAATAACTTGCGAAATTTTCAAAGTAGCATGTTTATAGTTACTGATGTTCATTCCGTCATCAAAACTGATATTTTAAAACTGGTCTGACATTTTTACAGTAAAAAGTTTCCATTTAATACACGTTAAAGTGAATTTTTGTCCTATTCTCCCATGTTAAGAAAATCGTAAATTTCTAATAACGTACGAAGTTTTTAAATTCGAATGTTGCAAATGAATAGGGTTCTTGCCAGTGTCAAAAGTAATATTTTAAAACTGATCTGATCTCTCTGCGACAATTTGTTCTTGAGATATCGTGTACACAGACTAACAAACTAACGGACTAACAGACTAACAGGCACCCTACAGACAGACACCATACAAATTTTGTCATTTTCGGATTCCTCACACCTGAAAACGTGTAAAAATGTCAAAAAACCGAGGTCGAAAATTTTCACGATTACCTAATTTCCCCATACCTATAGTATGATGGGGAACTAATCTTATACTATTAAGTGAGCAATATTTGTATATTTCACTGTTCTCGAAAACGGTAGCTCGGACAGTCACGAGATTTAACACAAAGGTGCCCCCCGAAGGGTCATTGTGCACATCGAAGTCAGATTTTCAAATTTTTGATTAGTTTTTTCTTAATTAATTAAAATGTGAAAATAATAACCTTCTAATTTCTGATAAATAAGCCATTTAAATTTTAACATTTTATCCATAATTTAACTGTTGCCATTTTTTTCGACAAAATAATAATAATAATAATAATAATAATAAACGTACATTTATTTAAAATGTGGAAAATAAATCAGAAAGATTAGAAAATAAATTAGAAATATCAGTCGCATCGTTACGAATAAGATAGCAAATGAAAGGGAAAATTTTTGTAAATCCGATGCATTAAACAGCTTATCAATCGGACAATTACGTTTTTTAAAATTAACTAAAGTATGAATTTTAGGTGGCAACAGCAGAAGATTGTATGGAAACCGTTAGGAGAAAAAAAAAAAATGAAAAATCTGCTTCACATGATTTTTAAGTGGGATTAAAAATTGCAGTTTTCAAATTCTTTTAAATTTTCTCTCACGAACACAAAAATATAATATACAGCCTGTACCCCACAAGACCAACTTGCATTTCAAATTTCATCAATTAGTTTGGTTAATAAACAAAAGTTTTTTTTTTTTTTTTTTTTTTTTTTCAAATTAAGTTTTATTCTATCTTCGAAAAGATTTATGCGATCATAGATATAATAATATATATATAGATCTATCATCCCCATATTATCGTGCAAAGATTTTTGATGCCGAAAAGAAAGCTTTGGAATCAGCCATTAAGTGGTATTGAAGGAAAAAAGGAAAAAAAGAAGAATGAATTTGAAACTTTATCTGGAGCTTTTCATTCACCTTTAGTAAATAAATTATTCATGAATTTTTTTGTGTGTATTCCCGTGTGTACATATATTCCCGTGTGTAAAGCATTCGTGTGTATTCCCGTGTGTATTCACTCGGGGAAAGACTGCCATATTTTGGTAAAATCGCCGTCTTTTCCCGAGTAAAAAGGAATCACTTTTTTCTCCCCAATGATCAATCTATATATTATTACTATATCTATGTATGTGATACGATACATTAATAATTTGGATTTTAAAAGTTTTTTTTAAATAGATTATTTAAACTCTATGAACCATATTTTTATTTTATCAGTTTCATTAACAGATCCTGCTGGGCGATTTTTTAAATTTTGGTGTTGAAGTACACCGAACGTTTTTCGACAAGAAGTTTAATATAGCAACAGCCATTTTAATCTAAGTAGCGCATCAAATATATAAAAACATAAATGATTTATTTTTACACAAAATTTACAGAATAAATGCAGTTTTAAACATAGGAAATTTATTTCAACAAGCACTATTTTAAACCTAAAAACCATTAAAAATATAAGCAGAATATAAAGGATTCTTATGTATAAACAAAAAAGAGTCTGATAAAATTATTAGCAGAATAGTCTCCCCCTTTTCATACAAAAAAAAAAAAAAAAAAAATAATAATAATCCATCGCTAATATGGCGACAAAAATTCAAAAGCCGCCAAAGGAGCGACATAATAAAGTTGTGTAACACGATAATGTTTACCAATTTATTTATTTTTTTATATAATAATCACTATGCTAATTTATCGTACAAACAAATGAGCCTCTGTGTGTTACTGCACTTGCACGCTGTCGAACAGAAATATTTTAAAAATTCAAATTAATATTTAAATAAATAAATAAAAATATGTTTAATGGGAAATATATATAACCATAAAAAGATTAGTTGTCTAAAATACGGCGGAAATAGCGCTCATAGCATATTGTTACAAGGGATTAAGTCTTATTGTTACAATGGATTAAGTCTAAAATGGTGACAAAAATTCAAAAACCGCCAAAGAGAACTATATTAAGGCTGTACTATCAGGTTTACAACCCATGAATTATATATAAACACAAAAAATTAATTCTCTCATGCGACAGACGTAGCCGGTCACAGCATATTGTAATATTTGGCGTGAAATTGCTGTCATTTAATGGTTGATTGGATAAACAAAATAAACATATAAAATAACGTAAAAGCAAATATTATGTTGTCTAAACCCAGTTACATTTGAGTCCAGTCCGAGTTACATGTGAACAACACATATAGTGTTCTTCACATGTAACTGGGATTCAAATATAAAAGGGAAACTCCAATTTTTTCGATACTATCTATTTCGAAACTGTTATATAATAAGCACCTAAATGGAAGCTCATTGATAAGCTATTGTCGCAGGTAATAGGGACAAGCACCCGAGTTGCAGTGGATGACCAAATCGCTGCCGAATGCAGCAGGGACCTGGAGCGAGCTTTTGAACAATTTCAGTAATTTATTTTATATTATTTTTATAAAGCTATATAGAAAAGAGTTTCCTTTTAATTTAGTGGCCAGCGAAGCGGGCAAAGCCTGCTAGTAAATATAACACGTGAAGCGATTTACTCGTTTAATATAAGAAAAGGATTGATACTTTGCTAATTCAAGTCTTTACTCCTTGTGTTCAATCATTATAAAGATGAAGGATTATAATATATATATATATATATATATATGTGTGTGTGTGTGTTATTCTATGAGTAGATATATATATATATATAAGTTTTATTTACCTTCATATTAATTTTTGGTTTAAATATATGTTGCATGTGTTTTCACTCTTTAAATAAATCGGCCATTTCTGTCTGTAAATATTTTTGGTTACATGCTTACAATATTCAATCAATGCCCCTGATGTGCGTCGAGTATTTTATGCTTCCATTACATGGATTTTTGTTTATTTATTTTAATTAAATATTCCGTTTCTTCATTTGATTTTTTTTTTTTTTTTTTAGCTATGAAATGTATAATAGAAAGCAGGTATTGTAAAACAAATATGATCAAATGCCAATCGATCAATAAGGTTCAAAAGAAATATATATCCATGAATAGTTAAAATAATATGAATTAATCCAAAGTATTCTCACTGTAATCATTACGAGTTATTCCATGTAAAATCAACAAAACAACAACAACAAAAAAAAAAAAAAAAAAAAAAAAAACAGAGCATTTTTAACCTGCCTCTCAGATTTTTATGAAATTGGGCTCATTTATTTGTTCTATTGAGAAATGAATGTATACCAATTAATTAGTCCCTATCTCTTTCAGTTTTTGATATACGGGGCTACAAAAATGGGTAAAAAGTGCAAATTTCCGAAATTATTCTACTACAAATGTACCCATATATTTCCTTTCCTATTAAATTTAGTGATAACAAACAGGTATCATTAGAAAGCTTATAATACAGGCTTTCAAATGATTGATCACATGTACATATTTTTTAATTTTTTAATGTTAAAGTCAAACATTTTGTCCTTTGACCTTCAATATCTAATAATAATAATAATAATAATAATAATAATAATAATAATAAATATATATATATATATATATATATATATATATATATATATTTAATAATGCGTTATTTTTACTTTTATTATATATAATTATTCTAAAAACATGGGACGGCCATAGGCTGCTGAGTTATAAAATAAAATGTAACTTTCCATCAGTATTTTCATAATATCATAACGTAAGGTTTATGCATATTTTGTTCCGTAATTAACTTAGAGGTATAAAATTGGTATCATTAGAAAGCTTATAATACAGGCTTGTTTAGAGGGGGGGGTTACATGTTTAGGGGCTGTGCAGAAATAGCTGTGTAATTTTTGGTCTACATATCGCTTTTTTTTCGTGTACAGGGACACTCGAAAGATAGAAAAATAATATTTATCCATATGTTATTCGGACACAAAACTCAGAGAGTAACACATAACAAGTTGGCAAAAGGAACTATTCAAATAAGAAAAATTATAATCGAGACGAATTCCAATTTCAAAAAAGGTTCTACAAATGGGAGATTTCATTAATAACTAAATTAACTATTTTAATGTATTATTTTTGTAATAATTCTTAAATCTTCAAAACTTTCATGAATTGGAGTTTAATTGCATATATATATAAAATTAGACCTACTAGTCCAGTTTCTATAAAATCACATGACTTTTTCTTTTTTCATTTAAAGCAAATACGTTTCTCAAAATAATAATAATAATAATAATAATAATAATAAATAAAATAAATAATTAATTAAATAAATAAAATTTTATTTTTCCATATTTGTAGTATGAAGTTCTGACATATTCCTAGACAGAAAAACAGAGTTAGGATTAAAAAAAAAAAAAAATACATTCTACATGTACGTATGTATTATTTTGATCGAATGACTTTTTGAAAATTGTGACATAAAATTTTAATTAATTTTTTCTTTTCTTTTCTTTTTCTTTCTTTTTTTCTTTCTTTTTAGTATTTTTTTATGCGGGAAATTCACTACATTTTTGTCTGTTTTCAAAAATAAACGAGTGAGATGGCAGACTGAAATTTATTGAATTTCACACACCAGGGACACGAAGTACTAAAAAAATTTCAGGGATTTTTATTTATTTATTTATTTACAAATTATAGGGAAAAAAATATATAATTAAAATCTGTGAATAAATTCAAATAAAAGTGGATTTACATTTGTTTCGAGACTACATAATCGACCTAGATGTTACAACTTGCTTTAAATCACTTATAATTTTGCATAGTAAGAAATAGTCCATTATAGACTTAGAGTTTATAAATACGTAAAGAGAAATGATCTCAATCTAATACAGAACTCGAGTGTTAAATTTATTTTCTTTTAAGAAAAATGTTTTGTATGTATAATTTTAATACAATATAATCTTAATTTTTCATTCAAGTATAGAAAAACCGTAATAAAAATTCAAACCTTTATATATTTGTCCTCACCCCCTCTTTATTTATTTATTTATTTTTACACCTAATTTCTAAAAAGTTCGAAATTTTTATCATTTTATATTCAAAATTATTATTATAGAAAATTCAAATTAAACGATAAAAAAAAAAAAAAAAAAAAAAAAAAAAATGCATTTCACGAGTGGACTTTTGAATGATTTCTAGTTTCTATTCATGGAAGTTTCGGAAGAAATCACGGGAAACTCGAATGGCTGAGCCAATAAGCCTTCAAAGCAAAACTTTTCGGTCACTGATGGGAGCACTTATTCTTTTTTTTATAACATTAGTGTTAAACATTTTCACTATTCTTTGTCACTTTAATAGATTTTTCCACGACAATACGACCAAATACTCAAAACCAGTAATTATTTGAGAAAGAGATTTTAAGTTTTTGAAATATCTTGCGTAATCTGATGTTTTAAAAGCAACTAGATTTACATCACTCTATTGCATAGTCACTACTGTAAAGTCACCCTTACTATAGTGTCACTTTACTGCATAATTATACATTTTTCCGCCATTTATACATTTTATTTCATTGAATCTCCAATGAAGTTTTTCTAATCACTTTCATCCACTTCTTAAATTTATAATACCTTATGAAATATTAAAAAAGAAATATATCATATTAAGTAAAAAAAAAATTGTCTTTTTGTATAATTTGACAAATAGATTGCGTGTACAAAATTAAAGGAACAATTTGCTTTCCCATTTTCTTCTTTTACACGAAATTTTCAAAGAAATAAGCATAGGAACATAAAATTTGGATGGCATATTTGTTATCATATAATTAATTGTTTTTAAGTAATTTTTTTTTTAAATAAATAATTAATCTTTATTTATTTATTTTTTCAAAAATAAACTTTGAAAAAAATAAAAAAATAAAACAAATAACAATTTTAGAAAGGGTAATGTGATGAAAAATGGCCATAAGGATGCATTAAAGACAGTGAAGATGCTTATACATATATGTATCAGATTATAACCAGATTTTTACTCATGTATTCACTTTTCTGTTTGTTTTTCTTTCCTTCATTTTTTTTGCATGTGAATAACTTTTTTAAAAAAATTCATACAAACATAAAAATTCGATAAAATGTTAATTATAAAATTATTTATTAATATTTTTATTAATCTGATGATTCTCATCTATCTATATATTAATAGGCAAGCATAAAATTTGTATTCCCTTTTTAACATATTAATAATGGGAGTAGAGGGTTGAAATTGGTATCATTCGAAAGGTATGGTTAGCCGGAAGGTGCGAATACAAATATTATTTTCTTACGATGTCAAGAAGTTATTTAAAAATACTTTTATTTTTTATGCATTTTCCCCCATTTTTCCCTTTCATACACGTATTCCTTTACATTAAAAAATACCTAAAAGTGGAAAGTTGTTAAATCTGGCAATTTCATAAAACTCAAATAAAACCATAGACACAGTAATTTGTATAGCATCCTTATACGCAAGCGAAGTGATGACGTCACTGGCCCGCCGTGGAACCACAAAGAAGATTTCCTACGTTCATCGTCCATTGGATTTTTTTTGTAAAAAAATATTAAAAATTATCTCCCGATTTTAATTCCCATATTTGGGTATAGTTATATATAAGTTACTGTCTACATGTGTCAGATTGAGTTATTTTTGCTGTAAAATTGATAAAATTTTAATTTAAAATTTCAAAACTGTAGAAAAAAAATGGCAAACATCCAGGTTCGAATGTAAGCATTTACTCCGTCGTAAGCATAAACGTTTAGTTTTAGTTAAAGGACAAAATAGTTTTAAAATTTAAAATTAAATTTTTGTCAATTTGGCAGCAAGATAACTTAATCTAGCACATGTGCACGATAGTTAATTTATAATTATATCCAAATATGGGGATTAAAATCGGGAAATAAATTTCCTCAATTTTTAATATTTAAAAAAAAGAATTCCAAGGACAATTAACATAAAAAATCTTTTACTTAGCCCCAACAACGGTCAGTGACGTCACACTTCGCTTGCGTATATCTTTTGCATCAGTAAGAAAAAAGGTAGAAGATATGGAAAAACTTTTGATTTCCGGTTTTCGATAAATTTACACGTTTTGAGATTTCCTTGCATTTCAATCAACTTAAATCGACTAATTATTTCTTAAAAAGTTGATTTATTACTAACTGCTGCATGTATAAGAAGAAAGTAGATGATACGGAAAAAATTTCGATTTCCGTTTTTCGCTGAATTTACATGTTTTGAGCTTTCCTTACGTTTCAATTAACTGAAATTGACTACTTATTTTTAAAAAAGTGGATTTATTGTTAGCTTTTGCGTGCATAAGAAGCAAGTAAAAGATACGGAAAAACTTTTGATTTCCGGTTTTCGATGAATTTACACGTTTTGAGATTTCCTTGCATTTCAATTAACTGAAACCGACTACTTATTTTTAAAAAAGTGGATTTATTGCTAGCTTTTGCGTGCATAAGAAACAAGTAAAAGATACGGAAAAACTTTTGATTTCCGGTTTTCGATGAATTTACACGTTTTGAGATTTCCTTGCATTTCAATTAACTGAAACTGACTACTTATTTTTAAAAAAGTGGATTTATTATTCTTCCCTCTGCATATATAAGGAGAAAGTATAAGATTCAGAAAAATTTTAGATTTTCGGTTTTCGATAAAGTTTCACGTTTTGAAATTTCCCGAACTCAATTCGACCATTTTTGCAAAATATCTTTCTTTTTGAGTTCAAACACTGTACTTTATGAACCAAAGTAATTAATTTAACTGAATTTGATATTTGGTTGGACCTGGGTTTGAAATGGTGCCAGTTAGCTTTAGGGCTATATCACCGAACAGGGGGAACTTCCACGTCGCGATTTCCTCTCATTTCTGGAAAGGCTCAACATCTACAGAGAGAAATATATTAAGTAAAACTCTGCTGATTCAGTTAGAGTGCATATCGGCAAACAATTGCCGCAGCTGTGTTGCAATTTAATTCCGTTAAGACAAGGAAATACTTTGCTTCGTCTTGCTTTGCAAAAAAAAAAAAAAAAAATGGTCGAGTTTCGACCACTGGGCGATACTAGTATATATAAAAGAGTAAACTCACTGATTCACTGACTCAACACGGCTGGGGCGATCCTATGGGAGATAGAGTCACAATTTATAGTGAGCAGGTTGGTTTTAGGACCCTGACGCTCACTAAGATGGGATTTCTGGAAAGGCTCAACATCTACAGAGAGAAATATATTAAGTAAAACTCTGCTGATTCAGTTAGAGTGCATATCGGCAAACAATTGCCGCAGCTGTGTTGCAATTTAATTCCGTTAAGACAAGGAAATACTTTGCTTCGTCTTGCTTTGCAAAAAAAAAAAAAAAAAAAAAAAAAAAAATGGTCGAGTTTCGACCACTGGGCGATACTAGTATATATAAAAGAGTAAACTCACTGATTCACTGACTCAACACGGCTGGGGCGATCCTATGGGAGATAGAGTCACAATTTATAGTGAGCAGGTTGGTTTTAGGACCCTGACGCTCACTAAGATGGGATTTGCGAAATACCCCCTCGTTCCCCCCCCTGGGGGGCAGAAGGCAAAAACCACCTTTATAGGCATAACTCGGCTCCAAATTACTTCACGGTGAAGAAATTGCAGATGGGGAGACTAGACTTGAATACAAAAAAGTCATTTTCTGCGATTTTGGAATTTTGGATTTTTAAGGGGGTAGGGGGTAAAAATGCGATTTTCGGAGGCGCATAAGGCAAAAACACATTTATAAGTATAACTCGGCTCCAAATTACTTCACAGTGAAGAAATTGCAAATGGGAAGACTAGACGTGAATACGAAAAAAAAAAATCCCTTTCTGCGATTTTAGAATTTTGGATTTTTAAGAGGGGAAGGGGTGAAAATGATTTTCGGAGGCGCATAAGGCAAAAACACCTTTATAAGCATAACTCGGCTCTAAATTACTTCGCGGTAAAGAAATTGCAGATGGGGAGACTAGATTTGAATACAAAAAAATCATTTTCTGCGATTTTGGAATTTTGGATTTTTAAGAGGGGAAAGGGGTGAAAAAGATTTTCGGAAGCAGAGGAGGCAAAAACACTTTTATAAGCATAACTCGGTTTCAAATTACTTCACGATGAAAAAATTGCAGATGGGTAGACTAGATTTAAGTACAAAAAAATCATTTTCTGCAATTTTAGAATTTTGGAATTTTAAGGGGGGAGAGGGGGTAAAAAAGATTTTCGGGGGGAAATTTAGCAATGTATGGATTTTAGAGTAAAATTCAAGCAGTAATATCTCAATGATATTAAAAAAAAAAAAAAAAAAAAAAAAAAAAAAAACGCCAAACGTCTTCTTGAAGGTATTTGCAAAAACTCATTTTTGATTTTTTCTGATTTTCGAATTTTTTTTTTTTTTTTTTTTTTTGGGGGGGGGGGGAGTTACGAGGGGTAAAGTTAACTCCCCCCCCCCTTTTAGCGCTAAATTCGTCCGTGGAAATCTATAGGAGCTGAGGTCACAAATTTTAGTGTGTGGCTTATTTATGTGTGTCTAACACCCATTCTAACGGGATTTTGTGAAAGCCCCCCACTTTACCCCTTTAGGGGTGGCGCAGGGAATAAAAGAGTAAAATCACTGATTCACTGACTCAACACAGCCGTGGTGATTCTATGGGAGATAGACTCGCAAATTTTGGTGAGCACGTTGATTTTAGAACTCTGACGCCCATTAAGGCGGGATTTTGCGAAATATCCCCCGCTCCCCCTGGGGGGGGGCAGAAGGTAAAACCCCCCCTTATAAGCATAAATCAGCTCTAAATTGCTTCACGGTGAAGAAATTGCAGAGAGAGAAACTAGACTTGAGTGCAAAAATAAGCATTTTCTGCAATTTGAGTTTTGGATTTTTAACACGTTCGTTGCCGATCTCACGTGACTAATATTTGAAACGACGTTTTCTTTCCTTTAACCTGCCGTTTATGATTGGCGTATTTCACAAGAGCGCTAAATCGCCAGATGTTATGGGCTTTGTGTTTACCTTTGCTTGTTTGCGCAATGTTTACATCAATACGCTGTATGACATCAAACGTATAAAAATTCGTCTGCTCGGTAAAAGCAAACTCTGGAACTAATAGCTAATGAGTAATAAGTTAAATATCCTTAGCAAATAGTTTCGTTAGTACTAAGCAGAAAAAATATTAAATCACTGACGTCATCACTTTGGTCGCGTATTGAGTATACATGTTTTATTAGAGAGAAAGCATTCTATTTTGAAATATTCTTCCGGGAGGATCAAAATTTCGATGGCATGCTTCCGGACCACCTCTAGGGGTCATTTCAGACCGTCACCAATTGCCTATTGCGCAGCACTAGTGTGACGTAAAATCTAACCAACCATGTATTTTGTAATATGAATATTTCTGATGTTGGTGATAGTGTTGTTTGGCTGGTTGAATAGTGTTGGAATTTAAGGTTGGTTGAGTTTTACGTCGCGCTAACGCTGCACAATGGGCAATTGGCGACCGTCTGAGCTACCCCTCGATATGTTCTGGAAACATACCATCAAAATTTTTATCCTTCACGGAAAGGAAATTAGAATTTAAGAGGTACTTTCGAATTTTAGAGGCATATTTTTTAATTTCATGCCAGTACTGATTGCTACAGTACAAAACTTTTCATATTTTTTAATCTCATGCATTTTGGGATGGGGGTAAACAGGTCAGAGTACCATTATTATACAGAACCGTTAAAATTTTATGTAAGTATTCAGTTGCGGATGTATTTTTCCATTTTGAACAAATGACGACTATAAATAAAATATTAATGATAAATCATTTACTTTATACAATTTTTGAAAACGTAGAAAAATGCTTTTAAATAAAGGTTGTCCCCAGAAACTGTAGTGTCGCTTCGATCACATCAATTAACCGCATTTTGGTGTACAACTTCGTGTTAGCTTGGTGGTACTTTAACATTTAGTGTAACTGTATGATCTAAGTTTTATTCTTTTATTTGTGATTAGTAATGAATTCGTAATTATTTCATAATTTTTTTTTATTCTATTTTATAAAAATTTTCCTTTTGTTCTGCGTTTTTTTTTTTTTTTTTTTTTTTATTATATACGATATTTTTTCTACCGAAGTGTCTCTTTGTTAGGTTAGATCGCCGGTGTTCGATCGTACGCCGCCAGTGGAGGGTTGCTGTTCGGAACACGATGCGAAATGGCGCCATCATGTCGATTTTCGAAATTTCGCCAAGCGGCAACCTAAAGTAAATTTTCACCTGTAAAGCAATACGTCACATCCCGCGCTAGCGCTGGTTCAGCAACGAACGTGTTAAGGGGGAGGGGTAGGGGAGGTAAAAACAATTTTCGGAGGCAAATTTAGCAAAATACGGATTTTCGAGTAAAACTCTACCAATAATAGCCCAAATGTATAGAAAATCACCAAGACTCTTCTTGAGGATATTTCCAAAAACTTACTTTTGTTTTTTTTCCGATTTGCAATATTTGGGGGGAGGGGGATATACGAGGGGACAAATTGGACCCCATCTTTTAGCGCTAAATTCGTCCGTGGAAATCTATAGGAGGTAAGGTCACAAATTTTAGTGTGTGGCTTATTTACGTGTGTCCAACACCCATTGTAACAAGATTTTGCGAAAGCCCCCCTTTCCCCCCTTGGGAGTAGGGGGGAATAAATACGTTTCGAAGCATAACTTTGCTTCAAATTATCTCAGTAATATTAAATTTTATGTGTGGGTTGTTTATGCGTTCCCAACACGCACTATAAAGGTATTTTACGAAATTTCTCACTCCCCCCCCCCCATTTAAGGGCAGAAGGGGGGATAAACACGTTTCCAAGCATAAATTTGCGTCATATTATCTCAGTAAGATTAAATTTTATGTGTAAATTATTTATGTATTCCAAACACGCACTATAAAGGGATTTTATGAAATTTCTCCCTCCCCTCTTTAAGGACAGGAGGAGGGAGGGGGGGGGGTAATAAACACGTTTCCAAACATAACTTTGCTTCAAATTATCTCGTTAAGATTAAATTTTATGTGTAGGTTGTTCATGCGTTCCCAACATGCACTATAAAGGAATTTTACGAAATTTCTCCCTCTCCCCCTTTAGGGGCGGGCAGGGGGGCAAAAACACGCTTATGAGAGTTATTGTGCTCCACATTATTTCAGGATAGCGATTTTTTTATCTGTAGATTGGTTGTGCGTACACAAGACACACACTGCAAAGGAATTTTGTAAAATTCCACCATATCCCTCTTGGGGTAGGGGGAGGGGGAAATCGTTTTTCCATGCGCAACTCTGCTTTGAACTATCTTAGGCGATTTTTTATGCGTGGGCTGGTTATGCTTTCCCAACACGCATTATAAAGGGATTTCGTGAAATTTCCTCTTACCTCCCTTTAAAGGCGTGAGGGGGGGGGGGGGCAAAAGCACGTTTTAAAAAGTAACTCTGCTTCAAATTATCTCAGGAAAGCGATTTCTTGATATGTCGATTGGTTATGCGTATTCAACACACACAAACTACAAAGGGATTATTTTCAATTCCGTGTTACCCCCCCCCACCCCTTTTAAGGGTTGGTGGGTAAAAAACATGTTTCTACACGTAACTTTGTTCAAAATTATCATAGAATAGCAATTTTTGATGTGTGGACTGCTTATACGTATTCAACACACGCTACAAAGTAATATTTAGAAATTACACTCTTCCGCCCCATAGGAGGCGAGATGCAAAAACATGTATTCATGCGTAACTCTGCAGTAAATTATCTTAGGAAGGACCTTTTTGATGCGTGGGTCAGTTACATGTGCCTAACTGATAATATAAAGTGATTTCGCAAAATTTCCTCCCCCTTTTTTTCTTTAAGAATGCGGCTAAAAAAACACAGGGGGTGGGGCTAAAAAGCATGTTTTAAAACATAACTCTGCCTTAAATAATCTCAGGATCTCAATTTTTTAATGTGTCGGTTATGTACGTGTATGCAACATGAACTATAAAGGGATTTTGTGAAATTACTCCTACCCTCCTCTTAGGGGTGGGCGGGGCAAAAAAAAACACGTTTTCAAGCTTAAACGTGCTCCAAATTACGTTTGAACGGCAAATTTTGTTGTGCGGGTTTTGATTAAATGTATTTCATATGCACTTTGATGGGATTTTGCAAGTCTTCCCACTTTACCCGCGAGGTATGGGGAGTAAAATGCAGGCAAGGCGCTACCGAAGGCATTGTTTCTCCAGACTAGAAATGTGGCGTGTGGGAAAACCGCTACCGAAGGTAGCGAGAACTTTAACTTAGATTTTGACTGATACTCGTATCAATGATTTTTTTTTTTTTAATTATTATTTTGATATGGTATTTTGAGAAATTATTTAGATATAATGACCAGCGAAGCGGGCAAAGCTTGCCAGTAGTTTATAAATTAGTAATTACACTGCTCTAGAAAAAAAAAATATATTTATATTGCTGATTCTTATGTAAAATGTCCTCCTGAATTCGAATATGACCACCATATGCCCAATCACCCACCGTTTTCTAGATACACCCCCTCCTTCATTTTTATCATTGTTTAGTAATTTTATACCCATCAGTTTGATTTGGAGAGGGACGAAGATTATTTTAACGGTTAAATGTCTTCAGACCTGAGGAGCTACAGAAGTAGAAAGTTCTAAAATGCGAACATTTGTAGTAAGGGCCCTCTTCACTTACCATTTGCTTTTCTAAAAGACAATGTTAATCTATGGGAAACTTTCTTTGCACTTAAAACAGTGACATATTAATTGATTGAGACGCGGTTTTTTTTTATTGGATTACTCTCATTTCGTAAACTGACGCAGCTTTTGTAGATTTTATGAAAGAATAACAGTTGTTTTTTAAAAAAGCTGTTTTATTGCAATATTTGGGTTGATGCATTAAATGGCTTATAAAAACTCTTTCAATTTTTTTAAAACAGAATTTAAAAAGCTGCGTCAATCTCAAAGAGTTTAATTCAATGCGGAAAAAAATCCTGTATTTTAATAAAATTTTAAATCAATTAAATTTGTAAAGAAAGTCCAAAAATTTTACAAATTTGTGCCGATTTTCCTCTCTGACACACCCTTTATCCGGCTCCATCTCTCAGACAGATGTTTTTGCTTTTCGACGAGCCAAATGTTTATATTTTTGTGGTGAAGAAACATCGTCGTGGTTTTTATTTCTTTACTACTTTTATTATTATAGATTTTTTTTTTTCTTTTTGTATTACGGATGTGAGTCTGAGTAACATATAGATTTAGAAGACAATCGTTCAAAGAATTTGCGAAATATATGATCGCATTTCATTTTAAATATTTTTCTTTGCACATAATACTGTTTGCACAATAAATCTGATATTTCACTCATAAAGCAATGAGTGGCAATATACAAACATCTATTTTAGCGATTCGTAAAAAATATTTTGTTGAATTAAAAAGAATTTCAATAATAGATTTCAAAGTAAATAATCTGGTATGGCACCCATACGACTTTCTCTTACATAAAATTAAAATTCTATTAAGATAGATTGCAGATTGACGAGTAAGATAACAAGTTCTATATATAATTAGTGGATATGCAGATCAGGAACCTCACCGTCCTATTTGCATCACGCATTATTCAACAGATTATTTTTACTTATTCCTTATTATATATAATATATATATATATATATATATTGATTCTATTGACTTTTTATATAAACAGAAACGTTTCTGAGGGGGGTTGCACCCCCCTCAACCCCCTCTGCTTTTCTCTTTCTATAACTATCTCTGTATGTATGTATTCCTAATAACTGACTATCTTGTACTTGCACTAATTCCCTTTAATTCATAAGTACTTCTACCAAAATTCCTGCAAATTGATTACATAACATACTAGAATTATTTTGTGCAACCCTGTAAATTAAATACCAATTCTATGGCCACATTTTCCCCCACAAAAAAAAAAAAAATATACTTTTAAAATTCTAATAAAATTTCATCATATTTCGTGGGGTGTAACCATGTTAAAATTCAATACCAGTGTTGAAATATGAACTATAGTGCGTAATAGAACGAAATTCTTTTATGTAACTCGGAAAAGCAGCCACAGTAATTATATACACTAAAAAAATTAGAATACACCTATTTAATTAATTGTAACTCATGAATATTTCAATGTAATTTGAATCATTTGGATGATTATAGGATGTCATCCGAATTCATTTGCGTGATCCCGTAAATAAATCATATAGTCCATACATATCCCTTTTATTAGAGTAAACATGTTTTTATATATCTTTATAATGTATATGTTAATTCCACTGTGTTGAATGCAGCATAAACGTTTTAAAATGCGCTTTTTTTTTTTTTTTTTTTTTTTTTTTTTTTACTGTAATTTCACTTTGTTGAATGCAGAGTAACGACATTAAAATTTGTTTAAACAAAATTCACCCCGTAGGCTTTAATGATAAGAAAAACTTTGGAGTGTCCCTGTACATAGAGCATGAAAAATATACACATAAAAAATTATACAGCTATTTCTATACAGAGCTTGAAAGTGTCTACCAATTTGCAAGTTATTTGGAGTATTTTTGCAGCCGTTATTGCGGTACATGTACATTCTATCCATAGGCCATAGTGGTAAAGAAAAATTTGGTGTGTCCCCGTACACGAATTCCAGATAGAACAGACGCCAAACACACTACAGCTAATCCCATGCGGCTCGAAAACATGTGTACAAAATTGCAATTCAATAGAATGATTTTTGCGGTCGCTGAAACAGACACACAGACAAACAAAATATACACACAGACGGAACCCAAAATCTTTTTGAGTCGCCACAGGGAAGCTTCCACTCACGTTTCGACAATGAACTAGTGGATCTGCAGATCAGGAGCCCCAATATCCTATTTGCATGACACATTATTGAACAGGTCATTTTTATTTATTTCTCATTTTTTCATATATGCGTATATATTGATTCGATTGACTTGCTACATAAACAGATACGTTCCTGAGGGGGGCTGCCAACCCCTCCGAATCTAATAAAGATAGAGCTATGAAACTTCAGATTTAAGACAGAACTGGTGTACAGATGAATTTTACAAAGTTTGGTGAAAATTCGAAAAGTGGAAGTGGGACCGTAAGTCCGTATCCAAAAACAGCTCTAAAGATTTTCTTAAAATTTACTACATAAACACTCTATTAGATGTCCTTTCGAATTATATAGTTGGTTAGTTCAGGAAAGGTAGGCTCCCGGTATAAATAGCTGAATTTCAAGTCTCGCAAGTGCGATTTTTTTTTTTTTTTTTTTTTTTTAAGGCTGTACGGATTTTTTTTCAAACTCGCCATATTAACTCCCTTTTAAATATCCTTTTGCAGTGGCGTATGCAAGGGGGGGGGGGTTGGGGGTTTAACCCCCCCCCCCTTGACAAAATGTATGATAAGAAAAATTAGGCTGTTCCTTACATTTTTTTTTCACATTTCAGGCGGAAAAAATGTATAGCAAGCGTAGAATATTTTTTCTACGAAGTGGTTTAAAATTATGACTAACTTTTTTTTTCATTACTCTGCGATAAACACTCCTGAAAACAACTAAACCACTTCATTTGCGCGGCGCGAAACATGTTTCCCCTGAAAACAATTCTCCGAAAGGATTTCACCTTTACGAGTTCATATTCAAGGACAAGAGCCCTAACAACACACTTGTCCACAATACATCCTAAAGATGTCCATAGGACGTCCATAGACGTCCTTGTCATCCATAGGACAACCGGAGGATGTCATTTGGAGAATATGTGCTGTTAGGGAGGTTTCGACCATATGGGGAAGGGGGACCATTGAAGTAGTGACCTTGAAGGAGTGACCTAAATAATACCCCAACAGTAGAAGGCATTTTAAATGAACTAGCGAAAACTTCTCGTCGATTAGACTTCGCTCTGTAAATAAGAAAATTCAATGAAATATTCTGCGTAAGCGTAACTATGTATTGTATTTTATGTTTTGTGTAGCAGTTTGTACAGGCTCTACGTTATTCGTCGCTAATTAAAGATTTTTTAGTTTGATCTTCTAATTGGTGAGTTTATTTTACTATTTTTCATTTTCTTACTCTTATTTTCGGCAAGTAATTATGATATTTTAAAAGATTGTTAAACTTAATTAAAAATAAACTTAATTGAACCTAATTAAACTTAATTAAATCTAATTAAACTTAAATAAACTTAAAACTTAATTAAACTTAAATAAACTTAATTAAACCTAATTAAACTTAAATAAACTTAAACTTAATTAAACTTAATTAAAAATTCGGAAGGACGAACCCCCCCCCCCCCTTGGAAAAATCCTGGATACGCCACTGTCCTTTTGCATGTAATTTTTGTTTTCCGATCAATAATTGAGTATGCCAAGTTTTGGTAAAAGATGGTATCTCAAAAACGGCTCTAACGATTTTCTGGAAAATTGTTGCATAAATCCATTACAGATATCCTTTCTCGTATAATACGTGGCTATTACAAGAAAATTCACAGTCATCATGCTCAGGTAGGTCACTTTTAGATCTCGGAAATTGGTGTTTCAAAAAATAACTACCATTTTACCCCCTTATTTTTTAACTCACTGTGTAAACTTAACTCGCTATTTCTTAACTCGCTATGCAAACTGTTTTACACGTCTATATATCAGTTTTAGTCCAGGCAACGAAGGCCAAAATTTGACGAATAGAGGAAAAAAATCATGTAGTTTTGAAATTTTACATAATCATAGCCGAGAGGGTCCTGAACAACATACTAAAAGTCCCCGCCCGTGGGGGATGAGCGGGGGGCAGGTGGGCATTTAAGGGGGGCATTTTTCAGTTTTTATTAAATATCTTGAAAACTATCGATTATAGAGAAAAAATTTCAATCACAAAATTAATCTACGTAAAATTTCCTACAAAAATGTGTATTACATTTTGTTTGTACGATCATTAGTTTAGAAGATATAGGGAGATGAAGTAACACATTTTCTTGAAAAATTCTTTTTTGCAATAGTAAAATCAACTAAAGTGTGCAATTAAAAGGGTTCTTGTTAAATATTTTCTAATGTAAAAAACAAATATATACATAGGGAATATGCAAGGATAATACTGCATGTTTTGTACGTTTTAAATAATTTTAAGGCTAGTAGGCGTAAGTGGTGGTTTGAGTAAAAATCCAGATAACGAAGACCCAAAATCGATCAACATTAAAAAATATAGTGTAGCTTTGAAATTGAGCACAGTTATAAGGTTAAGTTTCCTGAACAAAAAACTAAAAGTCCCCGACCGTTGTGGGTGAGCGGGGGGCAGGGGGGGCATTTAAAGGGGGCAATTTTTAGTTTTTATTAAATATCTTGAAAACTATCGCATTTCGAGAAAAAATGTCAATTACAAAATTAATCTACGTAAAATTTTCTACAAAAATGTGTATTACATTTTGTTTGTACGATCAAAAGTTTAGAAGATATAGGGGGATGATATAACACATTTTCTTGAAAAATACTTTTTTGCAATAGTAAAATTAACTAAATTGTGGAATTAAAAGGGTTCTTTTCAAATATTTTCTAATATACAAAACAAATATATACATAAGGAGTAAGGATAATACAGCATGTTTTGTAAGTTTTAAATAATTTTAAGGCTAGTAGGCGTAAGTGGTGGTTTGAGTAAAAATCCAGATAACGAAGACCCAAAATCGATCAACATTAAAAAATATCGTGTAGCTTTGAAATTGAGCACAGTTATAAGGTTAAGTTTACTGAACAACATACTAAAAGTCCCCAACCCTATTCTGTGTTATTTATTTATTTTTTTATGTTATTTGCAATAGTAATAATAACTATATTTCGTAATTAAAAAGGTTCAGGTTAAATATTTTTTTACTCATACAAATAAATATTTGTATATAAATATTTGTATGTGTGTGTGTGCACGCAATGCACCAAGTTTAAAGAGTGGAAGTCAAAATATACAAATCGAAAAATTCCACTTTTCTGTAAGATATCCGTAAAATACAAAGCAACGGCTATCACAAAGGATTGCATGGGGAAGCGAAACAAAGGGTTTTCGCTAGTACTGCAATAGAACGGAGCAAATTCTCCGAATTTTTATCGTTAAAGACTGAAAAAACATGTGGAAGATGTAACTAATGTGTAAAATGCAATACTTATATTTCAAATGTAAAGGTTAAACGAAGGGTAATGGACAGGTTTCGATAAGGATACCCCTTCGCTTTGTAATGAGTGTGCTCTATGAATTGCGAGAACGTTTGTTACATATTCTTATTTCATTTCTCTTACGTTTAGTGTGTATTTAATGTTTCTTCTGAATTTTTTGCGATTACTTAGTGTATCGATATGGCAGAAAAATGTTTAATATGTGAAAATGATATAGTGATTGATGTATGCAACATAAATGAGAAAGGAATAGAGGGATTAGTAAAAGCGAGCATTTCAAGAAAAGATGGAAAAGATGAAATTTTTAGAGGTAGAAAAATGATTGTTCTGCATTCTTCTTGTAGAAAACATTACACAAGACCTCAGACAATCGCAAGAGACTTGAAACTATCTGAATCACGACAACAATCATCCATATACTTTAAAATAAATAGAGAGTAATCTAAATATTTATACTAAAATATTGTTAATTTTTTTAATGCATGCTTGCTATAATAAGTAATTTTAAAGTATTTTAATGTATCATAACATTCACATTTTATGTATTTTATATCTACTATCACTTACAGAGGATTTAAAGAAAATGCAACTTTTAGTATGTTGTTCAAGACACTTAACCTTATAACTGTGCTCAGTATCAAAGCTATAAGATTTTTTTTTTATGTTGATCGGTTTTGGGTCTTCGTTATCTGGATTTTTACCTAAACACCACATGCGCCTACTAACCTTAAAATTATTTAAAACGTACAAAACATGCTGTATTATCCTTACATATTCCCTATGCATATATTTGTTTTGTACATTAGAAAATATTTTATCAGAACCCTTTTAATTCCACAATTTAGTTGATTTTACTATTGCAAAAAAAAAAAAAAAAAAAAAAGAATTTTTCAAGAAAATGTGTTATTTTGTTCCCCTATATCTTCTAAACTATTGATCATACAAACAAAATAGAATATACAATTTTTTTAGGAAATTTCACGTAGATTAATTTTGCAATTGAGATTTTTTTTTTCTCTAAATGCGATAGTTTTCAAGATACTTAATAAAAACTGAAATGTGCCCCCTTTAAATGCCCCCCCCCCCACCCATGATTAGGGACTTTTAGTATGTTATTCAGGACACTTAACTTTATAACTGTGCTCAATTTCTAAGCTACGCAATTTTTTTTTTTTTAATGTTGATCGGTTTTGGGTCTTCGTTATCTAGATTTTTACTCAAACCGCCACTTGCGCCTGCTAGCCTTAAAATTATTTAAAACTTACAAAACATGCTGTATTATCCTTGCATATTCCCTATATATATATTTGTTTTTTTACATTAGAAAATATTTGACAAGAACCCTTTTAATTGCACACTTTAGTTGATTTTACTATTGCAAAAAAGAATTTTTCAAGAAAATGTGTTATTTCATCTCCCTATATCTTCTAAACTAATGATCGTACAAACAAAATGTAGCATACATTTTTGTAGGAAATTTTGCGTAGATTAATTTTGTAACTGACGTTTTTCTCTAAATGCGATAGTTTTTAAGATATGTAATAAAAACTGAAAATTGCCCCCCTAAAATACCCCCCGCTCACCCCCCACGGGCGGGGACTTTTAGTATGTTGTTCAGGACCCTCTCGGCTATGAGTGTGCAAAACTTCAAAACTACACGATTTTTTTTTCTATTTTTCCTATTTTGACAGGACTTATCCAGATTTTTACTCAAACCGCCACTTGCGCCTACTAGCCTTAAAATTATTTAAAACTTACAAAACATGCTGTATTAGCCTTGCATATTCCCTATGTATATACTTGATTTTTACATTAGAAAATATTTGACAAGAACCCTTTTAATTGCACACTTTAGTTGATTTTACTATTGCAAAAAAGAATTTTTCAAGAAAATGTGTTATTTCATCTCCCTATATCTTCTAAACTAATGATCGTACAAACAAAATGTAATGTACATTTTTATAGGAAATTTTACGTAGATTAATTTTGTAATTGACAATTTTTCTCTAAATGCGACAGTTTTTAAGATATTTAATAAAAACTGAAAATTAAAAGCAATATTTCAATGTGCACATATACTTTAATATGCAAAACAAAATAATTGCAGAGAAATTTAAAAACAAATCACTTAATGTAACACCACTGCGTTACTGGAATTTCATATAATTTCTTTTAAAACACATGCTTTCATAGTATAAGAGATGTGAATGGAAAGGTATCAATGAGTAAATGCTATATATTATTTTATGTTGAAAATAACGTTTACACTGTAAATATAAATAAAAGGAAAAAGCAAATTCAAATAAGAAAATCTATGTATAATTTAATTAATATCAAAGCGTCACTGAAAATTTGATATCATTATTTTTAAGACCCGTATTTCTAATTCTTATAGCCATATAGCTGCGTCACAAACTTTTAACCCGTTAAAGGTTTTTTGTATTGATATATATATACATACACACGCACACACTGACCAATTGCCAAAAATTACTTTTTTGGACTTAGGAGACCTTAAAACATGTAAATCAGGTGAAAACTCGATATCGAATTTTCGGACCGAATACAATACTTCTTACAATTATTAATTACGGTAGTCGGGTAATGGGAGTAAAAAACCATAACAAAACTTTCTTCTATATCATCTATATAACAGCGTCATTTACTGTCTAACGAGCGCCCAAATGTTTTATGATAGTTTCTCACAAGGAAAATTTCGACTATATATGTAACTTGGTGCGATTTTAACCATATGGAAAATAACTAATAATAAGAAAAATTGTTTGACATAATCATAACTATAATTGATGTAAACTAGAGTCCTGCGTATTGATTTTTTTGCGCTAGATTGAGTCATTTTTTCTGTAAAATTCATAAAATTTTAATTTTTAATTTCAAAACTCTAGAAAAATAAAATGACAGACTTCCATTTTCGACTATAAATATAAACATCTCATTTCAAAGGAACAGATTTGATATCTGTCGTCCATGGCAAAATAATAATAATAATAATAAAAGATGGCCAAATTATCTCACGAACATATTTAATTCCTTTCAAAAATGATGGTTATTTTAATAAAGTATATTAAGAGAGCAATCAGTAATATATGAAACAATATTTCGTACAATATATACGCATTATGAAAATATTCATCTGGCATGTATGTTTCCGCATTACGTTTTAATCGCCAAATACACAAAATGCGGAGGACGAACGGATATCAAATCTATGCCCATTCCGTTTCTAGAGTTTTGAAATTTAAAATTAAAATTTTGTCAATTTGACAGCAAAATAACTTAATCTGACACATGTGCACGATAACTAATTTGTAATTATACCCAAATCTGGAGATTAAAATCGGGAAATAATTTTCCTCGATTTTTAATAATTTTTTACAAAACTTGGGGGCTCTGCCCCCTGCTCGCTTTACTCACCAACCCCCGAGGGGGGCTTCGCCTCCCCCCGACTCACTTTACTTATTAACACATGCAGAGCTCTGCCCGCTTATTCTTGGCTTTCTTTCACTATAAAGGAATATTAATAGTGCATACTACAAGTCAAAAGCAGAAAATTATGGAAATCCTCATATTCAATGTCAAATTTATATATATAATATTTATATATATATATAATTTTTTTATAGAAAGAAATTCATAATATCTAGACCATTTTGCATTACAACTTTAGAATATGACCCTTTTTATTTATTTTTTACAACCTTAGATCCGGACCGCGGTACTCCAGGCGGTAAATCACCGAGCTCGTTATTGGAAGATTTCGGGCTCGGTTCTCAAGCCGGCCAAAGACAACACCCCCCTACCGGGTGTTGCCAAAGACCGTCTTGTATACTAATGGTGGCTGGTGCACGTAAAATATGTCGTGGCCGCAATATCCTCCATGTTCCCATCAAAATTATGCCTCTGGGGGCCACCGAAGCGGGGTAGCCATCCCCTTCGTATAGTACCAAAACTGTGGTGGCATGTCTCCGGAACATCCGTACGGGTGCGTCCCAGACCGTCGCCAATTATCCATAGAGCAGGAATGGTGCGGCGTCAAACACAACCTACCTAATTATCTACCTACCTACAACCACGAATCCTATTTTAACTTTCCCGGATAAGAAAATTAATTTTCTTAGAAAAAAAGTTGATATTTATTTTCTTCCTTTTTTACATCCATGGTTTCGGGCCGCGATACTCTTGTCGGTAAAGCACCGATCACGTAATTGGAAGATTGCCGATTCGATACTTGAGCCGGCCAAAGACCGTCGGGTACACTAATGGTGGCTGGTGTGCATGAAATCTGTCGTGGCCGCAAAGTCCTCCATATTCTTATCCACACTATACCTCTGGGAATCACCAAAGCGGGGGGAGGTTCCCCTCCGTGAAGGATCAAACTTGTGATGACATGCCTCCGGAACATCTCTAGGGGTGCGTCCCAGACCGACGCTAATTACCCATAGCGTAGTACTAGTACGACGTTAAATCCAACCTACCTACCTACATACGTACAGCCATGGATAATATATTTTCCTGTGTAAAATGACTTCATGACAGAAGAACAACGGCACTGGGAGAAACTTTTTTCAAAATGGCATATAGAGTACCTTCCTAAACTTGTCGTTTTTAGTTAATAATGCTTTTAATTAAAATGATAGAAATTTCTAAGCAGCTGAAATGTCTTCCTTGGAGTATTGGGAACATATTGATACCTCTCATGACGCGAAGAACCCTGCCCTCCGCTAGAAGATGCTGTCGCAGACAAAAAAATTTGACGCCAGTAACAGTTACTTTTTTTTAATATATAGAGAAATCCTATGGACGATTAAGAAATTTTTTTAATTAGCCACAATGACGGTCAGTGACATCACACTTCGCTTGCGTATACCTTCTGTATATATAAGAAGAAAGCATAAGATTTGAAAAAACTTTTGGTTTTCGGTTTTCGATGAATTTACAGACTGAGATTTCCTTGCATTTGAATTAACTGAAATTGACTACTTATTTTTAAAAAGTGGAGCTATTACTATCTTCTGCATCTATCAAAGAAAAAATTGCGATTTTCTGTTTTCGCTGAATTTACGTGTTTTGAGATTTCCCTGCGTTTCAATTAACTGAAATTGACTACTTATTTTGAAAAAAGGGGATTTATTACTAGCTTCTACATGTATATGAAGAAAGTAGAAGATACAGAAAAATTTCGATTTCCGGTTTTCAATGAATTTACACGTTTTGAGAATTCCTGTCATTTTTATTAACTGAAACTGACTACTTATTTTTTAAAAAGTTGGTTTATTATTCTATCCTCTGCATAGATAAGAAAAAAGCATAAGATTCAGAAAATTTTTAAATTTTCGGTTTTCGATGAATTTACACTTTTGAGATTTCCTTGCATTTTTATTAACTGAAACTGACAACTTATTTTTAAAAAAGTGGATTTATTATTCTATCCTCTGCATATATAAGAAAAAAGCATAAGATTCAGAAAAATTTTAAATTTTCGGTTTTCGATCAATTTACACGTTTTGAGATTTCCTTGCATTTTTATTAACTGAAATTGAGTACTTATTTTTTAAAAAGTGGATTTATTATTCTGTCTTCTGCATATATATAAAAAGAAAGTATAAGATGCAGAAAAAGTTTAGATTTTCGGTTTTCGATGAAGTTACACGTTTTGAGATTTCCTAAATTTAGAAAATACCTGTCTTTTTGCGTTCGAACACTGTACTTTATGAACCATTGAACTCAATTTAAACCGAACTTGATATTTGGTTGGACCTTGGTTTGAGTTAGTGCCGATCAGCTTTTGGGTTATATCACCGAACATTGCGATTACCTCTCATTTCAGAAAAAGCTCAGCATTTACAGCTACAGCATACCAAACTTAGTAAAATATATTAAATAAAACATTGCTGATTCACTTTGAATATACACTAACCAATTGCCTCACTTTTCTGGACTCGAGGTACATGTCATCAGGTCAAAACTGGATATCAAAACTAAATTTTTGGCTGAATACAATATTTCTGATTGTAGATATATATTTATAGATTTTCTGAGATATATTAGATGATATAAGAATAAATATATATGATTTTTTTTCGATATAACTATAATAGCAGGCTTCGGTAATAGCTAGCTATATTTAAATGAATTTATTTATTTTTTAATGAATCACAATTTTTTTTTTTTTTTTTTTTAATATATGTATATATATCACTTTATAAATAAAAACTAAAAAGAAAATTCCATTGAAATCACCCTGAACCTCGTTTCGGGTAACCTCTACCAACGGCATCGTTACTCCCCCCCCCCCCCCCCTCCCTTCGCGTTGTATCGGATCCAGATTTCCACTGCGCATGCAGAATCGTCTTTTCTGGACACTTCAATTTGGATATTTATCGGTTTACAAGTTGATCTGCTATTACAATTTAAAAATGGCTTTATCTCAGCATCCATTGAACATTTTAGTTATGGCACCATGTAATTTATAGCACTCGCACTGTTTACTATATTACCATATGATTAATAATATAACTAGTATGTTGTGGCCACCACAAGACTTTCTTCTATATTTTCCTATACAAATTCACTGACTAAAAATGATTTATTAAAATTATTATTTAAAAAAAAAATATCTTCCATGATAATGCAGACGATTTCTATATCAGAAAAGTAGTATAACAGTAAATATCCAAAAAAAAGTCTATTTTATTCTCAATAATAATAATAATAATAATTACGATTTTTTTTTTCAAAGTTTTTTTTCTTTAAAAGTAAAAAAAAAAAAAAAAAAAAAAAAATCGATAACTTTGTTTTACATTATCACAGATCTATAGTTCAACCATTCGTTTTAAAGGTATTGACGAGACCTTCCGAAAGATACCCATCTTGAAAATTTACTCCGCCCGGGGGAGGGCGACGCCCCCACATGCACAATTTTTTCCCCTAGTTAACAACTACTTTTATCAATAATTCATATTAATTTTACAATCAAAAGTTAAAAATAACTCTCATTATGTACATTTATACGAAATTTTGTCCTATACTGCCATGTTAAAAATTTAGAAAAAATGCTATCACAGCGCCACCTATTGGGCGATTGATCCCTAAATCTAATCAGCACCAGTTTATGTCAGAGTCCAACTAAATACCAAGATTGGTTAAATTTCGTTCATTGGTTCGTGAGATACAGCCTCCAAAAATTTGTGATACACACACACACACACAGACATTTTCTAAAAACTATCAAATCATGTTCAGCACATCCCAAAACGAGTAAATCCATCGAAAACCGGAGTTCGAAAAATTTCACGAATCCAATACTTTCTCTATATTACATATAGAAGAAAGTCCCCCCCCCCCCGGGAGGGATAAATTTTCAAGATGGGTATCTTTCGAAAGTTCTCGTCAATACCTTTAAAACGAATGGTTGAATTGTAGATCTATGATAATTCAAAACAAAGTTATCGATTTTTTTTTTGTTGTTGTTGTTACTTTTAACGAAAAAAAAAAACTTTTGAAAAAAAAAAAATCGCAATTTTTATTTATTTATTTATTTATTTTATTGAGAATTAAATGGAACTACTTCTCTAATATGGAAATCGTCTGCATTATCATGGAAGAAAATTTTTTTAATAATAATTTTAATAAATTATTTTTACTGAGGGAATTTGTATAGGAAAATATAGAAGAAAGTCATGTGGTGGCCACAACATACTAGTTTAGTTAAATTAATAATATCAGACTTCAAGTATAATTATAAAGTATATTTTCTTTGAAAAAATTTCACTGTTACGTAATTCACCGGTATAACTAAAGAAAGCCTGAACCGGGCTGAAAATAGTATAAAGTACTTGGTCGGATCGAGCTACTCTATTAAAATACATATAAATAGATTAGAATAATAGAGGAAAGTTATTTGATGTCATGTGAAAATGGAAAAAAAAAAAATAATAATAAAAATAAAAAAAGAAACACAAAAAGAAAAAAAAGAAAGAAAGAATCAAAACAAAACAAAGCTTCGATGAAACCGCAATAAGGACGTGGCTGATTTTTGATTTATTCTTCCAAAAAGTCAATGATTCGTCAGTGAATCTGTCAATCTTCTCCACCTCCTGTCAAAACCACGTGGGACACTTTTTATCTGTTTTCAGCCGGCATCGGAATTTTTTTTAAGTGAAGAGGGCCCAGGAGGAAATTTGAGGGGATTTGTGCCCAGAAAACAAAAGAAAATCCATAAAAACAATCTGTTTCTGTTTCTGTTTCATTTCTTTTTTTTTTAATTATTCGCAATATTTCTTTTATTTTTTACATATTCCAGCTTCCAGTTTCTCATTTTCTTACCAAAACACCCCAAATAATAAAAATTATGCAGTGAAATTTTTTCAAAATGTTGGTGAGTGGAGTAAAATCTCAAAGCCTTCGCAAGAAAGTTTGACTGATTCACTCTTCGACGTGATGTTTGCTTTCAGTAATTCCCACCTTAAATGTTTTGGGCAGTAAAACATGAACAGTAAAATATCCTCCTTTGACACGTGTTAAAGATTACCACGCAAAATCACCACCGTCAAGAACACCGAAGTTCACTCTCTTATCGCAAAACTTGTACTAAAGGTAGACAATGACTAACGACTACAAGAAAAATAACCTTTAACATGTGTCAAAGCAAGAGATTTTACTGTTCATGATTTACTGCCCAAAACATTTAACGTGGGAGTTATTGAAAGCAAACGTCGTACAGTGAATCAGTCAAACTTTCTTGCGGGGGCTTTGAAACTTTACTCCACTCACCAACATTTTGAAAAAAAATTTCATTGTATAATTTTTATTATTTTGGGTATTTTTTGTAAGAAAATGGCAAACGGGAAGCTGGAATATGTAAAAAAATAAGAGAAATATTGCGAAAAAGAAAAAGAAACAGAAACCGATTGTTTTTATTGATTTTCTTTTGTTTTCTCAGCACAAAGCCCCTCAAATTTCCTCCTTACTACAAATGTTCGTGTTTTAGAACTTTCTACCTCTGTAGCTCTTTAGGTCAGAAGACATTTAACGTTTAAAATAATCATCGGTCCTCTCCAAATCAAACTGATGGATATAAAATTACCAAACAATGATAAAAATGAGGGAGGGGGGTGTATCTAGAAAACGGTGGGTGATTGGGCAAAATGGTGGTCATATTCGGATTCAGGAGGTTATTTTACAGAAGAATACGCTGAAATGGTGTCAGAGGCAATTTTCATGCCGATCAGTGTCATATATTTTCAAAATATCTGTTGTAAAAGTAAAAAAAACAAAAAAAAAAAAAAAAAAAAAACTGAAAGAAAAATCGGGATTAAGTTTAACATTTGAAGGCAAAGGCATCTTTATCTATCTGTAATGAATCCTTAACACCCTTTTTCGATACTTTTTTCTTTTTTATTGTTGAAATTTTTTATTTTTTCCAAAGCTTACTTTAGAGAAAAATGAATAATTATTATTAAAACAAAACAAAAAAAGAAATATTTACGGTAAACTTATGTAAAATTTGATCAATATTCGATAATGGACATGCCCTTCAAATTTTAAGTTTATTTTTTTATTTCTTTGGAAATTATATGCAAATGAAAAATCATCGTTTAGAATTTGTTGAGGAGTCCTCATCCTCCCCCCTCGTAGTATTGTAAACTACATTCTACATCGCATGTTTTAAAGTAATGTTTTCTCTTTCCTTTAAGTATGCGCGCCATCCTGTTTAGTTATTGAAAACAGTTTCGTTAAACAGGTTGTGAAATGATAAGAAAAATGCTAGGGGTCAGTGAGGTGAAAGTCCTCGGTTTGGTGAGTCATGAGATTCAGAGAGAAGAGAAAAATTTCAGATAAAAATAAAACAGAGGATTCTGATTAAGAATTTTAAAAGAAGACATATGCATATGTACGCTTGTCTGTATATTTCTTACAGAAGGGTTACTTTCATAAAACTGGACGAAATTATTATTACATAAATTAGCCGTTTCTTTCAGAATTTTTTATTTTTTTTCAAATGTTATCTTTATCGGCTGCTTCTTTATATTTATGTCTCTCTAACTTTTATTAGAGAGAGAGAGAGAGGGGTGGGGGTGGGGGGGGGATTGTTAACCGAAAAAAAAGAAATCACTGAAACAATGTTACGCGGAAAAGTCTCCCGGAAAAATTGTGCAATCTTCTTCATAAATGAAAAAATCGGCTTTTTAATAACTTTCAATTTTTAAAATTGTTTCTTCTTCTATTTCCGTTTAGATGTAGCAAAAATATTATTACTATTACTATTATTACTATTATTTTCAGATTTTTAATACGTATGAGCGAGAAAAGATTGCCAAGCGTGCAATACCCACAATATTTTTTTAAATAACTAATTAAATTAATTAAAGTGATTTTTGCATTACTTTCAAATTCTTAATACATAACAATGAGGAAAGTTGTCTTTTATTAGGAAATACTCTATTTTTCTTTTCAATTCTGTTCTATATATATCATTCTTATTATTTTTGAAAATGTATTATAATTGTCCCCTACCACCCTCTAATATATATATATAATGCAATGTTTGAAAAGGTTTTCGATACATATATATTGAACAATATATCTTTGCTATTCTTAGCTATATTGTTTTACGAAATCTTGCAGCTCTCTCTCTGCTTTAAAGAAGTACATGCTTCCTGACCCGATAATACTTCTAATTTTAAGCATTTTTTATTCCAATTAATATTCCTGTGGTCCTTTATTTATTATTTATTTATTTTTTCTTTTACTTTTGAACTGGATTCTTAATTCCTGAATCACTTTTAAGACTTTTAATGAGTTCCGTCATCCATTTTGTACGTCAATACGTCCTTTTACTCATGTGGGTGTAATTAATTTAAATTGGTTTTGACTCTTACTGGATCTATATGAATTGCAACATTTCTGTGCTAGTTTTTGTACTGTGTTACAATCAGTTTTATTTTTGTTGTGTTGGTTTTAGCGTGTATCTATTAAATGCTATAATTTTAAAGTCAAAATTTATTACAATATCTATCATTTATATATATATATATATATTTATATTAATATTATTATTATTACTTTGAGTGAAAAAAAAATTGAAACGAAAAAAAAATATATATATTACTTTAAGATTCTTAATACGTAATAGCTAGAAAAGCAATATTAAACATTATGCCTAATCTATTTTTTTTCGATCAATTAACATATTTTGTCTTGTATCATATCAATTAATCCAGGATAAAAAAAAAAAAAAAAAAAAACTAAAAATTACCTAAAACACAGATAGTTTATTACTTTCATATTTTTAATACGCGATATCGAACAAAAGTTGTCTTTTATAATAATAAATTATTTCATTGTGTAAATAAATCAAATATGTTTTTAAATTTTTGTCGTAGTGCATTTTTTAAAGCAATCTGCATTTAAAAAATAAAATGAAATAAAATAGTTATCAATATGTGCCCTTTTTCATTACTCATCATATTGTAGCTATGAAGATATTAGACAATCATAAAAATTTTCATCCTGGGTTTTTTTAAGATTTCTACATGCTTTGAGGTGGTGTGAGGAATTTAAAAATCATAAAACTGATATGGTTTCAGTTTTTTGGCTCGTTTGTGTGCTTGTTAATTAGCATGTATACACGACATCCCAAGAACTTTTTTTTTTCTTCAAGAAATTAGAAACTTCTTATACATTCAGAAATTAAAAACAAATCCATTTTTATTATCGATTTTAATGAATTTTAATTTAAAATAAAACTTTAAAATACTTGAATTTTTATATTTGAATATATACATATATAAATAATAATCGGTTATTATACATAAAAGCTAAGCAACAGATACAATGTCACTGAAACCACATAGACCAATGAGAATGAATTTATATATATATTATAAAAGCACCTATTAATACATACATACATATAAATAAATGTCATAAATCACCATTTTAACTCATAGAATATATGATTGATTTAGTTCTTATAAATTGAATTTATAAGTATCAGTAATTATAAAGTAAATTTTTTCACTTAATAAGACGGAAAACTCGAATGAAATATTAACAATTGGTGTATGGGTAGAAAATATTTCGAGAAAAATTACTCCATTATTTGCTGACGTTTCGAAATTCACCATCACACCATTTTTTTTTTTTTTTTTTTTTTTTTTTTTTTATTATTATTATTATTCTTTTTTTTATTTATTTATTTATTTTTACGCATATAAAATGCTGAGGTGCCATTACCTTCTTTCGAAAAATAAACGAGAACAACAGTGAAAATAAATATGCGGCGCATAGATTACAAACATTTTCAAACACTGTACATACACATCTGTAATTATTCCATCTGTACACACGCGTAGTTTACTCATCAAATTTAACGTATTTGCCTTCATGGTGACACTTTATAAAACATTTAGTTTACAAATATGTATATATATTATATATATATATATATATATATATATATATATATATATATATTTTTTTTTCCTTTCTTTCTTTTTTCTAATTTCTAAACGGTTTGAAATTTATATCATTTTATTTTCAAAATTATTGTTATAGAATTTTCAAATTAAACGATGAGAAAATACTTTCCGTGGATGGTCTTTCTAATGGTTCTTAGTTCCTATTCATGCAAGTTTTGGAGAAAATCACGAAAAAATCCGAATGGCTGTAACAATGAATGCTACTTGTGTTTGAACATGACACCTTACATTTACCAGATTTGTTAGTAGATCAACTCAGCCATTAGTGGGTCTGGTTGATAATGTAAATGAAATATGAAAGGTTAAAAAATTTGTTTTATTTGAAATTCATTCTTCGATTAAATTCGTTAGTATCAATACACCAATATATTATCAAGCACTACTAACTTTACACGATTTTGGTTGAAGTTTAAGTTTCTTAAAAGCTAATTTGTTGTTTTCGATGACTTGTAATTTAGTTTCAATATTAATGCTAGGTTTCGTTTTTCGTTCTAAAAAAAAAAAAAAAAGAAAGAAATGCATGCGTCAATATGTAGATTAATGCCAATTCTTTGCGCAAATCTACATCTGCGTGCGACATCCTCCTTGCATATCTATTGAAATATCTTCAGGCGAACATCGGAGAAAACCATGAAAAACTCGAATGGTTAGGCAAACATGCAGGGCCATGCTTAGTTAGACAGATGCGAAAAGTGCGGTCACACTAGGCCAGAAAATATAAGGAGTCGCAAATATTTGTTTTTTTTCCCTGGAATACTGCATCATATTACTTTTATTTAGAAAAAAAAAAAAAAAAAAAAATCAAAAATTAGGCTCTTTGAATAAAAAAAAAAAAAAAAAAAAAAAAAAAACTACTTAGAAATGTAATCTAAAAATAATCTTTATTAACACTTTCCAACAAAGTATTTAAGATTTTGTCTCTCCGTGTGCTCCTGCTTTAATTTTCCGTTAATATTTTTAGAATGGGTTGAAAATGACAGGAATAGAGCAAACGTTATCGTATGCATAAACTCACAATAGAATTTTGAATCGCTATCATCTGAGAGAGGGCATTCCTTTAAAGTATATATTAATAACTTTACACTCTGTACAACGTAAAGAAATTGTCATAAATTATTCATATTTACAAAATACACCTACTTTTTTTCTAAGAATACGACAAAGTAAGTACTTATGATTGTTTACAGTCTCCCAAAATAAAATTCAATTACGTAATTTTCAATTACGTTATGGGATTCCATGGAAATTACTTAATGAAAAAATTCTGTAATGCTACACTTTTATTTTTATTATTATTTGGGGGGAATGGGGGAGGAGCATGTAATTTTAGATTATGTAGAGGGCTACATAAAAAACAGTCTACTTTATACTTTCCCTTTACAAATAAAGTTTTAAAGATAGTTTTTGTGAAACTTCTTCACCTACAGTTGAAAAATAAAATAAGAACATAAAAATGTAATGCTGTAATAGAAATGAAGAATATAGGGGTTCGTAGTGTAATTTAGTTTTTTTTAAGGTTCATGTGTGACAGATCTACAATGAAGTGATGATTGTTTATTGCAGTGAAAGTTTTATGGGTATATTCTTATGGAAACACTGTATATGAATGTGATAGCTGTCATACGACACTGTTCTGTAGTGTAAAAATTATTTTTAAACTAGCCACATGTCTCTCATAGACAGGGCCGTTGACGGGGGGGGGGGGGGGCACAGGGAACAACTGCCCAGGGGCCCGGGAGTTGGTGGGGGGGGACAAACAGAACAGAAGTGACAAAATTCTAAATTTTAAAATATGAAGTTTCACTTTTTTTCTTCTTAAAAAGTATGTACTTTCCACAATTCTAAAAACATGGAAAAAGGAACAAGAAATTTATATAAGAACCGCTTAGCAGTCGTAAATACTAGCGGCGATAATGAGCCCGCGTTGCGGCGAGACTTAGGTCCTAAAAGGGATAGGGGAGCGATATTATTTTTACCTATGTTTTTACCTGGGGGGGGGGGGGCTAAGTGCTGCCTCTGGAAGTAGATGCAGGAAGGGTATTACTCATAGACAAATAAGATGTGGAATAATAAGGAAGCCTCATTTCCTTTTCTTTAATCGTTTCTTTAACGCATTTCACATTTGGAAAACCATTAGTATCAACTACTCAGAATTGAGTGGGTAAACTGTTGCTAGGAAAATTTCGCAATCAGTCAAAAAAATAAAAAAAAAAATAAAAAATAAAAATAAAACGAAGGAACAAAGCCAAAGAATTCCGAGTCGAATAGGAAAAATATTTCGTATGTGCAGAACTTCCTTCGAAAGTTTCTAGTCAACTCGTTACACTGCACGTAACCAACCTGATATATTCAAAGAAATTTCTAATTGGAAGGACGTTTTTGGTGTTTGGGAATAAGGCCGATTGGCTGTACTAGGGTCCAAAGCCAGAAAGGGAATGCCTTATGTGGAGGTTTTTCTAAGGAGTCCTAGCCCGTATTTACACAAGTTTCGTAGAAAACCACGAAAGACTCCGAACGGATAAATCGACGAGTGCGACCTAGGATCGAACCCGGCACCTCATGTCTACCAGCTATGAGCGCAGAACCGCTCAGCCGCTGGTGGGCTTCTAATTGGGATGAGAGCGACCAAATAAATGCACAAGAACTATAACTGGCCGGAGATTGATAAAAAGTTACATAGATGCAATGCAAGATAAAGATTTACTAAAAATGCAAAATTGTTGAGAAAGTATGAAGTAAAAATCACAAGTAAAAAATAATAATAAAACAGTGAATTTCATTTATAAAAATTTAGAGGAAAATTTAAAGCATCGTGAAATATACAGTGACCATTTTTTTCTTTTTACACGCACGCAAGATGAGAAGACATTAATAATAATAATAATAATAGAAATTCACTAGGGTTTAATTAAAAATATGCCTAAAATTTATAGAAAACAGGATTTTATTTTTAGACAAAACTTAACTTGAATTTTTTTATTTAATTGAGAAATGAAGTTATCTAAATATATAATCTGGAGCAATAGGAGAAAATATTGCACAGGATGGGAGGATTTTTCATTTAATCTAATGCAACAAAAGTTTTCTGAAAAAAAAAAAAAATAAATAAATAATAATAATAAAAAAAAGATATATATATATATATGTAATATGTATTTGAAAAAAAAAAGTTTCAATTATAAAATATACTTTGAATATCCCTCCTCTCAGATTTTTTTTTTTTCTCCGCTATATTCGAATGTCGATATATGATTGTATAAAATATATTTTTCTAACAAATCAAAAATCTTATAAAACCAAAACGAAAGTTTCTTTTTTTTTTTTTTTTTTTGCTTTTAAATATTAATCAATCGTAATAAAAATAGCTAAGTATTAACAAATATTAACATATCTTAAAAAATCGCAGAAAAAACTAGAATTTCTATATAGTTCAGCAACTTTTTTTTTTTCTCTATATATTAGTTTAATAACAAATATTCTAATTTGTAGAGTTGCCTGAAAGATACACCCGTAACAATATGGTATTGCCGTGTTTGAAAAATGAATATACCTTCATTTAATTCTTTCAATCCGATTTAAAAAAAAAAAGTCAAAACGTACATGTTTATAATTATTCATACTTCTAAATAGTGTTTCATTATCTAGTTCTAGTATTGATTTTTTGCAAGCACAAGGAATTAAATATATGTTTAGTTTAACAATAGTGATTCTCTGAGTTGTGTAGAAAATAATAATCAAAAATTTTGTTTAGTTTTCATAATTTTTTATGTATCTATACTTTGAAATCAAAAGTAAATCATATGTAACTTGCACAATAAATTAATAAAAAAAATATATATGGCTCCTGTCAGTAGCTGAGATGTTCTCCTCTAGAAGCTGGTAGATAGGATATGTCGGGTTCAAACCTAGATCAGGTTCATCGGCCTAGACGTTTAGGTTTTCCTGTTTTTTTTTTTTTTTTTTTTTTTTTTTTTTTTTTTTTTTCAAAATTTGCATGAATGCCATTTCTTTAACCTCTTAAATTTCAGAAAATGATCTAATTAAAATATTGTTGATATAGTATATTTTAAATTAGTCTTTAATGCTTTCCATTTTTTTCTTTTTTCAAGAAGCAAAAGTTTTAATTAAAGAAAGTTTTATTTACTGTGTTGTATCTATTTAAAATTTCAATCAATTCATTCCTAAAATCAAATAAATCAAATACAATGACTGAAGGTTCATGTCAGTAATTCATTATTCTAACTCCGGAGCAGAAACGGGAGTACAATCAATAAACTCTTATCTTTTATGCAGATCAAAAGGTGTTGTGAGTTGTGTAGTATTTCTGCTAAAAATGTTTGGTCAAGTGAAAGGATGAAACACATCGAAACTTGAAAGAGTAATCGCTGCTCATCGTTAGCCACCATAGTCAGTATTCATCTAAAAAAGAAACAGATGGGGGGGGGTCTGCATCTCATTTGGTGCTTTGCTTATCTCGCAAGCAGTGAGCCCGATCTAATCTGTGCAATGTCCATTGGCCGCTGTCCATGGGGATGAGGGTAAAATATATGTAATTACCAAAATTCTCATTTAGGAACATGGTTAACAAACGCAAACGCTAAACATTACTTTTTACATTCAGATTGTATATTTTGATAAATGAAAAGAAGAAAATTATCAATGATTTTGCAATAAAAAAAGCAAGAAAGATCCATTTCTAAAAAAAAAAAAAAAATACTATAACTTTTTTTTTTTTTTCTTATATATATGTGTGTGTGCATACAATATTTTTGAAACTTTCGGTATACATGTGTATTCAGAAGATACACTAAGCGACAAAAAAAAAAAAAAAAAAAAAAAGCCGCGCTGCAGAAAAAATGAAGTATACCTTTTTTATTTGCAATAACTTTAAATAAAAGGTTGAAACAAATAAAACTATCATGTTTGCATAATATCAAAGGTACGAAATTATAGCTGTCTACATTTTCGATTTAATAATTCGCTTTATTACACTCTACGAAATACTTTTAAAAAATCTGCATAAAATTTTCTTTTTGAACATAATGCAATAACCATACACTTTGTATTCTATTATTATTTATTATATGAAATAAACAAGTTATATTTTAATATATGAAATAAAATAATTTATTTGTTAGATCTAAGCAATTTTTTGTTAAAAATACGTATTCTGCATTGGGTTAATTCCACCTTTATATGGAACTACTGCTTTAATGCGCAATGGCATAGTTTTATACAGTATTTTAATATAAATTTCAGAAATTTCACTGTGCCAAATATCACAAATAATTTTTTCTAGTTCTGCCAGAGCTGTAGGCTGCAAATTTCGAATCCTCTCCACTCTCCCCCGCCTTTTTATAGATAAAACATTTCGAGCGGATTCTGAATTTTGTATTCTAGTATTCTTGAATTCTAGGTTTTTGCTTCACCTGGGAGATTTCTGTATTTTACTTCCTTTCTTGTTCCTACTTTTATTTTAACGTATCTGAACCTAAATATTTTAAGCAACACCATTCATACTAATAGTGTGCATGAACTGGATGTTCAAATTTACAGTTTTGTAAGGATGTAATAATAATAATATATAAACTGAATATCGTATTTGGAAAAGCATAAAATTGTTTTAATTTTTCTTAGAAATGTTTATTGCAATAACTGTGAATATTTTAATAAGAAGAAATTTAAAAGGAAAAAAAAAAAAGAGTATTTTAATAATTTCTTTTTTAGATATATAAATTAAGGATAATCAGAAAAATTTCATTCTTTTGATAATCATTTTGCATGAAAATAATTACAAAATAATTTTAGTTTGTCAAAATCCTGTAAAACTAAAAAAATTTCGAAATATGCTGAAATTATTTCTGTTCACTGTTTTAATGATGGTGTAAGTGTCAGACCTAAAGCCAGTTGACTAGGCTTGGACTGTATGGTGTGGTTTTAGCCCATATTTAAGCAAGTTAATAAAACAAAATGGAAAATCTTGAACAGCTAGGTCAAAGTGCGGCCTAGGATCAAACCCGGCACTTCCCGTCTACCAGTTTCGCCATTAGGACTGCTAGTTCATTAGGACTGCTGTATTAGGGCTATTTCGAGGTCTAATAAAAAAGATATTCTATGATATTCTTTGTGGAATTTAACTTAGAGTGAAAAAAGATGTTATTATTTTCAGTATTATAGGTGCTCAGGGCGATGGATAGGTAATTTCAACAATTTGAATCAAATAAACGCACCACGGACACTGTATAGCAAGGTGCATTATCATCTGGAAATGCTGTTTGTGGAAATGTCCAAGATACCTCCAAAATAGTCGGTCAGGCACCACTTTTATAAAGACTGTGTTTTATTTCGAGTTAATAGATCCTTTGAGCATAAAAATTTGCCCGACTGTTTGAAAAGTTATGCACCTCCGTATCATAATGTACGGAAAATGTGTCACTGTTTTAAAAGTGCGATTTTCATTAGGTCGATCAAATTTTCGTTGTCAGATCTGCTTGTTTTCTTTAACTCGAAATAAGTTAAACTTGACTCATCAGAGAGAACCAGTTCAGCCCAATAATTAACTAACCATTTTTTAATTTTTTTAGTCTTCTGAGGTCTTGCTTTCCCAATTCTCTTCACTAAGAATGGAATTTTTTTTTAATTTTCTGCCATTTAAATGTGATTTGTTTAATAGTTGCTACACTGTAGTTAAAGAAATTATGCTGCTAAACACATTTCTGCATCTCTTTTATGTTCTAAATGTTCTACAAACCGATTTTATAAGGAATAGCTTTTTAACTTATTGTCATCTCGCTTGGATGAGCAACATGGCCGCTTAAAACCAAATTTCCGGTTGAAACGGCTAAAAAATGTTATATCTTGTTAAAAACCTTTTTACCAATATTTCGTTAACATTTAATTAATTTGCCATCTCACGTATTAAAATATTTTTTGATTTTCCTTCAAAAATTATTCCTTTTTGTTTCATCGTTAAGTGTCTTATTCTTACCATTTTCGAAATAATGTCTAAAATTACAATTTTCCTGACAATTGCATTTTGTTTTTAACACTGGACTCAAAGCTAAAGTGTATGTGGAGGACGACATAATAAAATCTGTTCGAAAATTTGCATTTTAAACGATAAAATTGGAGGTTGTAGAAGGCGAAAAGAAAAATATCCAAGTGCGGCTTTTTTTTTTTTTTTTTTTTTTTTTGTCGCTTAGTGTACATGAATAGTTTCCAAACCGTGGCCCTCAGCATTTAAAAGTAGCATCATTTCAACGACGAAAAAAACTTTGGAACTAGGTTATTATACATAATCTCCTCAAGCACAATACAAATAAAAAGTTATTATTTTTCAGTTTTCTAGAATCGTATTCAAAAAGGCTGGAATCTGTACTCTACAAGAGCATTCTGATAATATACCATTTTTCTTAGGTTGATAAATCATCTTTCTGGGATCAAAATTTACTCACTTAAAAGAACTACTCACTGCTTAAGAAATACAAAAAAACATAATTATATATATATATATATATATATATGTATATATATATAGATATATATATATACTTCTTTTTTCTTTTTTTCTAATTTTTAATATGTATATTTAATAATAATAAAAAAAAACTTATAATAATAGCCCAAGTCATTATGCCTTTACTTTTGTTTGTTTAAAAAATTACTATTTTAAATCTTGTTAATCACAGAAAATAAAGTATTAAAAAAAAAAAAAAAAAAATGGCAGAAAAGAAATTATCAGAAAACTTTCAGCCTATTACTGTCGGCAGCAAAATTATTCGAGCGCTAGCAATAATTCTTATATAAAAAGTACACTTTCACTTAGTACTGCTTTATTAAATAAATCCTTGCCGAGTCATGTTTTTAGGCAGTCTAAGAACATAATTCAACAAGGATTTATTTAATAAAACAGTATTAAGCGTACTTTTTTCGTATAGGAATTGTTGCTAGCGCTCGAATAATTTTGCTGCCAATAGTATATACTTTTATGAATCTACTCAGCTCGCTCGGTAATTATTAATGTTCACTTCATTCAAAAGTTAATTTTTTAAATATTGAACTATAGACCAAACAGATTTTCAGGGGATAACTTATTAAATAAATAAAATTCAAGGTTGTCAAAAAGAAAAGCAGAATTTTTAAAAGAAATTTTTAGATTAAATTTAATTTTTTCAAATATATTACATTTATATTTGAATCATGATATCTTTATTTTAAAATTTTATATTTAACTTTAAAGTGCAATAGATAGTACATATATTAATCACTGATTGATCACAAGTCTTCTTTTGTAAATTAATTATATTGAGAATGAAAAGCAAAGCAATTGTATGTTTTTGTCAGACTTCTTATTTAATCAAATTTCATTACATAAATGTATAGTTCGATAATGTACTACCTATTGTATCACTGTATTTCATTGGAGCTATTTGAAATACCACAGTACCCAAAAATTTAAACCATTTTTCGATTGCAATTTAAGAAGTGATTATGTGTAGGGGGGGGGGGGGGGGGCTTACTTTCATTTGCCCAGGGGCCCGTAATTCTTGTCACCGGCCCTACTCATAGACGAAGGCGATCGAAAAAATGAAAGATTACATAAATCACGTATGATGTTGCCTGGCACAGTAAAGAATGTGAAGCAGGGGCGTCGACTTTAAAAAAATGCTGTCGGTGCTCTGCTCAGGAACAAAGCTTGAGCGGGGGATGTACAGTCCCCTCCCCACCAATGTTTTTAAAAATATGGCGGCATATGAGATTTCTTTTCTATGTGCTGTTTTGCACCTGAAATAGGTGGATCATAATTTTGTTAATAATGTTATCTGTGAAAAACGCTAAGATTCATGTAACACTGGCCTTCTCTGTCGACCAGCTGATTCACCGGCTAAGAAAAAAATGTTGCATTAAAAAGTATGACTGTAGCAAATTCTCGCTCTGTGAGGGGCTGCGGCGCCTTCTTCCTGCTTCAGACACTTACAACAGCCTTTTTGCTTACCGTACAAACTACAAAGTACCCTTGAAAATTCTGACCGTATTTACGACTTAAAAAAGAAAAAAAATAAATAAAAATCTGACCATAACAAATTCACGTACGGTTCAAATGGCAATTTTCCAGGTCTCAGACACTTACAACAGCATATTTATTTATGCAAATGATTTTTGAAATTTCTAATATTGGCGAATTACTGCAATGTAGCGACTGCGGCGCCCTTCTCCCTTTTCAGACACCTACAACTGTTTCGAAAGTAAAAAGGGGATCTTTCTAAGTAGTCTAAGCTCGTATGTATACGTGTTTTAGAGAAAACCATGGAAAACTCCAAATGACTAGATCGGTGAGTGCTATCTGGGATCGAACCCGGCGCTTCTCGGTGAATTTTAAAAAGCCAAATTGCTTTGTGCCACTGTGAAAATCCGCTCTGTAAAATCTAGTTATTGAAAATTTTAATGAATGGCAATAAATTGCTTTCAGCTGTATCTTTAAATACTTGACAAAACACTTTATATCAATTTCATTGTAAGAAATCCAAGAAAATGTATTTTCCCTTTTACTTTGAGCCCACCAGCGGCCGAGCGGTTCTGCACTCAAAGCTGGTAGATGGGAGGTGCCGGGTTCGATCCCAGGTCGCGCTCATCGACCTAGCCGTTCGGAGTTTTCCGTGGTTTCCTCCGAAACTCGCGTAAATACGGGCTAGGACCCCTTAGAAAGACCCCCACGGAGGGCATTCCCCCTGTAGGCCTAGGACACATCAGGAGTCAATCGGCCTTAAATCCTACAACCAACCCTTTTACTTTGAAATTTCCTTCTGGAGGATCCTTTTTTGAACCCTGTTTCAGGTTGAATATTCGATTAATTTGGCTTTGAATAAGAATTATTTTTATTCGGTGATGTTGATAATCTTATTTAAAAAAAAAAAAAAAAGAAAAGAAAGAAATTTATCCATCTTTTTAAAGCATGTAAGAATAAATTAGCATGATATTTAGGATGTTAAGCACTGTTAAATAACCTACTGATTGTATGACTGATTCTAAACTATAAAAGAAAATCTGAAAGTCGATATTTTCTAAATTAATCTGTTTAGTCTGACATTTCCATTATTCCTAGCCAAACAGAAAAAAGCCAATTGGAATTCTTTAAATAATCCTCATTGTGATTCCCTATCGTTAATAACATTGAAAGTCCTCCTATCCTTCTGAAATTGGCGACAGGACTTCGCTTTCTACTTTATGGTAAAACCAGATGTTTACAAACACATGTTTACTATTCATTTAAACTTATATTGCCTGTAAAGAATAGTTACCTTGAAAAGTTAACTGAAAAGGGGAAAAATACAAAGAGAAAGAGTGATTAAAAAATAAATCGCAAGTGTGCCTGCCGCTTTAAGCTGGTGTTATCATTTCTTTAACATAACTAAATAAATTATTTAAAGGAGAAAGCTAAAATATTTAATAGGTTATATTTAATAGTATTATTTAAATATTGATTTTAAAATTCTTATTGTAACTTTTAGAAAGTTAAAATTTACAATACTTATTCTTAAACTTTAAAGTGTAATTTTTATATCAGCACCATAAGATTATAATTTTAAAAGATGTGAAAGAAAACCTAAATTAAACATTAGAAAAACAAAATTTTAAATATTATACTTCCTTCAAGACATTTTCATTGAATTTTAATGCATAGAGGAATTTTAACCATATATATTCCTTTAAAAATAGTTGGTAATATTAATAATTTTGTTATCTCCGATTTTTACACTTATTGTCATGCCAAACCTTGGGATTTCATTTTTAATATATGAAGTATACTTAAATTTTGTATATTGAAATTTCATGAAATTTATCCCTCCTCCCTCCAACCAAAAGAGAATTGATTAAAGCAAATGGTTTTAAACCGATTAAGGGCAATGCGAAATATTCAAACAAGGGTGTTTTAAACTTTATGCCGTGAAAAGATTTTAGTTGCACATCATTCGTCAAATTTTGACGGGTATTAACTAGTAATAATTAAAACTATTACGACGTTAGTTTTATATTTAAAAAAAAATAATAAAAAATAAATAAAAAATAAATCATGTTATAAGTTTCATTTTTCAATACTTTTTATTCGCATGAGTAAAGAAATATTTCTTTTTATGTAAAAAATAAATAAATAAATAAATAAACATTAAGTAAAAATCGTCAACATTCAATTTTATTATCATCAGCTTGAAAATTTAATTTAAATAAATAATATTTAAGAAAAAAAAAAAAGAGAAAGATTGCATGAAATGTAATTTTTTAAAAGTTCTAATAGGAATATCGAAAATATATGTTGCAAATATGCACGAATTTCTTTTTATAGAAGAGAATTTCTAAACTAAACGTGCCATAGTTTGTACTGTACGTCAAACACAGACAGGCAAATTATTTCTTCTATTAATATAGTAACTTTTCGAAATTTGAAATTTAGCACTGAAATAGCTCAAACATTCCGCGCCAATGGCTTTACTTACGCAATAGAGATATTCATCTTAGTACATCGCGAAAATGGGAAAAAAAAAGTTATAAATAGCAATAGAAATAAACATAAGAATTAACATATAAATAAGTAAAATGTCGTCATGGAAATGTCAGTAAAATGTCGTTCCTTTAGCAATGCTGTATCTTATCTATTTACCTACACATTAATTTTTAATTCATATAATTAAAATTTTTCTACATTTCGAAATTCCTTCTTTTTAGGAACTTTTCTTTAGAATATGCCTAAAAAAGTCACAATTTTATAAACAGTTATTAATATTGCCTCACAAACACATAAACTAATATACTATTTGTTGATTTTTTTCTATATCAATCCATTTTTAGCTAAAATTTGTTCATCCGTGCGAAGCCGGACGGGTCCGCTAGTAATTATGAATTCATTTATGTAATACATAAAAATCTATTATTAATTGCATTAAATCAAATATGATTCAAAAATTAGTTTATATTTTCTTAAGTATTGTAATTACCGTTTTTTCATTAGTAAACAAAATAACTTTAAATTAACATCATCGTAACAGTATTTTATTAAGATTGTTAATGAATTTATTCAACATTACAGTGAAATAATTTTTTGAGCGACCATAAAACTAGTTTAGTTCGCTCTTACATTTGCTCTGTATAATGAATTTGAAATGAATATGAAATGTTATATGAAACATTTATTAAGTTTTCATTCATATTGCTCTAAGTGCTATCATCTCTCTATGTTTAAAAAAAATTCCATATGTGATTGTTTGTTGAATAGTTCTTATTTTTCTTCCTGGTTTTGATCATTTTAATGACGAATTATTATACATTAAGTAACTAAGCTACTTAATATGTAAGTTACATTGTTTGTAAGTTTAATTTGTTGTAAGAATACAAATTTCCTATATAGCACAAAATAATAATAATGATAGTAATAATAATTGTCTAAGATTTAAGTGTTTAAGGAATATTATGAATATTTTTCTTTTTTCTGAAGTATCTCAAAGTATTGAAAATAATTAAATAAAATGAAATGAAATATGAGAGAAATTAAAATACAAATTATAAATCAATGATGAAGATTGTGATATATATTTTATACAGATGTAACTTCCCCTCTAACATTCCATACACACCGTAGGACATATTTCTTATAATAGCTAATTCCTATCTGTTTCTTATTTTTCAAGTTTAGCTATGTAACAAATTTCATCTTTAATTCAATAATAAACTATAATATAAATTGTTGAGAGTTTTAATATAAAAATACATAATAACAAGATAGATTTTAATATAAAATGTTATTCATTTAAAAAAAAAAAAAAAAAAAAAAAAAAACAGTTGATTTTAAAGAAGAAGAAAAAACTGGGCAATTTTTACCGTTAGTATAATTTTGTGCCCCTCAGAAATTTTGTGCGCAAGGAATAAGTCTTGGGTTTCCATGCGATAGCCTTGGGTTCCTGAGCCCCGTTGGCTGTGCATTTTAGTTAAAATAATTTAAAAAAAAATTAAAGCAAATGTATTGTTTACTTGTATGTTAATGTCGGCATATAGCATTAATTTTGTTCTAAAGAAAAGGTTGTTGATATTGTACATTTATAATTACATAATTAATAAATATTTTTCGAATTTGAGTGGGAAAAACAAAATTTCCTGAGCAGTTTAATAAATTGCTTAATTAGAATGTTTGCTCAAACTGTTTGTTAAATATTTATTGAATTCTATCTTGTGCTAAAATTTTCTACAAATCCTAGATATTTTCGAGGAAAAAAACAGTTTTAAATGCAATATTTTTTCAAAAATTCAATATTTATGCATAATTCAATTCGAAATCATTAAAAAAATTTCAGAACATTAAAACTGAAAATTTCAGAAAATTAAAACTGAAAATTTCAGAATATTATTTTATCAAAATTTTTGAATGAAAATAGAAATCTCAAAATTATTTTATCCATAATTTTAAAAATATTTTCAAAAGTACTTATAGGAAACATCAATCAAGTATTTCATTGAAAGATTTACAATTTCAGCAAAGGTAGATTTGAAAACTAGGAAAATGTAGTTTTAATTGCATGTAACAATAATAATAATAATAATAATAATAATAACATTTAATCATTTCTGATAATTAAACTTCTTTTTAACGATAGTTTTTTAATGACTGTAACGATTGAACTGTATCTACAAAACATAAGCGTAGGAAAGGGAGGGTGGGGCGGTCGCTGAGGGGAGTCAACCCCCCCCCATTAGTTATTACAAAATTTTCCTATAATCCCCCCCCCCAAAAAAAAATAAATAAATAAATAAATAAATAAATAAAAATAATAATAATAATAAAAAAATATATATATATATATCACCCATTTAAAACCAAAATTAGAGTTTTATAAATGTTCATAATTGCTACTATTTTATAGTTAATACGAATAATCATTAAATATTAATTAACATTTAATTATTAATTGATTTTTTAGAATAATTTTGAGTCATTTTTAAAATGAAATTTTTTGAAGTTCTCCCATAATTTTTGAATTGCTAAGTGTGTGTGATATATATATATTTTTTTTCAGCTCTGGCTCAAAATCTAATATGTAAAATTTTATAATGTACCTTGACATATACTGATGTCAGTTGGTTTTCTGTGAAAATCGTCTAACATGTGCCGTTGTAATGCTACGATTTCTCACATTTTTGGAAGGCTATAGCTAAGCTTTTGATTGTGCATAGCTTCGAAAACTTGATATTTTAAACAGTGGCGTAGCGAAGGGGGGGGGGCAAGGGGGGTTATCATGCCCCGGGCGCCTCTTGCAGAGGGGCGCCAAATGATCTTCAAGACAAACAAGTTTTCTCGTAAAATTTCATTTTTGTTTTGATCTATTTCTCGGAAATATACTTTAAATTAATATGTAATATAATTAAATGTTTGCGTTCTTGATTTGTCCGATAAAATATGTTATAAATAATATTTGAACACAGCTCGAATCATTAAAATGAAGAACGAAAAGGAAAATATAGTTTTACAAAGATATATATTCGTAAAAGGATTTCTGTTTTTAAAGAAAATAATCTAAATTTTTGGGGAAAAACCACTGCTTGTAAAACTCATCAATCAAGAAAGATCTATGAAAAGGACGGTATGTATCTTCCGATTTGTGGGGATCGACTTCCTTGGAAGTTTCAGGTTTCAGATAGCACTTGTTAAACATGTATATTCTGAGAAACTTCTAATTGGAAGACTATAAATGAGTATCCACAAGAGCTATTATTGACTGGATATTGATAAATTGAATAGAAATAAAGGCGATATATATATTTGAGATTTTACATGGGTGGTCTTAAAAAAAAAATGCAAAACTGTTCTAAAAGTATAAAATAGAATCTACGAGCGAAATAAAAATAAAACACTAATTTGGAGATACAATATTTTTAAAAATCGGGGTGCTCTAAAAGAAGAAATGAATAAACTAAATTAGTTTAATAAGAGAATCACTTTTTTCACTTTATAAATAAAAACTTTAAAAATTTTATATTGCGTGAAAGTCATTTTTATAATAAAAGGCAGTTTAAAGAAATTGGTCGAACTCAACAAAGATTTATATCGTCGGGGTTAATACGACTGGCCTAGTATGATCTGTAATCATTTAAATGTCATGAAATGAAAGACGAAACTAGAAACACAAACCCATTTGTAACTTTGACACTAATACAAATATAAAAATTAAAAACTCTGTCAAAGACAGAATTGAGATTAAGTGCGGAGGACTATTAATTTTAATCTGTAAAATTTTTAATTTTTAATTACTTTTTATCTCATCTTTTGACCGTAAAACTGGGCCACATACTTTTTAAAATGACTGAAATGAAGTAAAGCGAAGGCGAAGTGTTGCCATCCAAATTTCATACTTTAGTTAATTTAAAAAAAAAAAATCTTATTGTCGTGTCAAAAAAACTGTTTGCACACCTGGATTCACAAACATCGCCCCTTTCATTGGGTACCGAATTTGTAAGGACAGGACTGATATTTCTAATTTATTTTTACTGTTTTGGTGTTTTACAAGACTGGTATACAATAACTGGCAACGATGCAACGTTTTAATCCAGTTTGAAACTAATAGTCCTTCATCCTAAAAAGTGTACTCAACATTTGTGGTGCAAACTGAATTTTATTTTTAGCGATTAAAAAAAAAAAAAAAAAAAAAACATAAACTCATGTTTTTTTTTTTTTTTTTTTTTTTTTTTAATTATTAAGGAAAAAATGTTTGAGTCATAGAAATATGCTTAATAAATGACTTTTCCCCCTTCTTTTGGCTCTTCAAATTTCGAATGTTATTCTGTAGAAGATAGTTTGATAACAAATTGAGAATCTTTAAAAATAAAAACGAAAGGAAATTCTTGCTTTTAAATATTTATTACACCAAATATAATTAAAAATAGTTAATTGCACAGATATTAACATATCTTTTATCAAGTACAGTAAAATGTAAACTTCTTTATAGTTCAGCAAATTTTTAAAAATATTAAATTAATACATTTTCAAGCCGATAAAGGGCCGTACATTCATTATTTACATTTTTTTTGCTATTTGGTGTTAATTATTTGCCAGAGGTATAGGTATTAAGTGCATGTTTAGTTTACAGTTTTGATATTCTGAGTTACGTGGAAAATATGATCAAGAATTTTTTTATTTCTACAAATCTCCATGTATTTATGCTTTAAGGTAAAAGTCATAGGGAAAATTTATCAATGGAAACTTACTGAATAAAGTGTTCCTTTCCAGTAGGGGGGGGGGCACCGAAGCGGGAGAGCCATCCCTACCGTGGAGGATCAAAATTGTGATGGCATGCCTCCGGACCACCTCTAGGGGTGTGTCCCAGACCGTCGCCAATTGCCCATCTGCGCAGCACTAGTGCGACGTTAAACCCAACCATCTTTCCATCCAGTGGTAGAAATATTCTGCTCTCAATGTTGATAGCATAGCTGCCAACATCCTAATTAATTTTCTGTACTGCTGTTAGTACTCATCTTTTTTTCACATCAACGATCTTAGAGGTTTTTTTTTTTTTTATGTAATCATAATTACATTTAGAGAGAATTACTCTAAAAAGAAGCCAGTGCGAAAAAAGCGGCTGATACTAACAGTGCTATGAAGATATTGGTAAATTAAGATGTTGGCAACTATATGATAGACGGGAGGTCCCGAGTTCAGACCCAAATCGCACTCCTCGATCTAACCTAGCCATTCAGAATTTTTCGGGGTTTTCCCCGAAACTATCGTGAATATGGATTTTCTTATTTTTTCTTAACTACCTACATTTGGAGAGAATCACTCTAAAAATAAACCAGTGTGTAAAAAGCGGCGGACACTAATAGCATTACGGAATATTAACTAGAATGTTGGCATCTATGTGATACATGGCAGGTCTCGAATTCAAACCCAAGTCACACATATCGATCTAACTTAGCCATTCAGAAGTTTTCGTGGTTTCTCCTGAAATTAACGTGAATATGGATTTTCTTATTTAACCTTAATTATATTTGGAAAGGATTACTCTAAAAATAAAACGGTGTGAAAAAAAAGGAGTATACTAATAGTACTACGGAATGTTATTAGGATATTGGCAGCTATGTCATACACGGCAGGTCTCGAGTTCAAACCCAAGTCACACACATCGATCTAACTTAGCCATTCAGAAGTTTTTGTGGTTTCCCCTGAAATTAACGTGAATATGGATTTTCTTATTTAACCTTAATTATATTTGGAAAGGATTACTCTAAAAATAAAACAGTGTGAAAAAAGGGGAGTATACTAATAGTACTACGGAATGTTATTAGGATATTGGCAGCTATGTGATACGCGGGAGGTTCCGAGCTCAAACCCAAGTCACACACATCGATCTAATCTAGCCATTCAGACGTTTTCGTGGTTTTCTCCGAAATTAGCGTGAATATGGATTTCTTATTAATTCTTAATTATATTTGGAAAGGATTACTCTAAAAATAAAACGGTATGAAAAAAGTGGAGTATACTAATAGTACTACAGAATATTATTAGGATATTGGCAGCTATGTGATAGACGGAAGGTCCCGAGTTCAAACCCAAGTCACATTCTTCGATCTAACCCAGCCATTAAGAATTTTTCGTAGTTTTTCCCGAAACTAGCATGACTATGGATTTTCTTATTTAATTTTAATTATATTTTGAGAGAATTACTCAAAAATAAACCAGTGTGAAAAAAGCGGCGGATACTAATAGTACTACTGAATATTAATTATGATGTTGGTAACTATGTGGCAGACGGAAGGTCCCGAGTTCTAGTTCAAATCCAAGTCACACTCCTCGATCTAACCTAGCCATGCAGACTTTTTCGAGGTTTTCCCCGAAACTATCGTGAATATGGATTTTCTTATTTAATCTTAATTATATTTGGAAAGGATTACTCTAAAAATAAAACTGTGTAATGCGAAAAAAGTGGAGAATATTAATAGTACTACGGAATATTATTAGGATATTGGCAGCTATGTGATAGACGGATGGTCTCGAGTTCAAACCCAAGTCACACTCCTCGATCTAACCTAGCCATTCAGAATTTTTCGTGGTTTTCCCCGAAACTAGCATGAATATGGATTTACTTATTTAATCTTAATTATATTTGGAGAGAATTACTCTAAAAATAAACCAGTGTGAAAAAAGCGGCGGATACTAATAGTACTACGGAATTTTAATTAGGATGTTGGCAGTTATGTGACAGATGGGAGGTTCCAAATTCAAACCTAAGTCACGATAACAGGCACACACACAGACCAACCGCTAAAGACCTGTTGTTAGAATTTGGAGGCACCTCATATTGTGAAAATATCACAAAACTTAATTTCCAAAATTTGATTTAAAAACTATGTGCTTCTCTACCACACTTCGTAAGTGAAAGTTAAAAGAAGAAAAAAAATGTGTTATTCTACAAATACTAACTGCATTGAACTCAAAAATTTTAAAGTGGAATTCGGAAAATTAATAAGTAAATAAAATAAAAAATCACAGATAGGTGGGGGGGGGGGGGCGCCGAAAAGGAATCCTGCCCCGAGCGCCAGTTATGCTTGCTACGCCACTGATTTGAAAGGGATATTATGAAATAACATGCTGATTCAATTAACTGCAATTCCGTGTACTAGAAATATGTCTGCTTCTATAGTTTATAAGTGCACAAAATTTAATATGTGAGATCACCATTATAAAAAGAAAACTCACCAAATTTGGGTGTGTATGAGTTTACGGGTGGCGCTGCTATAAATGACTTTCTGTGGCTTTGCATATGATTGAAATTCCACCAAATTGCATACGTGCAATTTTTATTGTAAAAAAAAAAAAAAACTTTATTTTTTATGCGTATTTGTTGGTACGTGGCACTCTTAAGAATGATACAGAAGAAAGTTTTGTTACGCACACAATATACTAGTTTTTTATATTATGTGTATTTAAAAAAAAAATAATATCCTACAAAATTAATAAAGAATTTTTGTAATTTCTTTTTTCCTTACTTGGGCGTTTTTTTATTTTTTTTATTTTTTTTTTTTTTTATTTTTTATTTTTTTTTTAAATCTCTATTATTTATTCTTTTATTTGAAACGTAATATTTGTTATAAGTAAATCGTTTATATTGCAAGTATTTTTAAATATTAGTTAACAAAATTTGTTTGAAATCAGCAAAAACTGATATAAAAACCATATTGTTTTACTTCTGATCTCCAGTTTCCCCAGCTATATCAAAACTACATTGCATTTATTTCTTAATCAGTAACAATTGAAGATATTTTTCTGGGAATAATTGATGATAATTTTTCGTAAAATGAAACTGAAGAGAAATAAAATTTTCGTTTGTCCCACCCCCTCCCGTAGATTTACAAAAATTCCAAATTACTGTGTTTTTCCTTAATAAGTTATATAAAATAAGAAGTTTCATTGAAATCAGTGAAAAGTTATATAAAAATCTTTTTGTGTGTGTGTGTGTGTGTCTTCCACTGCCAAAAAAGCCCTTCTTTACATATCTAAGGTATTTTTCTTTAATTATTATGAAATAATAATAAATAATCTTCTTGAAATTGAAAATTAAAATACTTTTTTATTTTTATTTTGTCCTCTTCTCCTTCCACAAACCACTAAATATATAAGAACTCTATAAATCCACCCCCCCCCCCTTTTTTTTTTTGCTCGATAAAAATGCCAACGAAAACAATGGAAACCAGAAAAAAAGACATTGGTGAAAATTGTAACAGTAACTTCTAAATGAGTAGAGTTACGAATATCTGTGCAAATAAAGAGAGGTGAGTCTCTATGTTTATATGTGTGATTGACGTATGGGCTGGGCTTAAAAGAGTAGTTTTCAAATGAATACAACTAACTCACGACAGTCGTGTATATTTTGAAATTGAAGATAACATTTCCTCTTTGCTTTTAAGGTATGAAATACAAGTTCGCAATGATTTCTTTTAAAAAGAAATAAATATTTTTCTTTCTACAAATTAACTTTGGATGTAATTTAGTTGCTATATTTAGGGACGAAAACAGATATTACATTAAATTAATTCGTTATAATTTTAATAAAACAGTGTAGTTTTATGAATTGAAAAAGTTTATTTTAGCTCCGCTTTAATGATTTTCAGTGCAAAATCACAATTATAAGGACTGCTCGAATCTTAGTAATTTTTTTTTTTCAGTTATTCTTTAAATTAATATTTTATGGGGTCTTTTTTTAGGGTGAAACAGTCAGACTTTCTCTCTGGTATATATATATATATATATATACATATACTTTTTTTATTTTTTAATATTCAGTTTCAATACCATGCATAGATGATATTTTGAATACATTTAAACTATTTAAAATTGCTTTCCACTTCCATGCACTTTTCTATTATGATAAGTTAAAGTTTTTTCAACTTTTAGGCCACGGGAAAGGCAATAATACAGAAGTTTCTTTCTTCAAACTATTTCCTATTGCTCTAGAAGTATAGAAAAAATGTAAGTCTTGCTGAAAAAAATATTATTACCCCCTCAAAATCTAACAAAAATTTGAGAATTCCACGTTTAAAATTTAGTATGAATTTTCCAATATAAAAATTTCGTAAGTTATTGGAAATTTCCGAATTTCTTAACATGGCAGAATAGAGTAAAATTTCGCATATACGTCAATCTTGAGGGATATTTTCATCATAAATATGTCAAACCACTTTCGAAATATTATTTAGGATACTGGCATGAATATCATAGAGTATGATTTTTCCAATGTAAAAAATTCGTAAGTTATTTGGAATTTACGATTTACTTAACATGGCAGAATAAGGCAAAATTGAGTATAAACTTTCATTTTGAGGATCATAAATACATTAGACAACTTCAAAATTACATTTATGATATTTGTTTGAACATGATTGAATACAAATATTCTAATAGGAAAATTTCGTAAATTATTCGTAATTTACGATTTTACCAACATAGCGAAATTGTAAATTTTTTATATAAATATGAATTTTCAGGGTTATTGCATTAGAAACAGTAGCATGAAAACTAAACAACGGAATTGACCCTGATAAAATAAATTAATAGATTATAATAAGTAAAATATATCGAAGTGAACGGTGGATATCCTATTAGGCGGGGATTTCATTCTGTCACTGTATGAAGATTTGTTCAAATTCTTTTTTTTTAACATGATTATAACATATCTCGCACTAGAAATTTATGAGAACATAAATATGATGGGGAACTGAGCAGAGTCCACCTATGCCAACTAGTTTCTTAGAAATTTATAACTTCTTCGATTCTATAATAGATTATTTCATAATAAACAAAATTCAATATGATGTCCTGCAAATGATGATGATGATGTTTTCTTCCTGCGTGAAAATATAGGACGGCGGTCCTAAAAAATTGATGAAACAATGATCTCATGTATGCCTATTAATTATATAGATAAATGGAAAAAAAAAAAAAAAAAAAAAAAAAACTATTTTGACATTAGCTTTATTCGAATTTTTTTATGACTCTGGTAATGAATTTATTTCCTTTTAAACCGGGAAAGTATTAAAAACTGTTTTGGGGGCAACATTGTTTCTTTCTTTTTAAAAAAATTTAAAGTTAAAATGGGGTTTTATTTAATATCTTTAGAACTAAAGACCTTACTGCGACGTTAAATAGATATTTGTCGGATTGATAAGTATGCCAACATTTGTAGCGATGGATGGAACAGTTTACTTTTAACTAATTAAAACCTGGTATAACACGACGTTTATTTTATCAAAATAAAATCACGTTCCAGATTTTTTTTTTGGAGTGGTCGTACCTCACACCGTTTGGGAGGCCTCTTGCTTATTATTATATGTAATATATATGTATGTATATATATATATTATAAAAAGTGACCTTCCAATTTGTTAGAAAAGCAAAGTTTTTGATCAGTACATTTTGCCTGTTTTAACTTATACTTCAAAAACTTGGTCTTTAACATGTAAAGCTATACAAAAATTTCAAATAAACCAGAGAAGCATAGAGAGATGCATGTTAGGATTTACCCGAAGAGACAAAAAGAGAAACACTTGAATTTGGAAACAAACAAAAGTTATTGATGGTATTTCTAGAGTCAAGAAGTTAAAATGGAGCTACGTTGGGTATCTTGCGAGCAGAAATGATGATAGATGGATCACCAAAGTTTTATTTTGGATGCCGAGAGATAAGAAAAGACCGAGGAAGAGACACTGTGTCGTTGGAGAGCTCGTTTAGAACGAGCAGAATGGAGAGGAACTACAGAAAATAGGGCAGTTTGGAATCACCTAAGAGAAGCCTTCATATTGCAGTAGATGATAAAGGCTGAAATTGATGTTTGATGATGATATAACGACGGAATAAATAATGTAACACATAATTGCTTCATTTGAATTTCAATAGCATTCATCACCATGCATTCTCAATTTCAAAGTAGTTTAATCAAATAAAACTGCAAAATGAATTTCAACTATTCGAAATATATACATACATTATTCTTAATTTAAACTCGTGTTTTATATTAAAAAAAAAAAAAAAAGATGTATATGGTATTATTTGTTAGTTTTAAATTGCGAAAAAAATGTTTCCCACAAATTTAATTTCAGCCTATATCTATTAAACAGTTAAAAATTTACTTTTGAGTACTGCATCGTTTTGGCAAAATTTTATTAAATCTCGTTCGCTTTAGTAAAATATAGATAATCAAAAAATTTTATTTATTCTTTTGTTTTTAAATAAGCTATGGCTTGTTAATACTTTGCTTTCAGAAAGTGCGAAAATTATAAAAATTCAAGTACCACATTTTTTTTTTTTTTTTTTTTTTTTATAAATCTCATTTGCTTAAGTGTCTTTCGGACTTTGTGTTTCTTGCTACGTCATCAGTATTTCTGGTTCCACTCTTTCGAATTTGATGACCAAGCCCTCATCATACTCTCCAGCTTTGCTTTTAGCCCCTGCTTACTACAGTTCTGTATTCGCTACGTCCTGGCTTGTAGGTGCGGTGTGTTGTACATTACGTCCTAGGTTGCCGATGTATAATAAGTCTTCATTTGGCGGTATTGTCTTCATTTGTCTTCATTTATGTCCTTACTTGGGGGTGTGTAATGGATCTTAATTTGCCGGTGTGTATCTCGTCTTCATTTGCCTGTGTGTAAAAGGTCTTGATTTGCCGGTGTGTATCACGTCTTCATTTGCCTGTGTATAAAAGGTCTTCATTTGCCTGTGTGTAACAGGTCTTGATTTGCCGGTGTGTATCACGTCTTCATTTGCCTGTGTGTAAATGGTCTTGATTTGCCGGTGTGTATCACGTCTTCAATTGCCTGTGTGTAAAAGGTCTTGATTTGCCGGTGTGTATCACGTCCTCATTTGCCTGTGTGTAAAAGGTCTTAACTTGCCGGTGTGTATTAGGTCCTAAAAGGGCGGTGTGTATGATTTTTCTTTTATGCTGTATTTATCAGAATATAATCCGTGTATTAATTTTATGCATGTCACCATATTTTTAATTTACCAATTTCGTTTTTTCTCAAAGCTAGATAAAATAAACAGTTTTACAGTTAAAATATGTAGTTATCTGCAGAATTATGCAATGCTATATAAATAACTGAGCTGCCCTTTATGCGTCCGTAAAATTATTTATTTTTGACATTTCAGGTGTAAAAAAAAATATATATATTTTATTCTGGATATTAGACACTAAATCCTTTTTATGGTATCAAATAATTGATTTTACTTTATTACACACTAGCCGCTTTTAGTAAACAACTGTTTCGCTACATATGTAATTTATGGCAGTGTAAGTCTCTTACTCGAGAGTTTTGTAGTGCCATAACCACTAATCGAGTGTATTGCTTTAATGAACTGCAATATTGACAAACATTATCAGGCTTTTGGTGTACCGTAAAAAATACTGACTCTAATGACAAACTCCTGTTCATAAATGTCCGTGGTGTTTTCTTTCTTTGACAGACATTACCCGACTGTTCACGTATCTTGAAAAAACCCACCGTTCATGTTTCTACTTGCTAATCTTTCCAATCTGATGTATTGCATTAAGCTCCCGGGTCACTTACATAACTTAATTAAAATCATTATAGTAAAATATTAAATAATTTAACATCGCTAAAATTTCCGTTCTACATAACATTTAAAAGTAAAAAACCTCTCCCCCCTCACCCCATCCCCCTCAAAAAAAAAAAAAAAAAAAAAAAAAAAGATTCCTCCCCCCCCCCTTTTTTTATGACGTAAGTTTTCACCAACCCTAGGAAACAAAGCTCGAAAACAATATACAAAAATACCGTACTTATAAAAATATTATATAAACGTAAATTATTATATATATAAACGTAAATTATTTATTATTGCTAAAATTTCATTTCGATATATAGTATAAAAATAAATTCAAAAAAATGCCTTTTTTTTTCCCCCTTTCTTTTTATTTTAATGATGAAAATTTTACAAAATATTCCATTTTCACAGGTAAGTATAAAGAAAATTACAGAGTATATGCATCATAATTTATTTAATATAGTTATAATAGTTGTAAAATACCTAAGGCACCCATAAATTTATAGTCCATTATAAATTCATATTTTGACCTCTAGGGCCGCTGTGAAGCACGTTAAAATAGCATCAAAACCATTCAACCATTTAAATGCACAATATATTCTAGTCTAACATAAATCCTTTCATAACAAGAATTTTTCGCCGTAAGAGATGCTGCAATTTTTTTTTCTTTTTCTTTTTTCCTTTCTCTCTCTCTCTCTCTCTCTCTTTTTTTTTTTTTTTTTTTTTTTACATAACAAAACACCAATATCACTTCATAAAATGGTTATAAATAATTACGTCTAATAAACATTATTTATTCATATAAATTAATTATTAAATACAGTTGATAATTTTCTTTCTAAAATAAAATATTGTAATAATTATTGATTAAAAATATTTAAAAGGTATTAAATCTAGCTGTTAAATAACTATTGCACATAAAACCTACAAAATGTGTACAGTAAGTATCATGAAAAAATCATATGTCAGCACTACGGATAATATAAATATTAAATAAGTATTAACAAATTCATCTAACCAGACTACATTCTTTAATAAACAAAGTTAAACTTTGCATGTAAAAATTAAATGCTAAACTAAGTATAATAAATGCATTTATAAAATCATTTTTAGGCAAATTCTATTATTCCTTTTATGTTGAGATTACCTTTTTAAAGAAAGCATAATAGCCCCAAACTAAGTAGGTTTAAAAAACTACTTTACTATTAACGTGGGAAAAAAAGTACAGTTTACTACAACGTAGTAAATAGTAATTATTTGCCCCTCCTTCATAAACAGGTTTCTCACCTGTTCATTCATCAACGCCTGATATGTATTTTTACCGACCAAACGAGGACCTAAGACTTTCTATCATACACACATCTTTCTACCTCCCTTCTCCGACACACAATCTAGATACACACTTTGCTTTAAAATACCTCCAAATGAAGACTTCCTAAATTTTTTATTCTGTTAATGTCCAGATACTAAAAATCCATTATTAAATAGTATAAGATGCGAATCTTAAATTTTGGCAACTGAGGACGTCCCCATTTGCGTGTGTGTCCCGAGTTTGAAGGTGTGTATACACACGCAAGTCCCCGATTCGCACCCCTTGCCAACACACAATATACATATGTGTGTGTGTGTGTGTGACATTTTGTTGGAGCAATCTACAAATTAAAACAAGTCCTTCCGGCTCATTCGATGATTATGTTGATTTCTTTGATCTTAATCTTTTAAGTAAAAAACTATTATTTTTTCAATATAAATGGAAGAGTTGTCATAGTCGACTGCTTGGTTTTTACTTGAATTTCAAAAATTTTAATTGATAGTTATTTGAAACAAAATGGCAGATTGGCTGACTAACGAACTCGGTTCATTTGAATTTGGAATGTTTAGGTGACCGCGGTTTGGAAATAAAATGGCTGATCAGGTTAAACAATGATCGGCGAGACATAGGCATGAGTTATGATCATAAGGAAATTCAATCAAATCGTGTAATGTATAAATCAATTATGCCAAATGGTTTAGTCGCAATCAAATTGTTTATTGGATTTGAAAATTTTAAATCAAATATAGTCTATGAAAACACCAACTTTCAAGCAAATGGGTGCATAAAAACTTTTTTACGAACGTACACTATATTTAGAATACATATTTATGCATTATATAACCGTTAATTGATTGAAAATTACATTATAGGTAAAATACCATATCGTTTTGCTTCTTTTTGAGGATACTTGAAATTCAAAACCTTCTAATGGACGATATCTTTCTGAATTTTTGCAGTATTTGTTGGTTTTATTTTACTTATTTTTTAATGAGAAAATGTATACATTTGGCTACAAATTATGAAAAAGACACTTTGTTATCAGTTAAACTTAATTCAGTTAAAAGGATCATATTTCAACGAATTATTATTATTATTATTATTATTATTTATTCTGATTGCAGTATGCTGTGTCTAATGTAATTGTCAAGTTTTCTAAACACAACATTCATTGTTTAAAAAACCCTGTATATAAACAAAAAAGCACAATTTATTTTAAATTTTATCAAAGAAGTCTTTTTATCACCTTGAATATTCGCGCTCTTAATGTATAAATGGATACAGATAATTAAAGGTATATAATCGCATGTTACATACATTGCACTTCAAACAGTTATGCTTCGGGTAACAGGGTGTTTCAAAACACTATTTTCTTCTTTTATATGTTACTGTTCCCCTTTTTACTTTCTCTTACCCATAAGGTAGAGAAAGTATTGTTTTTGGGTCAAATTTTCGAACGCGAGATTTTGTTATATTTACACGTTTTGAGGTCCCCTGAATACGAAAATCATGTTTTTAGCAAATGGTCTGTGTGTATGTCTATGTGTCAGTGAGTCTGTGTGTCTGTCTGTGTGTGTGTGTCTGTCTGTTATCAGCATATCTCAAGAACAAATAGTAGCAGACATTCCAAACTTGGTATTCTAAATGTGTATCATATATAGATGCTACAGTAAGCTTTTCATTAAGATCAAGCAAATGGTTCGTGTACAGGGACAACCAAGAGAATTCTAATACATTACGTCTATGGGGGAAATTGCAGGTAAGTAGAGTTTAACGTCTATAGACTGCACTAAACCAAATGAAACGAATATATATATTTTGTAATAGAGATAGTCAACTGGGAAAAAATTTTGTGTATGTAGGAGCCTCGCCTCCTCCCCTGGGGGGGGGGGAATTCCCCCCTCGAGGGGAGTAAATTTTCATGATGAGTATTTTTCAAAAGAGCTCGCCAATACCTTTAAAACGAATGTTTGAACAATCGATCTGCGATAATTTAAAACAAAGTTATCGATTTTTTTTACTTTTAACGAAAAAAAACCTTAGAAAAAATCGGTTTTTTTAATATTGAGAATAAAATGTACTTTTTTTTTGGATATTTAGTGTTATACTACTTCTCTAATATGGAAATCGTCTGCATTATCATAAAAGATAATTTTTTTAAATAATAATTTTAATAAAATATTTTTTAAAAATAGATTTATGTTTTAATAACCAAATTAAATTTTATATAAATCTAGGTGCATTAATGAAACGGGGGATTGAGGGGGACGGTAGCCCCCCTTACACAGAATTAATTATCATATAAAACTCTTCCGAAGCCTAATTTGAATTGTTTAACATAGGTTTACATAACATCGTTATCTTACCTCTTAATCTCCAACTTGTATTTATAGTATTAAATTTCAGGGTAAGAGAAAGTCGTGTGAGTCACACACCAGATTATTACTTTTGGTACAAGATCTTCGTTGAAATATTTGACAAAATTCTGCTGAAAAGAAGCCCATATTTTTCTTGATAATCCAGAAAGTGCCTAAATTTGAAAATGCCACATTATTTTGTCGCTCATCTACCCGAGAGTCTTTAAAAGTGATAACTAGGAACCTCAAGACTTTGGTAGAAGAGTAAAATGTTTATTTATAAAAAATAATTGAATTAAATTATAAATAATTACATTAAGATAAATAAATTCAAGGCATATCTAGCCAACTGCCACAGTTCCGATTCATAGTGCTTGCTAGGATTGATAGTGGTGCTGTAATTGTCTATAACCTGTCGAACAAAAATTCACATTGTTAGTTTTTAAAATTTTAAACTTCTCAAATTATCCTCATACTTTGTCTTTAGATTAAAAAAGAAAGAAAAACTGCTTTTGGCTTAAAATATATTTTATGCTTTACATCAATAATCCAATTATACTTTAAATCAATAATTTTCAATTCAATTTTTTTTTTCATATTGATATTCAAATCTCAATTTACAACAACTCATGTATACAATTTCAAAATAATTTTACACAAACCTCCACTATTTATTTGTTTAATTCAGTTTAAATGCACAAGTGGCTGCAATTCAGAAAGTATAACTATACATCTATAAACTAATCATTTTTATAAATTAGGTAAAAACAATAATAATTATTCCGACTCCATTACTCCTATTATAATAATGTAATTACCAAATTATTAATACTGCAGTTGATAATGTGTAATCAGATGAAAGAACAAACGAGGGAAAAAATCTTAAATGGTAGAAGTTGAAATTAAATACCGAATTGATATTAATTCTACGTTTTAGCTTAATTATAATTAGAGAAAATTAATTTCCTCATATTAGTTTTCTTGATTAAAATGAATTTTCCTGATTAGAAAAGCATTTATTCATAAAGAAAAAAAACATTTTTTTTTTAATTTGGTATAATGATCTGTTATTAGATTTTTACTTGTGGAAATATTTAATTAAAAGGCAAAGAAAAATTTCGCATTGTCTAATGTATATATATAAATATATATACTATATTATATATATATATATATATATATATATATATATATATATATATATATATATATATATATCGACGTTTTAACGAAGATTATTCAAAAATGCATATAGGGCAAAATTCTAAGATATATTAGTTAGGGGGAAAATGTCTTGAGTTATTTGAAGGATTTGCTTTTATAAAATTCCATTTATTTTTTTATTTTTATTTTCATTTATTTATTTAATTTTTTATCTATTTTTTAGACTACATTTTTCTCCAGAGAAGATTTTATTTATTTATTTTTGGTCTAGATTTTTTTAAAGGTTTTGTATTCGAGATGTTTTTCAAATACAGGGCATTTACTCTCAATGTAATATTTAAATCGCTAATCAAGTTATTTAGTTCGAGTTAGAAACACATCTTATTTGGGGAATTAATAAATTAAATAGCAAACAAATATTTCTCTTTGCTGATTTTTTTTTTTTACTGCTCAAGAAAAGTATTGTAATCAAGAGAAAATTCCACTAGGATATTTTCGTGTATCTATAATCTTTGACATCTCTTGAATTCATTTCCACTCTTTTTTAAGGAGTTGTGTGTGTGTATATATGTGTGAGTGAGCACTATAACTACAGTGTCTAAACGTTTTGTTTGATTGGATTGAAAGTTGGTAGGTGTGTTCTCACAATTGCATGAACTGTATATATGTTCAAGCGTGTGTAACTTATAGTTGTAAGCAGTGGCGGCTCGTACCAACTTTTCCAGGTGGGACCCGGTACATTGCACAACCTGTGAAATGTATTCATAATTTAAACGCAAAAGGAATAAGTTATATAATGGGGAAAATTATTATTTTTAATATTCGGGGTGTTCTATGTATATTATTATTATTATAATTCATTGTGAATATTATAAAATTTTGCAGTGTTACAAATCAAAATTTTTAAACACACCAAATGGCTAAATCCACTTATGTGTTATCGAAAAACGTACATAGACTTTGAAGCATTCCTATATTGATAAGATGCTATTAAAAGAGTTTTTACTGCCCACTATTTTCTGATGTTACGAGATTTAACGAAACACAAGTGCGGCGACATACAGTAGCTGGCAAAAATTTTCAGACGATAATGTTTTACTTTCCTAACTTTTTCTGTAAACGAAATTTCTTAATTATGTAAACCAGTAATTTGTACCCCTTTTAAAGCTCAATAAAATGCAACATTAAAACAATTGATACATATGCATGCATTAAAAATAATTCGGAAATAACAAAAGTTTTGTGCCGATTCAATTTTACGGAACTTTTCAGTTTTTCTGAACATTATCATTAAGATTAATTAATCATAATATGTAACTAAGATGCTATTATGTTATCAATTAATATATGTTATTACAAAGTGATTGTACATTACCTTTGAACTTTGGTTTTGTTCCTTTTCTACGTCGCAGGATCACTTTTCCTTTTCCTTGATTGATTAGAAGATTTCTACAAACTTCTCCATTGTCGAATGAAACACGAAATTCAATTATTAAAAACTTTATGTGCACCAAGAAAGAACAATCACAGACGATAACACTACCCTAATCAACAAGTGTGCTTCTTCAGTTGGGCGGAGCAGAATCGCAATCTCACAGATCTGAAGATGATCGGTTTTGAAACTCACCAGCCTTAGGTTTCCACCGGTTTTGCAGGACATTGTGATTTTCAAATGCAAATAACACAGAGATGGATAGGTTTTGGTATTGTTTCTTGTTTCCAGACAGTGAAAACGTTTACTTAGAAATAAAAAAAACTGAAGAAAAACGCGTTTTTCCAAAGTTAAGGAGCTGTCCAGTTTTGCAATTACACGATACACATAATAGCTCATTATCAACTTTTATCAAATTTGATTCTTAGCAATAAGTTAATGTCATATTTTTACTTTCTCTCGCCCATCCATGATAGAGAAAGTAATATTTTAGGGCAGAATTTTTCAAAACAGAATTTTTGGTATATTTACACGTTTTGAGGTCCCTTGAATCTGAAAAAAAGATCATCATATATTCTAAACTAATATTAGCAGGAAGTCCATACTCGGTATTCCAAATCATATGGGGATACTTTATGAAACTTTTCGCTGAGAAAAAACGAATGGTTCATGTTCAAGCAGATGCAAAAGTATCGAAATACATTATATCTACGGGCGAAATTTCAAGTAGGTGTAATTTAACATCCTTAGACTGCATTAAACAAGATGAAATTGATTTATATTTTTTAACAAAGCGGGACAATTTGGTCCCGCCGATTCGGTCTTGTCGGTTATGTTCCAGTATTTTCTTTTTTGCGATCATTTGAATATTTATCATTTTTTAGTGTGATTGCATAGTTTTTGACATATGAGAGAAGAAATATTCATCTTTAATGAATAAATATTGTATCAGTCAATATGTAAATTTTTCAGATTGTGATTGCTCCCTAGCAATGAAATCCCGAGTCATCTCGGTCTCGCTAAAATTTTTTATGAACGTTTTACTACATTTCAACTTTTTAAATTATGATTACGCTCTTTTTTGAATTGAGATTTTCTTTTAATTTGAGATAGATTTCACTCACTTTGATTGTCTTTTTATTTTTAATTTACTACTAGTAACATAATTCATATGGTTAAAAATTGTTGTTATATGTATGAAAATCGAATGAAGACTATACTTTGATGCTCTTTCCACAAAAACTCTTTACTTTTTTTAACAGTAGAAGCTTTTTATTGTGGAGACCTGAAAAGCATAAAATAAAAAACTATTCTTGCAAAGGCATGCTATAAATAAATGAAAGCTTCAACACTAATAATACACTATAAGAAAATTTTAGAGAAAAATATAGATATTTCACTTGTGCAAGAGAGGAAAATTTTTAAATATTCAAAATATTTTAAAAAGCTTTCCAAATCTTTGAAATTTATGGTTTAACAAATACTTATGCAGAAACTAATGATTAAGAATATTAGTCTGGATAGCTTTTTAAAGTATTTTGAATATTTAAAAATTTTCATTTCTTGCAAAAGTGAAATATCTGTATTTTCACCTAAAATTTTCTTAGTGTTGAAACTTTCATTTATTTATAGCATGCCTTTGCAAGAATAAATTTTTATTTTATGTTTCTCAGAACTCCACAATAAAAAGCTTCTACTGTTAAAAAAATATATTTTTAGTTAAATTTTTATTTTCTGCTTTTTAGTTATAAAAAGAGCTTCTAAAAAAAAAAAAAAAAAAAAAAAAAACGAATAAAAAAATCTTAGGATACTGTGTAGACTTTGAAAGATTTTCTTTTGTCAATTGACACCTTTTCTATTAATTATCTGCAAAAAATAACACATCGGCCCTTGGATAATCGAAACCCACGACACGCTCTAACCAAAACTCAAAGAATAGTAAAGAAAAGTCATAGATCATGCTAAAAAATTCCAATAAATACTTATAGAAAAAGAATATTGTTCTCGGATGTTTTAAAAAATATTTTGATTATTTAAAAATGTTTATCTCTTGCAAAGTGAATTATTTGTATTTTTCATTTTTTTATATTTTTGTGTTTCAACAATTTTCTTATTGTTAAAACTTTTATTTATTTTTTTATAGCATGTCCTTGCAAGCAAAAAAAAATAACCAAAAATTTTTAGGATAGTGTAGACAACGAAGGATCTCTATTTTGTCATTTGAGATCTTTACTATTAATTATATGCAATAAAGTAACACATCGGTCTTCGAAATTACAACCATCGCCTTATCAACATGACGCTCTATCCAATTGAGCGATCAAATGACGAAAAAGGGTGCTAACATTTACATTAAAATGGAGGCGATTTGTTTTTCAGTGTGACACGATGACAAAATCCAATTTCAATAAAAAGCTTCTAAAAAAAAAAATTTATTTATGTATTTCTTACTTAAAACTTTTTATTTTTTTGTGCTTTTCTAATATCTAAAATATTTTGTGTTTTTCAATATCTAAAAAAAAAACCTTCTTAAAAAATCTTCTTCAAAAATTCTTGGGATACTGTGCAGTCAACGAAAAAATTTATTTTATCAATTGACACCTTTTCTTTTAATTATCTGCAAAAATTACCACGCCAGACCTTCGGGGATCGAACTCTCGACCACCGCGTTATTAACTTGACGCTCTAACCAACTAACAAGGGAGGGTCACCAACTGTTCAAAAGGTATTTACATATGTTATATGTCATCGGAAAGGTCTTACTGAGCTGACAACGAAAATATCCACCTTATCGGCAAATGCACCCCTAGCGTGAGAATTTCTCAATTAAAGTTTGTAAATTACAGGCTCTTCAGTAATGTATTTCGAAAAATGTCTATCATTAGAATCAGTTTTAAAAAATATCTCATTCTAAATACCCCTGTATATATTATTATTGAAGGCCGTCCGTACATTGTGGTGGCCAGCGTCCCTGACTTCCTCAAGGTAGGGCCGAATTCGAATCCCGGACAAGGTATGGATTTGTTATCTCTGTTTGGGTTGGTAATGGCCGCCCATTGGATGCTTCTTCACAAATGGTTATCAGTTTGGCGACCACCCAGTTAATGCTCATTCGCAAGTACTGCGCCATTGAAAAATAACTAAATAAATAATACATTTATTATTTATTATTATTATATATAAAGTATTTCACCGTTTAATAATTATTTTGTGTCAACATTGAATTTATATGCACTAAATTATAGGAAAAGTATTAAAAAGAAGAAGAAGAAAAAAAAAAAAAAAAAAAAAAAAAAAGCAATAAAAGTAAAAAAGAAGCATTTGTAATTTTATAGTAACAAAGAAAACTATTACTTTATATATTCATTTTCATTATAAGTAGTATATTGTTGGTAATAATATAATTATTATTTTTTTTTAAATTAGAAATTTTTTTTCGTTTTTTTTTTTTTTTTTTTTTTTTAACCCCCATTGCTATGCTAGTACATTAAATTTTTTTACTGTTCTCTCAAGCAATGTCAATAGCCAAAATATGGATTATGTCGATGTACAAGAAAATATTTCTGATTTTAAATATTTTACATATGACTACATATATAAAGTATTGTATTTATTAATTTAATGCTGTCACCAAATGATTATTAAAAAATAAAATACTTTACTAGTAATATAAGTAATCATATTTAGCATGAGAATCTGTTAAAAAACTGATTCTGACGATAGAATTTCTTCAAAGTACATTACTGAAGAGCCTATAATTTACAAACTTTAACTGGGAAAAACTCACGCTAGGGGGCGCATTTGCCGATAAGGTAGATATTTTCGTTGTCAGCTCAGTTAGACCTTTAAGAGGATACATAACATGTATAAATACCTTTTGAACAGGTGGTGACCCTCCCTTGCAAGCCAAGGAGCGACAAACATAATAGTTTGTATTTACTTTAAAATAGAGGCGCCTTGTTTATTAGCGTGACACGAAGACGCGACGACAAAGTCAATTTCACATAAAAAAAAACTTCTAAAACAATATTTATTTATGTATTTCTTACTTAAAAACTTTTTATTTTGTGCTTTTTCAATATCTAAAATATTTTGTGTTTTTTAATATCTAGAAAAAAAAAAGGCTTCTTCAAAAATTCTTAGGATACTGTGTTGTCAACGCAAAAATTCCTTTTAACAATTGACACCTTTTCCACTAATTATCTGCAAAAATAACACGCCGAACCTTAGGGGTACGAACTCTCGACCACCGCGTTATTAACTTGATGCTCCAACCAAGTAAGTCAAAAGCGACAAACAGAACAGTTTATATTTAATTTAAAATGGAGGCGCCTTGTTTATTAGCATGACACGAAGACGCGTTGAAAAAGTCAATTTCATATAAAAAGCCTCTAATAAAACAAAATAAAAATAAAATATAGAAACAAATGAAAAATTGTATTCAAAATTCTTATTTATGAATTGAAATACCTGCCAATTTTAGACGTTTACGAATCAAAATGATTTTTGCTATATAACAGGAAGCAGCTATATTAGAAAAATTTCTATCTTGTTAAGTCTATACAGCCATTTAAGTTAATTTCTGTTTCTTTTGTTCCACGACTGCATATTCGATGACATATTAACAATGCAGTGGTTTGAAATCATTTTGGTTATTTCTAAATTAAAGTTTCTGAAACATATGAACTTATTTGAAACTGAAATTTATTAAGTTTAGCTAAAGCACAGACGTGCGATCCATAAACATAAATTTTTTGTCTTAGTTTTTTGCACAAATATACATATAGGAAATTTAAGAAAACACCGAATACAACAACGCTCGCAAACGATATATTTATTCGCCAAATTTAGCGGATGTACGAAAATTCAGGCCTTAAGATCGTTGTTTGGATATTAGTATGTAATTAAGTACAATCATTTAGGAGGTATTTAGATAAAACATTGAATTCGCATAAATTTCGTGTCTGAGCACTAAAATTTAAATGACCAATGATAATCAGGAATCGCATTATAGTGTTTAAACTTTTAAAAGCTTATATTTTATTTAAACTGAAATTTAGAGGGCTTAGATAAAATGACAGTTTTATGAACTTCGCTTATAAGGAACACTTTTTATCATTCAAAATTTCGTGGGGTTTGACCGTAATCCTCGACAGTGTACCGAATGTCATAGAATACCAAGATATGGTTTCGCGTGTCCCTTAGCTACGTCATTTCCAAAAAAGATTATAGATATTCTACTCTCCAAAAATAAATAAGTTCTCTTTCCCCAGAAATTTCCACTTTATTCGCTGTCCTCTCCCCTCCATTATACAAAGTAAAGTCTAAAAATCTAATTTTTTAATTTTTTTTCTCTGTTTGTTACTACAACTTATACAATTTAAATAAATATCTTTACTTTTTCTGACTCTAACATCCTCTAACTAAGTTCAAATATAAAAGAATTTTACTTTTTCTTTTTTTCCTGCCATACTGTGGTTACCTTTGACAGCGGAACCAAAGCTTTTACGGAACCAGATCGTCATGTACCCATTTTTTAATGTCCAAAAATCATGCTTCACATATAATATGGTATGAAAGATATTAACCATTTACTTGCAAAACACATACAAAAGGCTTCTGATATATTAATGCTATGTTTAGAAGCGACTCGAAGTTGTGCTACGATTTTATTTATTTGTTTGTTTGGTGTTCTAAATTTAAGTACATGTTTTGGTGCATATATAATTTACAGATAATCTACAGGGCCACTCAAAATTAGTCGATTGAATTTGAAAGAGTAATTCCTTTAATAATAATTTGTTGAATTTAATAACAATCTTAAATGTTCTAGTAATGTAGATGTGATATACAAACCTAGGGGGAGAGCGGTATCCCCTCCCCCCCCCCTCCTAGATAGAAATAGTTTCTAAAGCAATCGTCAACTGTTATTTAAAGTACTTAGTGAATATTCAAATACAGATAGCTTATCTTTCACTTTAAACTGTGATAATATGTCTATAGAAATGAGAGTAAGAGAAAGTAGTGCGAGTGACACACCAGATTACTATTAGCAAGAAAATAGCAATGCATTATTATTATTATTGTTGTTGTTATTTTGTGAATACATTGCTATTTTCTTGCTACACTGCAGCTTATAATTTTTCGCCCGATAAAGGGTCGTGCTCAATTACTTATATCTGAAAAAATTGTCGAAGTTTTTAAAAAATATGGTGTTTACTTACCAGTTTTTATTCATGAATAATGTTCTTAAACAATAAAGATTCAAGTATATCAAATTTGTTTAGTTGTAATAAATATATAATGATCTTATTTCTTGCGTTTTTATACTGAATAAGAACTTCTGTTTACGGAAGCGGCCGGTTTGTGCAGCAACTTCCGTCCATCGAAAAGATAATTAAGTAAACAATTCCGTTTGTTAATCCGCTGTCGTTAAAAACTATGGAGCTCACGTAGGGCTGTAAAATGTACGGACATTGAAACGCTCCTGAGATCGATTCTCCATAAAAGAGGTCGTTTCAATAACCCTTTCTCATGCGCAAAGGGATGTAAGAGAAATCCTCAGCATAAAACTGGCAATAGAAGGGTGAGGGTCCAATCATCCATTTTCTAAGTGGCAGGAGATAAGGCGGTAAAACTTTCGCTTCTCTTCCCGATTTTCTATCGTAATAGATCGGAAGCAATATTTTACGTTTTATTCCCAAGCTCGAAAAATAAGCCTAGCTTTTGACACTTAACAAAACTTTCTTTTCGGGTTATTTGGCGATTCCCAGCTGAGGGGAAAAATATTGAAATTAGTACACGTTTATTTTAGAAACGTATGTATCAACGGACACTTAAAATAAATTAATAATTTTTGATAACGATGAGACTATATCAGATGAGGAAACTTGGTAAGTAAGCATGAATTTGCAAAATTAATTAAGCATTTTAATATAACAGTATTGTGAATGATAAATTAATAACAAATGGAGAAACAATAACAACCAAAATTGTCTGTAATTAATATAATAATCAATATGATAAGACTTACTAACTAACAAACATAAAAAAAAAAGTAAATAATAATTCATTTTATTATGAATCTTATCTAAGCGAAAAATTAGCTGAAATAAAGGTAAAATGAAAGTGCGCTCAGTTACTGTACAAATAAATTCCATTACAGAGGTCTATAGTACAGATTAGTGACAAAATAACATGAATACTTTCGAGTTTAGGTTTTTGTCAGATATCTAGAGAAATACCAGAGAGATTCTTTTGAGACGGTGTGTAAAAAACAGGTATTTCAGGGCGAGGGTTTTGTCTCAAAAGTAAAAAAGTGGAATAGTAGCACGAATTAAAAGGAAAAAAATTTGGTGTGTAACAACCACACGACTTCAGTTACCTACCATTACACATATTATAAACTCTTTTTCGATATGATATTGAGAAAACATAAAATTCACTTAACAAATCAGATACCTACTAATTTTCCTGCAAGAGCAAATTATTACATCCGTCGTAAAAACATACAGAATAGAGTTAATATAAAACGTATCAAAAATTGATAAGGTCGTATTTAGAAACACCAATTTCCAACATCTAAAACTCACCTTTTTAATCAGGACGACTGCCAATTTTACTGTTGTAACTAAGTAATATACGCGAAAGGACATTTAAAAAGATGTTTATAAGCAAATTTGAAATAAAAAAAATCTTTAGACCCGTTTTTGAAATAACGACTTTCAGCCCTACTTCCGATTTTTACCAAAACTTGGCAAACTCTTCTGTTCACTCGAAACCAACAATTATTAACGAAAGAACATCTAAAAGGGAGTTAATATGGAGAGTTTGAAGAAAATCTGTAGAGTTAAGAAACGCACTTCCGAAACCTAGATTTGACCAACTTGGACAGGATGAGTGTCAATTTTCCTAATGCAGCCAACTAATACATTCGAAAAACATCTAAAAAGGTTTTTATACAGCAGTTTTGATAAATCGATAGAGCATTTTTGAGATACGGACTTACTTGCGATTTACCAATTTTCGTCAAAAGTTAGCAAAATCATCTGTTTATTGGATCTGTCTTATTTCTGAAGTTTTGTCGTTCTATCTTTTTCGTTTTGGAAATATGATGGTCAGAGAATTCCCCACACACATTCATAAACACTTATATATACACACACACACACACATTTCACACATACATTCACACATTGACCAACTGTCAAAAACCACTTTTTTGGGCTCATGTGACTTTAAAACATGTAAATCGGGTAAAAGCTCGATATAAAAAATAATACATACTTCCATTACCTTGGGTAATGGAAGTAAAAATGTTTGGAAGCCCATGTAAAAAATAATGCATAATATGTGATTTGGTTGTAGTTGGAAGACATTTTAACACTTTAAAACCATACGGCATTTAAATCTGTTATTCTTACATTTTGCAAAGGTTTTTGTTGCAAAATTTTACAGATAACAGAGTGGTAACTCGTTCATTTTCCACTCCTTTGACCGGCCCGTCCCCAAGATCTTAATCGGTGGGATTTTTGGTTATGGGATCATTTGAAGAGCTTGATTTTTAAAAGAAATGCTGTAAATTTGGCTGATTTGAAAGACGGTATAACCTTGCTTCGGCGGAGAGCCACTTGCGACCAGCTGCGATCAGCTGTTGACCACGCATTGTTCATCGGCTGCAGATTTTACAACTTAATGATGGGTTTCCATAATGTACAATATGGTATCCATCGATAAACAGTCTGGAACTTCTAGCAAATAACGGTTATTTCTGTAATAAATAAAGTTGTTTGTATTAAAATTTGTAGCTTGTTTGTATTTTGGTGTATGGCCCCTCAGAGCGGAGATAAAAAATCTTTATATTTATTTATTTATTTATTTCAAAACTTTTGAGCGCATCCTTTGAAATATCTATACACAAATTTTCGACTCAATCCACATTTTAGTTACAGCTACAGAGTGCTCTGGATAGGTTAAGTTTAATTAGGGCTACTCTGTATTTTCATGGAAATGTGAAAGTTTCTTTAGCAAAATAAAAATATCATATTTTATACATATACAAGGGTCATTCTAAAAATAAAGAACGTTTACTTCTCTAGACAATTTTATTCTTGATAATGAAGCAAAATTTGTTTTAGAACATATTTTGATATTGTACCTATTTTTCACACTTTCCACAAGGTTGAAAAGTGTTAATGACTTCGGTTTGTCTCTCTGTCCGTCTGTCCGCGCTCTAACTACCGTAAATATTCATAGAACTTCTTGAAACTGATATATGTTATTCAAGTTCACTATCGGATGTTCCCTATTGAAAATGGAATGCATACCTCTACTGGTTTGTGTACAGGGACATCCAACAGTATTCCAAAGTATTGTTTTCTATGAGAGGTATTTCTATAAACTATATTTTTATGTCCTTAATTTTCATAAATCTTAATAAAATTGAAATATGTTATTCAAGTTCACTATGGGATGTATTCTATAGAAAATGAAGTAAACACCACCACTGGTTGGAGTACAGGGACACCCGAAGGTATTCCAAAGCATTGCGTTCTATGAGAGGTATTTCTATAAACCAAATTTTAATAACTTTACTTTGCATAAATCTTAATAAAATTGAAATATGTTATTCAAGTTCACTATGGGATGTATTCTATAGAAAATGGAGTAAACACCACCACTGGTTGGAGTACAGGGACACCCGAAGGTATTCCAAAGCATTGCGTTCTATGAGAGGTATTTCTATAAACCAAATTTTAATTACTTTACTTTGCATAAATCTTAATAAAATTAAAATGTGTTATTCATGTGCACAAAAGAATGCTTTCTATAGAATATAGAATGATTAGTATTAAGATTTACAGGGATACACAAAAATATTCCGTAACATTAAGAGATATTATTGGAAATTTGCTGGAATTGAATTTTCGTCTACATTATGCGTTTTTAACACTTTCTAACAATTTTTAAGCATGATTATGATTTAATTTCTTTATCTGTCTGTCCGACTGCCCACCTGCCTATCTGTCCGTCAGCACGACTCCAGCGTTCGTAAATATTTTCAGAGAAAAAAAAATGATATATGTTATTTAAGTTTATTATTGAATGATTTCTATTTAAAATTGCATTAATAGGTCTTGTATAACCAGTTCGCGCACAGGAATACTAAAAACGAATGCCAATGCATTGCGTTTTAGGACAGACATTTAACTAAATCACATTTAAAAAACTTTCTACTGCAAAATGCATAAAAAAAAAGACATTTATTGTTAATATGCTAAATTAATGTTTTGTATAGAATAAGATATAGTTAATCTAAAGGGCTACAATTAGAATCTAAGGGCTGCATTTTCTTTTAGTTTAAGCATTTTTAACACCTTTCAGTGTTGTTTAAGATCAATTATGAATTCAGTAAGTCTATTTGCATGCGTTACAGTTCTTATAATTGTCCGTTGTTTGATAACGTAAGCAAAGAACATTGAAAGTGATACGATACAACAAGTACTACAATTGGAAAGTGTTAATAATCAATGCGCATCGCATGATTTTTCGTTCTTGTTTTTCGTAGTCTCCGTTCAAATTGAAACATTTATCATAGTGCTGTTGCAGTTTTCCTATGCCTTCTGCATAGTCTCTTGACACCAAGTTTTTGAACTACTCACTAGCTTCCTCTTTCAGTTCGTCTCATTTCCATGTAGTTTTCCGTCCAAAAAATCCTTCAATTTGGGAAAAAGGGAGTAATCACTGGGTCCAAGTCCGGGCTATAAAGCGGATGTCCAAAGACTTTCCATTTAAATTGCTGAAGCAATTCCTTCGTGAACGCAGTAGCATGCGGTTGACCGTTATCATGAAGAAGTACAATGCCGCTAAACACAATCCATGCCATTTGTTTTGAACGGCAGAACGTAGCTGGGGAAGTGTCTGGCAATAGGCCGTAGCATTTATGCTCTTTCCTCTAAGCACGTAGTCGATGAGTAAGACTCCCATTTGATCCCGAAACATTGTAGTCATAAGCTTTCCGGTACTCCGAATGTTTGGATTTTTGTTTTGTTGGGAAATAGGAATGATACCATTCCATTGACTGGCGTTTTGTTTCTGGAATTTTATGCGAGATCCACGCCTCATCATCCTTAACAATGAGTTCAAGAACTTCTTGCCATCCTTCTGGTACCGAGTGAGAAAAGTCAGTGTGGCCCCCATTCGCTGTTTTTTGTGTTCATCTGTCAAAAGTCGGGAACTCAACTGGCACACACTCTTTTATAGCCCAAATCACCACTAACAATTCCATAAAGAACTATTCTTGAAATTTCCGGGAAAAACAAGCTTAGTCTATCAATAGTGAAACATCTATCCTGTTGAATATTTTCCTCGATCCTTGATTTGAGTTCGTCAGTCACAACTTAATGCTGGCTTAATCGTTCTTCCTCATGAACATTATTTCGGCCAAACATAATGCATCATTTTCGAACTAAAGCTTCATTCATAACATTTCTATAAACTTTTGTTATCTGTAAATTTCGATAGGGCGGATAAGTTTTGCATTTGTGAAGCATGTTATGCTACGAAACTCATACTTGGCGGGATCATTAATTTCGTCACACATTTTTAAAAAGAAAAAATAAACAGTAAACGGCCGCAGCTACTGATTGTCAGCGTTAAATTGATGGGAACGGTTGGGTAAGTCAATTTCACGGCAGCAGAGGTGGTGAGAGAATTACACGGCTGGTCCGATCAAGACGTTCTTTACTTTTAGAATGACCTTCGTATATTACATAACATGTAGTGTTAAAAAAAAAAAAAAAAAAAAAAAAAAGCCTCGATCTACATTAGGCACAATTTATTGCAACCAGAATATAAAAATATTTAATATATGATGTAATAGAAGTAATTTTATTTCAAGCATTATTTTTTACAGGGTGCATCCAAACATTAATTTCTTCTGTAATTTGTTACTCGTCTCCTTTTAGCCTCCGGGGCAAAACTTCTTCTGAAATACACGTTTTTTACACCGTCGAAGTTTCTAAAAGTTCATCAAGTATTTCTCTAGATATTCGACAAAACATCTAAATCCGTAGAAGTTCACATTATTTTGTCATCCATCTGCATAGCTGCCAATATTTTAATTTATTCAAGAGCATTTTTAGCTCCACGTTTATTTCGCACCATTTTATTTTTAGAATATTTTTCTCCAATATATAGCATCTGTAAATAATGTATAAGGGGCCATCTTTTAAAACTGTTTAATTACACTGGCCTAAAAAAAAAAAAAAAAAAAAATGAACGTACAGGGAATAATGTGGGTTTGCAGTTTTAAGTTTTTACTGGTGTATACAATGTTTATGGTTCGTTTACAGAGACACACAAAAGAATTTCTTGACATTAGAGCCTATGAACAATTTTTTATTTAAGCGCACTTTAATTCGTTTATACTGCATTCAATTTAATGGAATCAACATACATTATAAAGATGCTTAGAAGCATGTTTACTCTAGAAAAAGGATATGTATAGACTAAATAATTTATTTACGGAACCCCGCAAAAGAATTTCGATGACGTACTGTAATCATCCAAATTATGTCAAATTAGGTTGAAATATTAAGGAGTTATATTTAATTAAATAGGTGTATTACTTTTAGTGTATATAATTACTGTGGATCCTTTTATGGGATACATAATAAAATTTCGTACTATTACGGTCTATAGTCGGTATTTCTTAAAAGCGTATTTTAACATGGTTACACCTCGTTAAATATAATGAAATTTTATTAGAATTAAAAAAAAAAAATGTTCTTCAGTGCAGAAGTGTGGGCATAGAATTAGTAATTCATTTACAGGCTTACATAAAATAATTATGATAGTTATGCAATCATTTTGCATACAATTTGGTACAAGTATTTATGAATTACAGGGAATTAATAGAATACAATCAGTTATTAGGAATACACACACACACATATATATACAGATAGTTATAGAAAGAAAGATACAGTGGGTGTTCGAGGGGCCCCACAGAAACGTTTCTGTTTATGTAGCAAATCAATCGAATCAATATATATATATATATATTATATAATAAGGAATTAAAAAATCATTTGTTGAATAATGCGTGATGCAAATAGAACGTTGAGGCTCCTGATCTGCATATCCACTAGTTATATATAATAATGTGAAATATCTCAAAAATTATTTTAAAAACAATTTATTTCGGTCATAGGATTCTCGTGTTGCGTAATAATGATGATAATTTGCCGAACTGAAATTTTAAATGCCAAAATAGCGATAAAGGACCAAACATAGCAATCTATCGGTTCATATCACGTGATTCATGTTGAACCACGGAAAGTTAATCCTTTATCCATTGAGTCAGCACTCTTACTTTATTTATCTCGTTGCGTAGATTCTCATTATTACTTTCCGAACACTATAGTGAGGAAAGTATTGTAATCACGTCAAAAATACGAATTTGAGATTCTGATGTTTCTATACGTTTCGAGGTTCCCTGAGTCCGTTTTCACTATTTTTACGATGATGTATGTATGTGTGTGTGTGTGTGTGTATGTGTGTATGTGTGTATGTATGTGTGTGTGTGTGAACACGCTAGCGTCTAAACGCTTTGTTCGAATAAGTTGAAAGTTGGTACGATTGTAAGTCACCATAGTACGAACCCTATTGATTTTGGTGAATCTAGCCCTTATAGTTTTTTTTACAGCGGCACAAAGAAATTTTTTTTATCAAGTTTTAAAAGTGCGATAGCATCTAAACGCCTTATTCAATTGAGCTGAAAATTTATATGAATATTATAAATCACTGTTGACCTAACTATAAGCATTTTGGTGAATCTAGCATTTATACGTTTTTACAGGGACACAACGAAAAATTCTTTATCATTATGATCTATGGGCTCAAAGTTCAGTAGCGTTAAATAAAACATCGTGTAATATATGCAGAAAAATACTTAAACACTCTATTAGGGTTTTCTCTCTTTTGTTTGTTTAACAACTCCTCTTTCTTTACTTTATCTACAAAACTGTTAATTACTCAATGTTCGGAAAGTCGAGTGGAGTCACTTAAGATTTTTTTTATCACGTTTTGTCTTTCAAATGGACATTAAGGTACCTTTCTGTTTTTATTTATTGATTAAAATTACTGCAAGAACTATCCCGATTGTAATGAAATGCTCGCCCTCTGGTGGACTAAGGTGAAATTACAATTAACATGCATAGCTCTCGGCTTTCATCGAGACGCCATTGCTTGTCGATGTTTAGTTTCACATATATTTATTGAATAAAAATGAATAAATCCGGTAAAAAAGATAACACTTAATGTTGTGTGCCACAGTGTAACTCCAAAAATCAAGAAATCCAGAATTAAGCTTCCATTTACTTCCAAATGACAAATTTAAAATTTCAGTTGCTTCCGCTAATGGAAGTAAAAAATTAATCAGATGATTTGAAACTAATATTTGTTCAGCTTCAGTTAAAAAATCTACTTCCGATCGAACTTTAATAAACTGAAATATTTTTTCCAAAAGCAATCAATTTTCCATGATGTAATGGCGGAGAAATTATAGCACGAATATTAAGTATTAACACAAATAGAACAACAATAAATACACGTGGCTATTATATTTACTAGCAACAAAAGCTGAAAAAGCGCCATTTATCGATCATTACAAACGCGGATTGCAAAAATCGAGCTGTATCTCCATGAATTTATTAGAAATCGATTTTGATATCACGTTCAGAAGCATAAAATGTAAAATAAATTCAAGTAGTTTCTTTTAAATAAAAATTCAGCTACATTAAGTATAGTTCCAGTGAAATTGATTTATTTACCAGCTAAATCTGAAGACTAAAATTCTTGCTGATACAAATTACAGTTAGATAGACAGAATCATTAAGAAATTGTAAAATGGCTAAAAATACTTTTTTGAAAATTCATGATATTTATGATGAAGGTATCAGCTCTAACAGAACTGTAACAAGATCACAAATTGGATTCATCAAACTAGAAAATACAGAATCAGATTTGGAGCTATTTTGCAATGAAGAAAAACATCATCCAGAAGAAAAACCTCATCTAATGGAGATTCTAAAAGGACCCTATGGTGCAATTCCAAGAACAACTATTACCAGAAGTCTCGCGAACCAGATTACAACTTCTAAAGATCTCTGTAATGAAGTAGATGCGTACAAGAAATAGTAGAATTATGAAAGACCCAGTTTTGTGTAAACTACGTTTTTTTGCAATTTTAATACAATAACTCAATCACTAAAAAATAAAGATTTTTTGATAAAGGAGAGCACAAGATAAATGTAATTCGGGACTGGTCAAGGAGAGGCGGTCGCCAAATAGGCGATAAGCGCGCTATATGTGGTGATCTTTTTCTCACCAAATCACATGCAAGGAAAACAACACAACGTCCTGTTGGAATCATTGAAATTTTAAATTGCGCCAAGGCTGTCGCTCCTACTTCACTAGGCTGAGTAATTCTAATTTTATAAATAGACAACATTTGGATTTATTATAGAAAATAATGGAACAGATTTAGCTTAACCCCCTTGACGAAATTTGGCAATGAAACAGTTTGGAAGTTTCTCATTAAGGCCTTTTCTTACGCTATTGCGATAGCCTTTTTAATTCATCGCGAAATGGCGACAAAAATTTTAAAATGGCTAAAGGGGTTACAGCCATTTAGCCGAATATTACCCTTCAGGATTTACATTTGGTAATATGTAAATCCTGAAGGCAGACTGCATGATTAGATACTTTTCCGTATAAAAACCGTCACCTTATTTGGCGCTTTTGGCAACTCATAGTCATACTGTATATACAGTGGGACTCAATAATAGTGCTATCCAAAGACCTAACAACACAGCTTTAGTATGGGATCCCTTTGGTGACTTTAAATATTTTTTGCCTTTTTGCGATGAATTGAAATAGCTGTCGCGATAGCGTAAGTAAAGAACTAGGCGAAAACGGCCGAGTTACTTCGGCGCCAAATTTCAAATTTCACTAAGGGGGTCCTATACTAAAACTGTGCCATCAAATTTATTAAAATTAGTTTAATTATTTTTTGAAGGTTCATTCAAATTTATCTAAACATTTTAAACACAATTCCAGGTATAACTATAGTATCTCCCCACAACTGGATTTGGCGATTTTTCTCTGGCGCTGTTTTGAATGATAACGATGTCGTTCTGGATTCTTTGCAATATAATATTGCAGCCTGCATTCTGATTATTTTAGATTTATGATTTTATGATTTATGATTTTTAGATTTATGATTTAGCCATAATCGACAAAAATAAATCGGCAAATCCAATTGTGGGGAGATATTATAGTTGTTCCCAAATCCATTATTTATTAATGGAATCGCGAAAAATACTTACCAAATTGCTAAGTGTTGATCCTTAAATGGAAAAGAACCCAGGAGTATTTTCTTGACCTCACTACCCCCCAAAAAGTTGGAAGGGCAGATTAGTGCCCATTAGTGTGCTTGTCGGGTTTTTAAAAAATCACTAATATGGAACATTTCCGCGTTGTTTCTGAGATTTGCAGTCCTTTTAGGATACACATTAGGCGAAATAATGCGTTGTGCATAAATGACGAAAAATGAAATGAATGCAAAATGCGTGCTGAAACAGTTTTAAAGCGCAAAATCATAAGGAAATGCAATTTCAAAAATCAGTTGAAAAATAAAATTATATAACATGTATAGACTTAAAAAAAAAAAAAAAAAAAAAAAAAAAGTATCACAAAATGTTTAAAACTCCAACATAAACAAACGCCAAAAATGCAGTTTAAAGCACTTTTGGCTTATTAATATATATGCGTATATATGTATGTATTAAGGTGTCCCTTAAATGAGGGGTATTTTTTATTTTATTTTATTTTTAATCCGATATGCATACTACTCTATTTTTTTCTATTTGACCCTAAACACGTTTAAGCGAAATATCAGCTCTCTGGAATAATGTTAAAACTAGCCAAATCGACGGGAAAGACCTAATACAGACCCTAAACACTTTTTAGCAATATACCAGCTGTCTGGGATAAACACGTGCTGAATTTACGGAAAATCATAATATCTGCAGGGTGATTATAATTAAAGTTATGATTTCAAGACGGTATAATTTTAAAATTAACGGTCAAAAAGGACTTGGTATTTTACCTGAACAATCGTGAGGCAATGGAATTATGTTTGGTGAAGGGAGAAAGTATTTATAAAATGTGCGTATAGATCGCGCTGTCATTGTAATCTCAAAAGAAATGCCTAAATAGACTCATTATACGCAGGAATGTTGTTAGCGATAGAATAAAATAGCAGGAAATAATAGACTTTAAAAGTTTACAACTTTTTTACAAAAAAAAAAAAAAAAACAAGAATACTTGTCTACAGTAAAACAGTGATAAAGACGAGATAATTTTTTTTTTTTTTTTAAACCTTTGCCAAACAAAATTCCATTGCCTTCCATTGTTCTGGTAATATATCAAGTCATTCTCAGCGGTAGCTTTAAAGTTAGAGCGTTTTGAAATCGCAACTTGAAATCGCAACTTTAATTATAATCATCCTGTATATTAGAATTTTCCCGTCAATTCAGCACGTATTCACATTATCCCAGAGAGCTGATATTTTGTTAAAAATTGTTTAGGGGCAAATAGAAAAAACAAAAAGTAGAGGGTATGAAAATTAGAGGGTATGCGTATCAGATTTAAAAATAAGTAAATAAACAAAAACAAAAACAAAATTTCCCCCTCATTTAAGGGACACACTAATATATATATATATATATATATACAGTCGGCAAAAGTATCCGAGCAATATAGCCAATAATTCCGATATCAAACAAGTAATGTGGCCATCCCAAGACTTTCTTCTATATTTTTCTATACAAATTCACTAAGTGCAAATAATTTATTAAAACTATTCTTTATTAAAAGTATCTAACATGATATATGCAAATGATTTTCATCTTAGAGAAAACTAACACTAAATATCCAAAAACAGTTTTATTCTCTGTAAATAACATCTTTAAAAAAAATGCGTTTTAATAGTGGTTATCTCACATACCAAGCTTCGTACAGTTATATACCATAGAAGTTCAGATATTGCCTTCCAGTTTTCAAAGAAATTTGCAGTACAGAAGCGGCACCTATTGGCTGATAAGCATCCAGATTGAATCAGCATAATGTCTTATAATGGTTTTCTCACATATCAAGTTTTGTTTGATGACACGCAATAGAACCTCGGATATAGTCTTCATTTAAATTGCGGAAATCCCTGTATAGCAGCACCACCTGTTGAGCAGTTGACACAAAAAGTTCATAGTCACTAATTTATGTCAACGTGCATCTACATATAAATTTACATGAAATTCTGTGCAGTAGTTCCGAGATATAGCCTTCTCCTAAATTGCGGAAATCGATGTATAGCAGCGATTTCCGCTATTTGCCTATACGCAGCTATTTGCCGATACGCATTCAGTTTGAATCAGCATAATGTCTCATAATGGCCTTCTCACATATCAAGTATTGTTTGATTATAAGCAATAGAACCTGAGATATAGTCTCTTTTTAAATTGAGAAAAACGCTGTATAGCAGTGCCACCTGTTGAGCGGTTGACACCAAAAGTTGATAGACACTAATTTACTTCAAAGTGTATGTACATATAAATTTATATACAATTCTGAGTAGTAGTTCGGGAGATACAGTCGCCACAAAATGTTTGTCACACAGACAGACAGACAGACAGACAGATATTTTCTAAAAATGGTCAAATCGTATTCTAGACATCTCAAAACATGTAAAATTGTAGGAAACCGGAAGTCGAAAGTTTTTACGAATCCAATACTTTCTTCTATTGAATCTACAAGAAAGTAAAAAGTACACTTAAAACCGTTTTGTTAAATAAATCCTTGTCGAATCATGTTCTTGGACTGACTAAGACCAGGAGTCGACAAGGATTTATTTAACAAAGAAGTATTAAGTGCATATTTTACTTTCTTTTATATTCAATAGAAGAAAGTATTGGATTCGTAAAAATTTTCGATTTTTGGCGGATTTACACGTTTTGAGAGTTCTAAAACACGATTTCACCATTTTTACTTTCTTCTATATTCTATAGATGAAAGTATTGGATTCGTAAAAATTTTCGACCTTGGGTTTTTGATGGATTTACACGTTTTGGGATGTCCAGAACACGAATTAATAGTTTTTTAAAGCTGTAAGCCGTTTTGAGAGCTGTAGAACACGATTTGACCATTTTTAGAAAATGTCTGTCTGCCTGTCTGTCAGTCAGTCTGTCTCTGTGTGTGTGTGTGTATGACAAAATTTTGTGGCAACTGTATCTCAGGAACTACTGCACAGAATTTCATACAAATTGGTATGTAGTTGCACCTTGACATAAATTAGTGCCTATCAACTTTTGGTAAAAATTGTCTTACAGGTTGCGTTGCCATCCCACTTTTTTTAAATTTTTAACATGGTGATATAGAACAAAATTTTGTATAAATGTGCATAAAGAGAATTATTTTTTAGTAATCATTATGAAATTTACAAGAATTATTTATAATAGAGATAGTCAACTGGGAAATTTTTTTTGTATGTGTAGGAGCCTCGCCCCCCCCCCCCCTCGAGGGGAGTAAATTTTTAAGATGGGTATCTTTCGAAAAGTCTCGTCAATACCTTTAAAACGAATGGTTGAACTATAAATCTGTGATAATTTAAAACAAAGTTATCAATTTTATTTTACATTTAACGAAAAAAAAAAAACTTTTTTTTTTAAACGAAATTTAACCAAACTTGGTATTTAGTTGGCCCCTGACATAAACTGGTGCTGATTAGATTTGGGGATTAACTGCTCAACAGGTGGCGCTGTGATTTTTTTTTTTTTTTTTTTTTTTTTTTTTAACATGGCAGTATAGGACAAAATTTCGTATAAATGTACATAATGAGACTTATTCTTAACCTGTGATTGTAAAATTAATATGAATTATGGATAATAGTAGTAGTTAACTTGGAAAAAAATTTTGTGCATGTAGGGGTATCGCTTCCCCCCTAAAAAAAATTGGAAAAAAAATAGTTTTTATTTTTTTTAATATTGTTACTGAGTGAATTTGTATAGAAAATATAGAAGAAAGTCTTGTGGTGGCCACAACATACTAGTTAGAAAATGTATGTCTGTGACAAAAATTTTGTGGCAACTGTATCTCCGTAACTATAGCTCAGAATTGTATATAAATTTATATGCAGATGCACCTTAACTAAGTTAGTGCCTATAAACTTTTGCTGTTAACCGCTCAACAGGTGGCGCTGCTATACTGCGATTTCCGCAATTATACTGGGAGGCTTGTATCTCAGGTTCTATTACGTATACTTGAACAAAACTTTATATGTAAGAAGGTCATTATGAGACATTATTCTGATTCAATTTGAATGCTTATTGGCTAACAGGTGGCGCTGCTATACAGCGATTTCTGCAATTTAAGGGAAGGCTACATCTCAGAAACTACTGCACAGAATTGAAAATAAATTTATATATAGATGCACCTTGACATAAATTAGGACCTGTCAACGTTTGGTGTCAACCGCTCAACTGGTGGCGCTGCTACAGAGCGATTTTTGTAATTTAAGGAAAGGCTATGTCTCAGGTTCTATTGCGTATAACTATACAAAATTTGATATGAGAGAAGGCCACTATGAGAGACTAAGCTGATTCAAGTTGGTTGCTTATAGGCCAATAGATGGTGCTGCTATACTGGAATTTTTCTGGATAACGAGAAGCCTATGTCTCAACTTGTATGGCATATAACTGTACGAAACTTGATATGTGAGATAACCATTATAAAAACGTATTTTTTAAGATTAGTTTTAGGCAATATTTTAGACAATTATTATTTTTAGACAATAAAATCGTCTTTCTTTGGACATTTAGTGTTAATTTTCTCTAAGATAAAAGTAATTTGCATTCACCATGTTAGATAATTTTAATAAATAATAGTTTTAATAAATTATTTGCCCCCGTGAATTTGTACAGGAAACTATAGAAGAATGTCTTGTGGTGGCCACAACATACTAGTTTTAGACAGAGATTATTGCTAGAGCTCATATACTTTTGCTACCGTCTGTATATATATATATAAACCTGACGGAATATTCCGTCTTGGTGCAGCCTTCTAGAAGACTAATAAAAGAACTGGTGCACACAAATTCCGCCGTGGCAATATGCTCTATATTCCGTAATAAAAATAATACTTCTGGAGGTTACTGAAGCCAGGAACTATCCTCAACTGTGGAAGATTGAAATCGTGATGGCATGTCTCCACACAGAAAAAAAAAATTAATTAAGTAATAGAGATTAATAGAATATCGAATAACTAAGAAAAGTGCGTTTTATGCTACTTATAAAGAATGTGATACTCGTTAAGAGTTATTAATTTTAATGGGGGAAAGGAAACTTCCTTTATACACCAAACAAAAAATATCAGAATTTCATTAGCTTTCTTATTTAATTTTTAATTATTATTCTATTAATTATCATTATTAATTAATGATAATAAAAATAATTACTATCTTTAATTATTAATTATTATATGTAGGGGAAAGTTGGACAAAACGGGATACCATTCTTGTTTTATTTTACTACGGAAAACATGTTGAAGAAAACCACACAACTTTTTTTTTAATAACTACAACATTTATTGAAGCACACAAAAAACATATTTTTAACTAATTGTAATGATTGTAAAATAGTAAAAAAAAGTATTTACCAAACTCTTACACATCCCGTTTTAGCATACCTGGGTTGGTTAAAACGGGATAGGGATTACAATGTTTAATTTTTTGTGTAAAACTAACTGAAAAGCATAATTAACTGACAGAAAACTGTAAAGCAAAATGTCCACTTGAAAGAACAATGTCTTCAGTAATCAGAGATTCGAAATAAGAGTTTTTTATGTTATTATTTACAAAATGGGGAAGAAGACCTTTTATCTAGGCCTATAGCAGAACAAAAGTCGCATAAAAAGGCATTAGAACACGCTTCGTGAGCCCATTCTTGGCATCCAGAACATTGTATCCAACCTTCACCAGCCTTAGAATCAACGTACAGTGTATTACAATATATGCAGATTTCTTCTTCCTCTGTTTTATCTTCAGACAATGAAGACATGCATTCTTGGCTGCTTGCTGAAGGTTTATTAAACTTTTCTATATTTTGACTTTTAACATCAGGATTAGGCATTCTTTTGGATTCTTTTATAGGCCTACTTTCAGGTTTGGCAGGACCTGGTAGCTCTTTTTCTTACTCTTTTCCATTTCCTTTTCTTATAATCTTCATTTTGGAATTTTTAGAAGGATTTCTTAGAAGCCTTTTCTTTAATTTTCTCGTAGTTTTATCGTCATTTCTATTTCTTCCATTTCTAACTCACTCTTATATGGAGATGATGTTATTACTACAGTTTCTTTTTTCTCTTATCAGCCTTGTTTTCTGGGCAAGGTCCTTTTACTTGAGGTACAAGTAGAACAAACTTTGGAGAGATGGAAAAGGGTAGCTTTGGTCGATAACAAGAGAGTTCTAATCCTTTCTCCCCTGAGGATGTTGCTGTTTGGTCTGTCTGAGGTGTCTCCTGACAGGTTTGTTGGCTGGTCTACTCCTACGATGTCCCTTGAGAAAAGTGCATAAAAAAACTGTATCCCGTTTTATCCAACTCATAAGTGTCCCGTTTTGTCCAACTCCGACACTTTTCAAAATAAACATGGCTGCTGCCTAAATGTGAAAGGAAAATTAGATAGACTACATATGAGAATATTCGTTAATAAATGCTTAATCAAATGTAATATTCACCGGAATTGTATTCCCATATATGTAGGCAGAATAATGTAGAAAACAACGCACGTAAATGTAGAAAGTGCCAAGAAAACTGAATAAAAAAGTTCTAAGAACTACAACTTTCCATCAACTAGTGGTCTCGAGACGGGACGAACTGAGAATGATGAAATGATGGCCGAGAACAAGTTTCTGTCGTCATCCGCTCGATAGCAGTACTAGTCGGGTCCCTAGGCGACGTATCCCGTTTTGTCTGACTATCCCGTTTTATCCAACTTTCCCCTAGTATTCAAAATTGATTCCTTCGAAATCAGTGATTCTCTTTTATTAAAATTCGTTGTTAAACTGTCCCATTTAATAAACGCTTTCTTAGTATTAGATAACTGTATCAAATGGGAACATTGTTCACGCACGCTCAAATATAAATATATTCTAGTGAGATAACGAATAAAGCTTATTGCTTTATTCAACTCTCCGCATTTCATCCGCACGCGCATTTAAATACTAACACTCAAATCCAATTTACGCGACATGAAAACTCACAATTCAGAGCAACTTCATAATAAGAGAGAGCCAGTGAAAGAAATGAATTTCTGCCTGGCTCGTTCTTAGGCAGATAACAGTACTGAGAAATTTCGCACGTATGGAAATGTGCAAAATTTCGCGCAATTAAAACTAGACTTGGACGAAATGAAACTTTGGGTCATTTGTTTTAGCATCAAATGTATAAGGGAGGGTGACTGGATTAATTTAATAATTGTAGATTTGTAATGTATATATGTGTGTGTTACATTTGCACAGTTTTGACCCAATAGCATATGTCTTAAGACAGGGCCCGAAATTTCAACTTAGATTGCACTCGCTGAAAAAAAAAGTTACTCGCCACAAAATATGATTGACTTATTCTATTTTTTACGTAAAAGGTGACCAGAAATTTTTATGGGAAAAAGAGGAGAAATTGCGCGATGTCTTTTATTTTATAAGAAAATAGAAGACATTCAATTTTGAAAAAGAGATCATTTTAGAGGACACAAAATTGAATGAAAATGGTTATAAAAGCCGATTCAAAAGCTACTTTACACAAGTGGTGCAAACATTTTTATCTTACATGATGAATTTGGATCAGTACACCTTAATTTAAATTAATAATAGTATACGGATACGAGAGGAAAAATCCTTCATTTTTATAGGTGTCACTGGACAATATAGACTTTTTTTTAAAAATTATTATCATTAATTTTTGCTATAGACAAAAACTTTTTTGTGATACTTTCACGCAGTTACACAAAAAAAGTTGGTAGACTTTTTTTTTTTTTTTTTTTTTTGTTTAAAATTATAATCATAAAAGAAAAAATGAAATTGGCAAATGAAAAAATAAAATTAATATTCGGCAGATGAAACGATTTGTTTTAACAAACAGTCATTCTTTATCAACATTTTATAAAAATGCTCACAATTATAACCTAAATTAGTCTTTGTAGTTAATAAGTTTTTAAAATAGGTATATAAAGGAGATTTTTTTCACATGTCTACATTTTGTTCATTGAAAAAAAAAAAAAAAAAACAGTCGCTTTGTGGTAGCGTTTTTGCCAGCAGGATATAAAATGAATCCAACTAACTTTTGCATATTTTTGTGACGTGGTGGTAGTATGTTATCATTAAAACCAATTTTCTGCACTAGGGCTCTAGGTCTGAGTAAGAGAGTCCTCCGTGGGGTCTTTCTAAGAAATTCTAGCCCATATTTACGCTATTTTCAGAGAAAACCATGCAAAACTCCTAGCGACTAAGCCAATGAGCGCGACCGCGTATCGAACTCAGCGCCTCACGTATACCAGCTTCGAGGACATCTCTCTGTCACTAAAATATTTTATGAGGAATATTATTCATGCAAAAGTAAGAACACACGTCAACCCACCGCGTATCAAACGGAGGACCACCTTCTTAATGATTTCATGAGAATTTCAATAGTGATTCCGTGTTTTGGATCAAAGAACTGTACAAATATAGGGAATACTTTTATTTTTTCGTAATTCGAAGAATCTGAATAGACATAAACCATAATATGCTTTGGCAAGTTTATTAGAAAGTTGTTCTTTTGCGAGCATAACGGAGAAAATGTTAGTGCTCACCGTTCGATACAGCCAACAGCCGATTGAGCTTCCCAGTTTTGCGAAATTTTTGAAATTAACGACTAAATCCTTTTCATTTGTAAAAGAAGACAGAGGACTAAAAACATAAAAAAAGATGACTTTTTAGTCCTGTAATGTCTTTTTTCGTTTAGGAGGGCAGAGCGTTGAAAAAGAAGACTGTCCTCTTAAAAAGAGAATGTCTGGTCACACTACCTAAGATTAGCATAATTTTACGTTTTTAATTGATTTTTTTTTTTTTTTTTTTTTTTTTTTTTGGTAGCACCGTATACTGTAAGAATTCACTCTATATTTAGGCCGAAATCTTACTCGCCACAGTAAAATTTCCACTCGCCAATGGCGAGCTGGCGAGCGGAAATTTCGCGCCCTGTCTTAAGATAATACTCGTAAGATATATACACTGTTGTTCAAAATTTAAGCAACAACATGTTTTCTAGTTTTCTTCTTTTGCGCATAATTTTTAAACAAATAAACATATGTGCATAAAATTTAGATGGCATGTTCGTTACTATACCATTAATCGAATTTTATATAATTTTAGCATGATTAATAATTTTTAAACTAATAATTAATCTTTTTCTTTTCAAAAGTATGCTTTAGAAAAAGGGAAAAATTTCAACAATTTTAGAAAAGAAAACTTAATGAAAAGTGGTGTTAAGGATGCATTACAGATAGATAAAGACGCACATGTCTTGAAATGTTACTCTAAATTTCAATTTTCCTTTCTGTATTAACTTTTCTTTTACTTATATAATAGACTTTAAAAAATATATATATATATATATAATTAGTAACTTGTAAACTATGAGCAACACCAGAATAATAAAAATGTCGATAAATAGTTTTATAATGAACATCTTTATCCAATTTTCATGTTTGTATGTATACTTTTTAAAAAAATATTCACATGCGAAAAAAAGAAGAAAAAGAAGAAACAGAAAAGCGAATACAGGTAAAAAGATCAGGCTTTAATCTAACACATGGATGCATGTGCGCATCTTCGCCTATCTGTAATGCATTCTTATGACCATTTTTACTTTCTCTTACCCATAAGGTAGAGAAAGTATTTTTTAGAGTCAAACTTTCGAACGAGAGTTTTTGCTATATTTACACGTATTGAGGTCCTCTGAATCCGAAAATCATGTTTCTAGCGGTTGGTCTCTGTGTCTGTCTGTCTGTCTGTGTGTGCGTTATCAGCATATCTCAAGAACAAATAGTAGCAGAATTACCAAACTCGGTATTCTAAATGTGTATCATATAGGGATGCTACAGTAAGCTTTTCGTTGAGATGAAGCAAATGGTTCATATACAGGGACACTCAAGAGTATTCAAATTAGAGGTCTGCACGGGCCGGAAATTTGAGGCCCGGGCCCGGCCCGGCCCGTACGAAAACTTTGCTTACCCGGCCCGGCCCGTTATGAAGTCGAAAAATGAGGCCCGGGCCTTGCCCGTTTATTTTTTAACGGTTTATGGCCTAGCCCGGCCCGGACAAAAAACGATAAAATCAGGCCCGACCCGGCCCGGCCCGATTCAAAAGTATGTAAAATAACAAAAAAAAAAAAAAAAAGCCTTTTTATAAAAAAGATTTTTAGTATGTGTTTTGCAGAGGTTTTATATAACCAAACAATAGTACGTTCTTTAACAAAACTGCTGAAATTTTACAAGACAATTATATATAAACAGAAATTCATTATTATAGACAAGGCACAAAGACAAACAGAAAGTCATATCGAAAATATTAGCATTCATCAAACAATATAGGAAGGTATTTAAAATGGTTAATACTACTGAAAATGCACTTTCAACTATTTTCTCTTATATACTATAATGTATCCGAATCTTTCATGTGCTCCGGTAAACAAAACTTTAATGTTAATCCAACCATATTCAATAGAAAAGTTGCTTTTGCCCATGATAAAAATGATGCTACTTTCGTCCACTGGAGAAAAGGAAAAGGGGCATTAGAGGAAAAGTTACAGCGGAAAGATTTTTATAGCCTTTATACCACCTAAACTCAACAGATCATAAGGAACAAACCCTTATTCCCTATACTCAGTAATGTATCTAATTTCTTTTGTTATGTACATGTACGCAAACTGGTAGTGACATGCATACTATTTTGAATAGGAAACCATCCAATATTACTTTAAATAAAATATATTAATTTTGAGGCATGCTAAAAATATTTGCGAAAAATCAGATTTCGGAACTACAGACTGATAGACAACTCAATTGACGTTACAGACACTTTTTTAACAAAATATAGAACTTTATGTGACATACAAGCCTGTAAAATTACGTAAAATAAATGACTGAAGAAATATTTTATCATTTTCCTTTTTTGTTCATTAACGAGGAAAACAGAAAAAGATTCGGGCCGACACGGCCCGGAGAAAATTTCATTCAAGCCCGGACTGGCCCGGAGAAAATTTCATTCAGGCCCGGCCCGTCCCGAATATACACAAAAAAACTGAGCCCGAGCCTGAAAAATTTTTTTAAGCCCGAGCCCGGCCCGGCCCGAGAGCAAATTCAAAAATTCGGCCCGAACCCGGCCCGAGGGCCGGGCAGGGCTCGGGCTCGGGCCGGAAACCCGGCCCGTGCAGACCTCTAATTCAAATACATTATGTCTAAGGGGAAATTGCAGGTAAGTCGAGTTTAACATCTATAGACTGCACTAAACCAAATGAAATGATTATATATTTTTTATATGCATAAAAACATGCCTCATGTAAAATATGGCAGGGAAATCATTCACTGTTCATTTACAGGGCTACACTAAAGAACTAGATTATAGTGTGACAATAGCTGAAAATTGATGGAAGGGCATTTCAGGTTGTGCCGTATATTATTACTGTAGGATTGTATTTAGGTCACTATGTGGTTTGTACATATTCTTCTAAAGATATACAGGGTTGCAAATATTTAAGCAATAACATTCTTTTTTATTGTTAGTGGAAGTGCTTTACTATAATATTTTACGATGTCCAGGAAAGCTGCTCAGGAATGGAAATGAATTCTTCATAGACAAATGATAAATAATGTATGTTTTTAAGCTAAATATTCATCGCTTGTTTTTTGTGTATTTACACGTTTTGAGGTTTCCTGATTACCAAAATCAAGTTTTTAAAAGTTTGATTATTGTCTGTGTCTTTTAGAGTAATTTAAAAACGAATAATTTCAGGAGTTTCAAAAGTTGTATTTTCAAATTAATATAAATTTGTTGCTGGAAATGTTTGATCAAGACTGATAAATTTCAAGGAATGTTGCATGTGAAAGTTGTCTGAATAATTTTAAGTGAACTTTTAATTCCAATAACAGATTTAAAAGCTATATAAATGTAGGTGCAGTAATGAAACGGGTGGTTGAGGGGGGTGGTAGCCCCCCCCCTCCTCACACAGAACTAGTTATCATATAAAACTCTTCAGAAGCCTAATTTGAATTATTCTAACATAGGTTTACATAACACGTTATGTTACCTCTTAATTTCCAACCTGTATTTATAGTATTAGATTTCGTGGTGAGAGAAAGTCGTTTGAGTGACACACCAGATTATTCATTAAGTTTTCTTTTCTAAAATTGTTGAAATTTTTCATTTTTTCCAAAGCTTATTTTTGAGAAAAAATGAATATTTATTAGTTTAAAAATTATTACTTATGTTAAAGCTATATGAAATTCGGTTAACTATGTGATAACGAACATGACATCCAAATTTTATGCTCATATGTTTATTTGTTTAAAAATTATGCGCAAAAGAAAACGAGAAAACAGGTTGTTGCTTAAATTTTGAACACCAGTGTATATGCTATGCTCTACGGTTTTGACACATAAAGTATTGAATCTCTTTTATTTATTATTTTTCCCCCCTGAACTGTTGTTTGTAGCAAGAATATTTCATTTATTTTTTTATTTGTGTGTCTAGTTATTCTAAAACAACAAAGGAATTTATAATTTCATAATTTATTTCCTAATTTATTCCTTAATTGATTATTTTCGCACGTACAGTTGCTAGATAAAGTGTCTTCATAATAAATATTGCTTTAATTTCATGATTATCACAATACCTGTATGAGCCACTCAGCTAAAGACTTTGATATTATAGCAGCAATAATGTACTGAGATAAATAAAATTAAATGTTATTCGGGGATGTGAAAGAATAAAATAGTTTTATAAAACTATAATTTAGTAAATAATAATAATAATAATAATAATAACGTTGTAACAAAAATCATCGTTTTGGTTTTAGGATTAAGGCCGATTGACTCTATGAGGATCCTAGACCTGGATGTGTGCCTCTGTAGGGGAGTTTAACAATAAAACTTTGTGAATGGTTTCAAGCACATGAAATAAATATTAATTTAAAAGAAAGAAACAGAAGATTTGATCGTATTGTAAACATTTCGTTTTTATTCCTTAGTGCTTAATAAATTTAATTGAAACAAGGAATCATTTGCATATTTTATACATTAACACAATTCATAATTCCGTTAGCATTTAACCATTTCATTCCCAATTTCTTTCATCCGTAAACAATAAATCATATTTAGTTATAAATACACTTCAAAAGTAAAAAAAGAAATATGAATAATTTTTCAAAACAGAGGTAATAGCAGAGTACGAATTAATATAGTTAACAAAGCAACTAAGAGGTTTTTATTTGTACTTACTATAACAACTGATGCCATTAAAAATCGGAACTTTTCAATAAATAAAAATATTTAAATTTCGAAAGAAATACGTGTTATAATTAATTAAAATACAATTTTTAGACAGTAAAAAATACAGTAAAATAAATTGAAATAGTTAATTTTTTCACTTAAATTGTCCCAAAAAGAAACTGATTCCGATATTATTATTAAAATATAGTAAAATCCGGTGTTACCGGATTTTGCTACTTTTTATTCAATCCGCGATTGTAATGAAATGCTCGCCCTCTGGTGGGCTAAGGTGAAATTATCACACCACTGCATATCCTCATATTATGCAATCGCCTTTCCATGATGAAATGGCGGAGAAAGAATAATAATTACACGTGGCTGTTATATTTACTAACAACTGCAGTGTTCAGAGAGCGCCATCTATCGATCATTACAAACGCGGATAGTCACCAATAATTTTGACAAGTGATATTTGATATCCGCGATTGTAATGAAATGCTCTCCATCTGGTGGGCTAATGGGAAATTACAATAAACATGCTTTAATTCGAATTCCATCAAGCCGCCATTGCTAGCCGATGTTTAGTTTCACATATATTTATTGAATAAAAATGAATAAATCCGGTAAAAAAGATAACACATACTGTTGTGTGCTCCAGTGTAACTCCAAAGGACCAAGAAATCCAGAATTAAGCTTCCATTTATTTCCAAATGACAAATTTAAAATTTCAGTTGCTTCGGCTAATGGAAGTAAAGAATTAATCAGATGATTTGAAACTAATATTTGTTCAGCTTCAGTTAAATATCTACTTTCGATCGAACTTTGAATAAACTGAAATATTTTTTTCCAAAAGCAATCAATTTTCCATGATGTAATGGCGGAGAAATTATAGTACGAATATTAAGTAGAATAACAAAAAGAACAAAAATAGATACACTTGGCTGTAATATTTACTAACAACAAGAGCTGAAAAGCGCCATCTATCGATCATTACAAATGCGGATACCTGTCAAGCTCCTAATTAATATTTCTTAGTAATATTAGCCACGCCTTTCTTTTTCACACCAGTCGTTTTTGAGAGCATTTTTCTTCTTGTTTAATTGAAATTGTATTTAGAGAATATTATTCTCCAGATTTATTGGTGTGGGAAAAAATAAATAAATAAAAGTAATAATAAAAAAATAAATAAATGAAAGTGGGACAGAATATTAATTAGGATGTTGTCAGGTATGTATCTAATATGCATAATAGGCGATTAATCTTCAAAGTGACTAGGCAACTGTTACATTTAAAATTTAGTGGTGGATATTGAGTAAAAAAGTCACAAAATATGGCATTACGTAAAAAATCCTGTCATTCATCAACAGGGATTGTGAAACCATCTAAAAAATGTATATTTCTGTAAGAAAATAGGTAAGAAAATTATAATTGTGTATTTTGAATCATTGGGATACTTTTTAATAAAATTAAACATAATTTATAGTCTCATTAATATATTAAAACCAATGTAACATTTAAAATGAGATAAAGAATACAAAATTTAAAACTTTAAAAATACATTTTAATTAAAAACATTAAAACACAAGACAGACGTTTCGGCTAGAACACTGGCGCTCCTCAGTGTCAAACATACGAGCACATCATTCAAAAAAGCTTCTAATGTAAATATATATGAAACCCGCATTTTTCTAGAGGGCGCTTTTACTAAAATGCAACATTCTGCCTTGAACGAGGCTAAAGCTATTCCTCCTGAATATTTAATCTTGTTATGATGTATTATGAATTTTTGTAAATATTGTGCTCGTATGTTTGACACTGAGGAGGGCTAGTATTCTACCGAAACGTCTGTCTTGTGTTTTAATATTTTTAATTAAAATGAATTTTTAAAGTTTTAAATTTGTGTATTCTTTATCTCATTTTAAATGTTACATTGGGACTTTTGGATGGTAAGAAAGAAAAGCTTAAATGTGATGATTCCAACTGGTATCACGGGGAATGAAAGGGTTAAAAAACATTTACTTATTCTCTTCGTTTGTACTTTCTCTCACCTATATATATGGTAGAGGAAGTATTATTTTAGGGTCAAATTTTCGAAATTGAATTTTTGTTATATTTACACGTTTTATGTTCCTTGAATCCAAAAAGCATGTTTTTAGCGGTTGGTCTGTGTGCGTGTGTGTGTGTACGCGCGCATCTGTTTGTCTTTTATCAGCATATCTCAAGAACAAATGACAGCAAAAAGTTCAAACTCGGTATCCTAATTTTATATCATGTAGGGATGCTGCACTAAACTTTTCGTTGAGATCAAGCAAATGGTTCGTGTACAGGGGCACCCAAGACAATTCAAATACATTATGTTTAGGGGGAAATCGCAGGTGAGTAGAGTTTAACATCTATAGATTGCACTAAACCAAATGAAATGAATACATATTTTTTTTTATATGTGTAAAAGTAGGTTTCGTGTAGAATATGGAATGAAAGTCTTTCACCGTCCTTTTACAGGGCTACACAAAAGAAATAGAGTATTGTGGGGCAATACTTGAAAATTTATACAAGTGTATTTCAGATTGCGCTGTGTGCTATCAATATAGGATTATATTTATGTTCACCATGTAGTATATATATAAATTTTAGAATATTTGCAGGTCTTCTAATAATTAAGCGAAAACATTCTTTTTTATTGAATGCAATTAGTGGAAGTGCTTTACTGTAATGTTTTACCATGTCCAGGAAAACTGTTCAGGAATTAGAATTAACTCCTCATAGCCATCCGGTAAATAAAATACTATTTTAAGCTTAATATTCATCGATTTTTTCTTATTTACACGTTTTGAGATTTCTTGAATCCCGAAATTAAGTTTTAGCGTTTAATATTTCTTTCTCTTATCAGAGTAACCAAAAAATAAATAATTTTAGGCAATTCAAATGCTGTTTTTTGAAGATAGTATATAGGTTTGTTACTCGAAAAGTTTGATCAAGATTCATAAGTTTCAAGGAATGGTACGTATGAAAGTTGTGTCAATAATTTAAAATGAACTTTTAAATTTAATAACAGATTTGAATTTTACAAGTATGCAGGTACAATTATTAACGCGGGATTGAGGGGGGGGGGCGGTGGCTCTTCTCACACAGAATTATTTGTCAAATAAAGCTGATCCGATGCCTAATTTGAATTGTTTTTAACTTGCGTTTATATAACAGTATTCATTATCTTTTCCCTTAATCTCCAATCCGCGTCTATAGTATTAAATTTCAGGGTAAAAGAAGTTCGTGTGAGTGTCACATAAGATTATTTTGTATTTAGCGGGCACGCTTCGTTAAATAAACAGAGACAGCACCTTAAAAGCGCATTTAACCGATTATAATGTGATGTATAATTTAATTAAGATTTTATTATATTTTTCAATTTTCAAGAACCTTATTGACTTTTAAAATATTATGATATAATTCTTGTGATATAAAACATAATGTTATTATTTTAAAACTGTTATTTTATCTGATGTTAAATAATATAAAATAATAGGAGATGTGAATAAGCAAGGAATAATAAATTTAGAAATATATTTATTTCTAAATTTCAACCTCTAAGGGGACAAATATCAACCAGTCACTATTATAATCTTTATAGTGTTTAAATTTCATTCATTAAAACAAATGTATCCTTTTAATTAAAATTCGCTGCCTAGTTATCTATCCTCTTTGAAAATTATTTTTTTAACAATTGATACATTATTAAAAAATCTCTTTTCGACGAGCGTAAAGGAAAGGTAGATTCCTTTGCGTTATGGAATTACAATTTCGACTTGCAATTATAACATTAATATTAACACTAACATTAGTTAACATTGAACCATTTGGGCACCACTAAATTTCAATGTTAATTGTTACGAATTTAGTAAATTGTATGATTTGGCGAGATTTGGTGACAAAATTTGCAACTTAGCATTGAAATTTGTGATTTGGTGGCAAAATTTGATAACTGACAATGAAATTTTTGACTTAGTGACGAAATTCGTTGTTTGACGACAAAATTTGGCGAGCTTGGCGATGGAGAATGGCAGCTTTGGCGTCATTATATTTTCTTCGCACACGAAAACCTCATATCTCTTCACAGACCTAAGGATCCTAAAAAGGGGAGCAAACTTACAACTTAATTTGCTGCCCACTGCTCTTGCCTTTTTACGATTTTTATCGAACAAATTTTTTTAATTATAGGTGTTTGTTCATCTATTTCTTGCTCAAATCATTCAGAGATAGTATTTTAAGCGGCGTGATTTCGAAAAAATATAAAAAGAAGGGATAGTGCAGTTTCGGTTTGGGCAACATTTTCGATGTGAGTCCCGCTGTATTTATAGGGGTTCTACACAGACCAATATCTTGTTTCCACAAGATAAAAAGTCAAAGGAAGATGTAACGTATTGCTCTCAATTTCAATCGTAAATTTTAAATTCTTGCCTAAACAGGCGTTCTAAACTATTCACCGTAAGCAATATATTTATTAAGACTAACGTATTATTTTAATTTTATATTTTTAAATGATTAATTAAAGCGGTCACCATGTTTTTTATCTTTTCAGTGTTCTTTTTTATTATCGTTTGCACGTGACGTAAGCATCAGAGCTATAGAAAAATCGGCTTCATCACAATACGCAAGCGAAGTGATGACGTCACTGGCTGTCCGTGGAGCCAAGAAAAAGATTTCCTATATTAAGTATGTTAATCGCCCATTGGATTTTTTGTAAAAAAAATATTGAAAATCAAGGAAAATTATTTCCCGATTTTAATCCCCATATTTGGGTATGGATATGTATTAGTTATCGTGTGCATGCGTTAGATTAAGCTGTTTTTGCTGTAAAATTGGTAAAATTTTAATTTTAATTTTCAAAACTCTAGAAAAAAATGGCAAACTTCCATATTCGATTGAAAACATAAGCATTTCATTTCAAAGGATGATATTTAAACAATAAATATCCAACTTATATACTAATTAAAAGGAAAATTATAAATATTCCACCATAACTTGGAGTCAAATTTGTTTTCAAATGCCTAAATAAAGTGTCTGATATAAGATACTCATATGTTGCAGCGGAATAGATTTCATATCTATCATCCTTGGCGAAAAAAAAAAAAAATCGCCAAATATCTGGCGAACGTATTTAATTCTTTTCAAAAATCATGGTTATTTTAACAACTTATATTAAGAAAATAATCAATAATATGAAACAATATTTCGTTCAATAAATATTACGAAAATATACATCTGGTATGTATATTTCCGTATTACTTTTTTGATCGCCAAATACAAAAAACGCCAAGAATGACAGAGTTTTGAAATTTAAAATTAAAATTTTGTCAATTTGACAGAAAAATAACTCAATCTAACATATGCATACGATAACTAATACATTCATATACCCAAATACGGGGATTAAAATCGAGAAATAATTTTCAATAATTTTTTACAAAAAATCCAATAGGCGATTAACATAGGAAACCTTTTTCTTGCATCCACGGACGGTGTGTGATGTCACACTTCGCTTGCGTATTGACGAAAAATCACTTTTTAACTTGTAACTTTTAAGCAATTGAAGCCATCGAAAAAGTTTAAATACAAAAATTGTTCTTTAGGATAAGGCGGTAATTCGCCTGATTTGAAGTTTTTTCCTATTTTCCATATTAAAGAAATTATGGGCAAATGAAAATTTCCACCCCCCTACCATTTCCACCCCCTTTGAGCAGGATACCCCATCTACGAACTCGACCGAGATTTTTACTGTCCTGACAACATATCCCGAGCTGGTTAAATTTAAATAAAAATTACTCCAGTTATCGTGTTCACAACTTCACATGGGAAAAAGCGTTATGCATATATATACACTTTTGAACGGAGGGTGGTTTTGGGTTCTAGGGGTCATGATCGGTGACGATATGAAGAAATTTTCCAGAAGTCTTGTCATGAGGAACATTGAATAGGTAGATTTATTAAAAGGAATCTACCTAAAATGAACTAATCAAAAAGGAGAAGATAAGTCTCTTCATACCTTTTTGAGAAGATTTTTCTCAAAAAATGCGGCAGCCGTTTTTTTTTTTTTCAAAAATGGGAATATTAGTAAAAATAAGTATAATTACTAATAATTGAGTTTCATGAAAGGCATTACGATAATTTTTTTTTAATATGCTTTATAATTCCCTCGAATAATGAACTCTGTTAAAACACACTTCTTAAAAATAAGAAGAATCTTCTCAAAATTAAGTAGGATCTTCTCACTTTTGAGACGTTTCATTTTTTATAATAGCTCCGAGTAGGAACTTCTCATTTTTTTAAGTTTTTTTTTTTTTTTTTTTTTTTTTCTCATTTAACTGTTCATTTCATATTCACTCTTGTAATATTGTAACGAAAGTTGCTTCGTTTGTAACGCCGTGGTTCTGAAGTAAACAGCGGGCTACGAAACTAAATATTGTGGGTGCGATCCCGTGAAGGGAAATTGTGTAAACATAGTATTTGTTTAAATCTAAATTGTTTATTTTTCATTTATTCATAATGTTAATTATGTTTATAGTAATTATTCAATTAATGTTATCCAATTTGTAGAATTTTTGAATTCTAGAATATTCTGTTCTAGAAAATTCATAAATTGTATGTAAAGTGATGCAAAATTTGAAAAGAATAGTTCAATGAGAAAAAAAGAATCTTAAAAATGAGAAGTTGCTATTCGAAGCTATTATAAGAAATGAAACTTATAAAAAAATGAGAAGATTCTGCTTATTTTTGAGAAGTGCGTTTTAACAGTGTATTCAGTAGATCAAATGAAAACATTGTTGGTAAGTTCACGTTTAAGTGTAAATACCGTGTTTTCCTCTGTATAATTCACATGTCATATAAAATGATTTTGCAACAGGAATTTTTTTATAACAGAAGCTATATTTATACTAGGTATTTCATTAAAAAGTATATCTTTTTTTTTTCTTTTGTTATTTAAAATTTTCTGATCTAAACTGATTTATCTGGCCTTCGAATTATATACACAGGAAATTATGGTAATGGAATTACAGCATATTTGAGTGAGATAAAGACTAAAGCTCACATTGCCTTATTAAAATTTTTGCATTTCATCTGCATGCACATTTAAATGAATTTGTTGTAGATTTGTTTCTGATTAAAAATACTTACCATCATATTACCGAGAAAGTCTCCTGAAAGCGCAGATTCAGAATATGTAAAAAGATTCTTCTGATATTAGTTATGTAGACGATACATGATGAATCAGATTTATCGACTGAAACCCAGTAGATAATCGGTAAAAAAAAAAAAAAAAAAAAAAAAAAACTAGTTGGCATAGGTGGATTCTGCTCAGTTCCCCATCATATTTAGGTTCTCACAAATTTCTAGTGGTAGAGATATTATAATCATGTTAAAAGAAAAGAATTTGACCAAAGCTTGATACAGTGACAGAATGAAATCCCCGCCTAATAGACTATCCACCGTTCACTTCGATATATTTATCTTATTCTAATCTATTAATTTATTTTATCAGGGTCAATTTCGTTGTTTAGTTTTCATGCTACTATTTCCAATGCAATATTCCTCAAAATACATATTTATATGAAAAATTTACAATTTTGCTATGTTGATAAAATTGTAAATATAGAATATTTGTATTCAATCATGTTCAAACCAATATCATAAATATAATTTTGAAGTTGTCTAATGTATTTATGATCCTCAAAATGGAAGTTTATACTCAATTTTGCCTTATTCTGACATGTTAAGTAAATCGTAAATTCCAAATAACTTACAAATTTTTTAATTTGAAAAAATCATTGTCTATGATATTCATCCAGTATCCTAAATAATATTTCGAAAGTGGTTTGACATCTTTACGATGAAAATATCTTTCAAGATTGACGTTTATGTGAAATTTTGCTCTATTCTGCCATGTTAAGAAATTCGTAAATTTCCAATAACTTACGAAATTTTTATATTGGAAAATTCATAGTCATTAATATTCATGCCAGTGTCCTAAATAATATTTCAAAAGTAGTCTGACATCTTTACGATGAAATTATCTCTAAAAATTGACGGTTATGTGAAATTTTGCCCTATACTGCCATGTTAAGAAGTTCGTAAATTTCCAATAACTTGCGAAATTTTCCAAGTAGCTTATTTATAGTTACTGATGTTCCTTCCGGCATCAAAACTGATATTTTAAAACTCGTCTGACATTTTTACAGTAAAAAGTTTCCATTTAATGCACGTTTAAGTGAATTTTTGTCCTATTCTCCCATGTTATGAAAATCGTAAATTTCTAATAACTTCTGAAGTTTTTAAATTCGAATGTTGCAAATGAATAGGGTTCTTGCCAGAATCGGAAGTAATATTTTAAAACTGATCTGATCTCTCTGCGATCATTTGTTCGTGAGATATCATGTAAACAGACTAACAAACTAACGGACTAACACACTAATTCGGACAAACACACACTAACAGACTCCCTGCAGACAGACACTATACAAATTTTGTCATTTTCGGATTCCTCACACCTGTAAACGTATAAAAAAGTCAAAAAACCGAGGTCGAAATTTTTCACGATTACCTAAGTTCCCCATACCTATAGTATGATGGGGAACTAAAAATTTTGAATATTCAGCGGGGAAAGTCAAAAACACCATGTTATTTGATGACAAACTCACCAAATGCAAGTTTCTTTAACGTTTTTGAAAATTTCTTGTTAAACAAATATTTGTTGAATAGCGTAATACTGAATAATTTTAATGCTATCGAATAAAATGTTTTCTACTTTTCATATGAGCCTGTATGTATACAATGTGACTTGTTAAAAGTATTTAATTTTTATTTTTGAATAATATTTTTTATCGTAAAAATAAGAGATATGTATAAGTTTCAGTCACATACTTTTAAGTTAAACGTTTATTTATTTATTATTATTATTATTTTAGTTGATAATTGAAAATTCTTTTGCATTTTGCAATTATTAATTGATAAGAATTAACTTACTTTTATTTCATTTTTTTAATATGGAATGTATATATATATATATATATATATATATATATATATAATTTTTTTTTCTTTTTTTTTTTTTAAGTTGAAAATACGGAATTTTGAAAATAACATATATAGTATTGTTATAATATAATTTGGAAATCCTGTTCATTTTGCATTTAGAACAAATTATGGATAGTTGATAAATTTAAAACAATGTAAGTTTCAACAATATAAAAGGTATGTAACGTACTGTTTCATCATTTTTTATTTTTATTTTTATTTATTTATTTATTTTATTTTATTTTATTTTTACAGATCCAGCTTTATAAAATGAATATATTTCGTAAAATTATGAATAATTTCATAAAAAATATCTTTTGAAGAAAACGACTCCAAAAGTAGGAACGTTTTATAAATTTCAGCAAAAATTATGCTTTTCCTATTAAAGCTTTCCCCACCCACACAACCTCAAATAATAATAATCTATATATATATAAAAGAGCAGAGTCTTTTTGTGTGTGTGTCTGTCTGTCCGCTATAGAATCCTAGGCCGTTTCACCGAGCGGGACCAAATTCGGCACGGTTAATGTTTACGACCCGAGAAACTCAACGCCGCAAAAATGAAAGTTGTAACTTAATTAGTTGTGGAGATATTAATTAAAATGTCCACTCATGTCTAATCTATTATAAAAGCGATCTCAATGACTGAGAATTCACCGCCATTGCATAAAAAAAGATACTTTAACGGAGTTAAAAGCAGAAAAAGTGGAAAATAAATTAGAAATATTTGTCCGATCGTTACGATTTCGATACCAAATGAAAGGGACATTTTTTCTGAATCTTTGTAAGTGTGCAAGCGGCTTATCGGTACAACAATTAGATTTTTTTTAAATTAACTAAAGTATGAATTTTTTGTAGCAACGTCATTTCAAATGCCAGACGACCGTCTGCCATGAAAAAGGAAATGATTGTAACCGATCAAGATGTCACGTGTTTTGTAGTGGGGGGAAAAATTGCAATTTTCAAATTTTTTCAAATTTTCATTCACGTTACATTTGAATTAATATTCGGCCTAGACAGCATATTATAAAGCTACTGTTCAATTTTCATGAAAATATGTGGATAAACAAAAAAATTAGATTAAATTTTGTTTTATATTTTGCACTATTTTAAATTGAGATATGCCGTTGAAATTTCGTAATATTTGGTTTTAACGCCAGATAATTCGATTCTGAATATTTTTGAATGTGTAGAATTATTAGGAAGGGCTTGAGGTGGAGGGAGGGAGGGCGAAGGGGCAAAAAAAAAAAAAAAAAAAAAAAAGAGTTACAGCGTTTGAAATTGGTATTATTAGGTTTTAAGGAAAGATAAATCGATTGCGGATATTTTCAAGTGTAAAATTATTAGAAGGGACGGAAAAGGGGGGGAAGGGGAAAAAACGTAGAAAAGGAACGGTTGTTTCGGAGAAAACAACGGAAAACCCAGAACGCCTTTACTACTTTATACTTTGTAGAGTTTCGAATTCTGATACTCCTTTCACATTTCATACTATGGATTTTTAACAGTATTTAGCCCGGAATTACGCAAGTTTCGGAGAAAACCACGAAAAAGTCAGACATAAATCGTTTTATAATTGTGTTTATATCATTTTTGTATCTCAGCTTCTAATCAGCATAATTTCAAAAGTAATATGTCATTTTGAAACTTATTTGAATTGAATTTCAAGAGTAGACGCCTGTCACCTTCCATTAACCGACTACCGTAAGTAATGGAATTCGAGATTTCACGTGATTTACACGTTTTAAGGCGTCCTGATTAGGTTTTGCTTTTGTATCTCAGTTACTAATTAAAATAATTTTATAAGTAATACATTATTTGAAAGCTTTGTTGATTTGGAATTGAACAGTAGATTACAGAATTTTCTACCACCAGATGGCGCTGTAATATTTTTAAATTTCAATATTTCGAATTCTGAATTCTGAACATGATTAAATTATTTTTAATACATCATTCGAAAGATATTTTGAAGTACTTTTATATTATCGAAAGTGGAATTCGAGATTTCACCAGATTTACACGTTTTAAAGTTTCCTGATTAGGTTTTCTTTTGTATCTCAGCTACTAATTAAAATCATTTCATAAGTAATACACCATTTTAAAGCTTTGTTGATTTGGAATTGAATAGCAGATTACAGAAATTTCTACCACCAGATGGCGCTGCAATATTTTAAAATCTAAATATTTCGAATTCTAAATATGATTAAATTGTTTTTAATACATCATTCGAAAGATAATTTAAAATTCTTTTATATTATCGAATAACCTACATCAAATTTATCCAATAGAGGGCGCTAATCGTAATTATTCGAGATTTCACCTGATTTATATGTTTTAAGGTGTCCTAAAGGGGGGGCAAAAAATTAGAAATTCAGTTAGACCGTTCAAAATTGGTATATATAGGTTTTGGGTGCCTACGAGTCGAATGAGGATATTTTCGAAAGTGTAAAATTAAGGAGGGACAGTAAGGGTGGTGAAAGAATACGCGCGCGCAGCCGAGCGTATATATGAATTCGTGAGATGAAGGCAGAGGGGACCCCGGTGGCATATTTACTACCTTTACTCGAGTTCAAACGGGGATGCAGTTTGAGGTTGCAGATTGGTTGCTGCCTTTTATGACGCAATGATTCTCCACTGATTATAATACTTAGCTTAATTCAGTAATAATCTACAATATTCCTCTCGTTTTATGCGAATATAAATGAATATGAATATTTGAAAGAGTTTTCTAACTATCTTTCACGCAAAATTAATTTCACGCCTTAAACACATTTTTAAAGAATTTCTTAACAACAATTTTATTAGATAATTATCATTTTTATTTATTTATGCATTTATTTTTAACAACAAAAAATATTTTTTACTTTTATTCTTTTATAATCATCAAAATAACAAATTTAAAAATATTCAACATATATATAGTATATATATACATGAAATCTGATTTCAAAACTAAATAAGTACGTATAATACTAAATACCTTGTTAGTATTCTAAATACTTTATTAATTAAAAAAAGGGGGGGGGGACTTTATTTATTTATTTTTTTCCGAACCTTAAGGAAAATAAAATTACAAACATCGAAATAAAAGATTTAAAAATATTAAATAAATGAAAAAAGAAAAACACTTTCTGGAAATCTGATTTGAAAAATACATAATTGTACTAAATGCCTTATTAATTTATTGTACTTTTTGAAAAATAAATAAACAATTCATTACCATTTAAGGAATATGGCTTGTCCATTAAAGTCATAGTAATATACTTTAAACTCTTGTATGCTTGAAAATATCTGTCTTTTTCTTTCTTTTCTTTCTTTTTTTTTTTTTTTTTTTAAGAAAATTAATATCATTTTTTTTTCTCTCTCTCTCTTGCATTATTTGCCCATTTTATAGTAAAAATAGTTTTTTATACTTCACGTTACAACTTTTTCTTACCCATATAGTAGAAGAAAAAGTATATCATGTATTACTGAGAAATATTGAAATGTATAGGTGGCAAATTTTGCTTCAAAAAGTTCATGAAAAATAATTTTTCAGCTGTTATTCTCATCATTTATCTCTGAGATGAAGATTAACCCTTTCACTACTGATGTCCATGATCAAGGACATGCTTTTTAGATTTTTTTTTTTAAGACGTTTTAAAATTAATTTCAAAAGTTTGTCTGCATTTTTAGTTATTTTCTTACCAAAAGCACTGATATTTTAAAGTAACACTAATAGATGGCAGCACTAGACTGTTTAATTTCTTTTTTAAATTTATTTATTGTTATAATTTTTATTTTATTTTTAAAATGTTGGTAGCGAAAGGGTTAAAACAAAATGCTATAAGTAATTGGAAAATAAATAAATAAAATATAGTTCTTTTGTAAATCTAAATTAAAAAAAAATATTTTTAAGTATAGCAAAATACTTTAAAAACATTCATGCACAAATTTTTTAGATATTCTAAGATTCCAGTTATAAAATGTAAAATATTTATGCTATTGAAAATCATTGCTCTGACATTAAAAAATAAATAAATAAATATAATTGTAACAAAAAATATTTAAGAAAATTTAAAAATAAATAAAAAGTAAATAAATAAATAAAAAATAAATGCTTATTATATTAAAAAAAAAAAAAAAAAAAAAAAAAAAAAAAAAAAAGTAACGTAGAGTACAGCTGCATATAAATTTCATTTGTATCTTATAAATTATAATTAAAATATCTTGTAAAACCTATTTATATAAAATACTTAGATAAAATAAATAAATAATATTTTAAGTGCATTAACTAACATCCGATTATGCAGATGGCGCCACATTTAAACATATTTTAAAAATATTTAAAAAATGTTTGCGTATTGAAGAGACAAAAAGATTTTTAAAAATAAATAATTAAATAAAAAATAATTGAAATTGAAATTGAAAACAGAATAGGAAATGTATTATTTTATCTATCTATTCATTATTATATTTACATTACGTCTTTTTCATTAAAACTGCTGTACGATAACTACGATACATATAAAATTAAAATGAGGCAAAAAAAAAAAAAAAAAAAAAAAAACTTGTATTAATTCTTAAGAGCAAGCAAATCTTGGTGTTTGTCAACTCGCCAAACTCTTGTATCTATTTTTCACACTCTTCTAATTTTTTTTATATTACTGCGAATTGTAGTTATATTATCAGAAATTGATTAAATTTCATGAATGAATGATGAAGGAAATTTTGACTCCGAAAATACAGACATTTTACAAATAAAGTCGAAATACAATAAACCATTAAAACTTTATAGGATAGAATTCTCCATTAAACTTTGGCGGAAAGCGTGACGTCAGGTATGACACGCAAAACAAAAACCAATCAACAACGTCGAACTGCATCCCCGTTTGAGCTCATGTAAAGGTAGTAAATATGCGACCCGGTGTGAGTCTTTACCCGATCAGATTTTTTTTTTTTTTTTTTTTTTTTTTTTAATTCCTATTCTTAAGAATAAAAGTTTATGAGTAATAACATGGAATTTTGAGAAATCATAAGTGTGGTGAAGGAATACGCGCGCGCGCAGCGCTCATATATGCATTCGTGCGTGCGCATCGCGCACGGGTCTACGCTGTTGAAGGCACTGGGGACCCAGTGCGACATTTTTCCCGATCAGAGGTTTTTTTTTTTTTTTTTTTTTTTTTTCTTTTTTCTTCACACGATAAAAATTAATGCAATTTTGAGAATTCATTAATTATAATGATTCATTCAAAAATAGTGACCAGCGAAGCGGGCGTAGCCTGCTAGTAATAATAATAAAAGAGTATCAACGGTAAAAAAAAAAAAAAAAAAAAAAAAAAAAAAAATCTTTTGAAGGAGGGGAGGAGAGATTAGGGTTCATTCTATTTAAGCACATTTCAGCATAAGAATAAATAAATTTGTTGATCTGCATTTCTGGTTAACACAAGTGTTCGCGATACTTTCCCTCCCACATATATATTAAATCCAATTTGTGCTTAAAAATTTTAACTCATGATAATTTTATGCTAAAAAGTATTTTTAATTTTGAATAAATTAACAATATATGTACGCATTTCCCCAAAAATATATTGATAAAAATGTATATATTTAAGTTAAACTTTTTTAAACTGTCTTAGCTAGTAGAATTGAAAACGATTTTTGGTAAACATTATCAACTGTGTAATAAAAAGATAATGACCAAGAAACTTTATATTTTCACTATTAATATGCATGCTGTGCTAAAATTTGATTCTTAATATTGATTTTAAAATTATTTTAATCAATTTAAATTTTATTCTAAAACGGTGAAACTTAATCGGCTTTTCCTGAATATATGCTAAAAACGCTCCGATATTTGATTGATATTTCATTATATGTAAAGTGTATGTTCTTTTTAATATATCAAGTAATGCAAAATTAATATATAATATTATTTTAAGCTATAACACCCAAAGTTCAAAGAAACTTTAGTTTAAGCGTTTCGCATATAACAAAAGTAATTAGCAGACGATCTTCACGATTGCTAGATTTTAATTTAGACATTTATAAATCTGCAGGAAAAATTTGCAGTTAGAAAAATGCATGTACTGAAAGTGAACTTATCTTAATTAGTTTAGTGCAAAGAGCATAGAAAAAGTTTTTCCTTAAAAAATGTTTTTTAATCGAAAAGCAGTTTTGTATGAAATTCCATTATGTTAATTAGTTGTGGAGATATTAATTAAAATGTCCACTCATGTCTAATCTATTATAAAAGCGATCTCAATGACTGAGAATTCACCGCCATTGCATAAAAAAAGATACTTTAACGGAGTTAAAAGCAGAAAAAGTGGAAAATAAATTAGAAATATTTGTCCGATCGTTACGATTTCGATACCAAATGAAAGGGACATTTTTTCTGAATCTTTGTAAGTGTGCAAGCGGCTTATCGGTACAACAATTAGATTTTTTTTAAATTAACTAAAGTATGAATTTTTTGTAGCAACGTCATTTCAAATGCCAGACGACCGTCTGCCATGAAAAAGGAAATGATTGTAACCGATCAAGATGTCCCGTGTTTTGTAGTGGGGGGAAAAATTGCAATTTTCAAATTTTTTCAAATTTTCATTCACGTTACATTTGAATTAATATTCGGCCTAGACAGCATATTATAAAGCTACTGTTCAATTTTCATGAAAATATGTGGATAAACAAAAAAATTAGATTAAATTTTGTTTTATATTTTGCACTATTTTAAATTGAGATATGCCGTTGAAATTTCGTAATATTTGGTTTTAACGCCAGATAATTCGATTCTGAATATTTTTGAATGTGTAGAATTATTAGGAAGGGCTTGAGGTGGAGGGAGGGAGGGCGAAGGGGCAAAAAAAAAAAAAAAAAAAAAAAAGAGTTACAGCGTTTGAAATTGGTATTATTAGGTTTTAAGGAAAGATAAATCGATTGCGGATATTTTCAAGTGTAAAATTATTAGAAGGGACGGAAAAGGGGGGGAAGGGGAAAAAACGTAGAAAAGGAACGGTTGTTTCGGAGAAAACAACGGAAAACCCAGAACGCCTTTACTATTTTATACTTTGTAGAGTTTCTAATTCTGATACTCCTTTCACATTTCATACTATGGATTTTTAACAGTATTTAGCCCGGAATTACGCAAGTTTCGGAGAAAACCACGAAAAAGTCAGACATAAATCGTTTTATAATTGTGTTTATATCATTTTTGTATCTCAGCTTCTAATCAGCATAATTTCAAAAGTAATATGTCATTTTGAAACTTATTTGTATTGAATTTCAAGAGTAGACGCCTGTCACCTTCCATTAACCGACTACCGTAAGTAATGGAATTCGAGATTTCACGTGATTTACACGTTTTAAGGCGTCCTGATTAGGTTTTGCTTTTGTATCTCAGTTACTAATTAAAATAATTTTATAAGTAATACATTATTTGAAAGCTTTGTTGATTTGGAATTGAACAGTAGATTACAGAATTTTCTACCACCAGATGGCGCTGTAATATTTTTAAATTTCAATATTTCGAATTCTGAATTCTGAAATGATTAAATTATTTTTAATACATCATTCGAAAGATATTTTGAAGTACTTTTATATTATCGAAAGTGGAATTCGAGATTTCACCAGATTTACACGTTTTAAAGTTTCCTGATTAGGTTTTCTTTTGTATCTCAGCTACTAATTAAAATCATTTCATAAGTAATACACCATTTTAAAGCTTTGTTGATTTGGAATTGAATAGCAGATTACAGAAATTTCTACCACCAGATGGCTCTGCAATATTTTAAAATCTAAATATTTCGAATTCTAAATATGATTAAATTGTTTTTAATACATCATTCGAAAGATAATTTAAAATTCTTTTATATTATCGAATAACCTACATCAAATTTATCCAATAGAGGGCGCTAATCGTAATTATTCGAGATTTCACCTGATTTATATGTTTTAAGGTGTCCTAAAGGGGGGGCAAAAAATTAGAAATTCAGTTAGACCGTTCAAAATTGGTATATATAGGTTTTGGGTGCCTACGAGTCGAATGAGGATATTTTCGAAAGTGTAAAATTAAGGAGGGACAGTAAGGGTGGTGAAAGAATACGCGCGCGCAGCCGAGCGTATATATGAATTCGTGAGATGAAGGCAGAGGGGACCCGGTGTGAGTCTTTACCCGATCAGAATTTTTTTTTTTTTTTTAATTCCTATTCTTAAGAATAAAAGTTTATGAGTAATAACATGGAATTTTGAGAAATCATAAGTGTGGTGAAGGAATACGCGCGCGCGCAGCGCTCATATATGCATTCGCGCGTGCGCATCGCGCACGGGTCTACGCTGTCGAAGGCACTGGGGACCCAGTGCGACATTTTTCCCGATCAGAGGTTTTTTTTTTTTTTTTTTTTTCTTCACATGATAAAAATTAATGCAATTTTGAGAATTCATTAATTATAATGATTCATTCAAAAATAGTGACCAGCGAAGCGGGCGTAGCCTGCTAGTAATAATAATAAAAGAGTATCAACGGTAAAAAAAAAAAAAAAAAAAAAAAAAAAAAAATCTTTTGAAGGAGGGGAGGAGGGATTAGGGTTCATTCTATTTAAGCACATTTCAGCATAAGAATAAATAAATTTGTTGATCTGCATTTCTGGTTAACACAAGTGTTCGCGATACTTTCCCTCCCACATATATATTAAATCCAATTTGTGCTTAAAAATTTTAACTCATGATAATTTTATGCTAAAAAGTATTTTTAATTTTGAATAAATTAACAATATATGTACGCATTTCCCCAAAAATATATTGATAAAAATGTATATATTTAAATTAAACTTTTTTAAACTGTCTTAGCTAGTAGAATTGAAAACGATTTTTGGTAAACATTATCAACTGTGTAATAAAAAGATAATGACCAAGAAACTTTATATTTTCACTATTAATATGCATGCTGTGCTAAAATTTGATTCTTAATATTGATTTTAAAATTATTTTAATCAATTTAAATTTTATTCTAAAACGGTGAAACTTAATCGGCTTTTCCTGAATATATGCTAAAAACGCTCCGATATTTGATTGATATTTCATTATATGTAAAGTGTATGTTCTTTTTAATATATCAAGTAATGCAAAATGAATATATAATGTTATTTTAAGCTATAACACCCAAAGTTCAAAGAAACTTTAGTTTAAGCGTTTCGCATATAACAAAAGTAATTAGCAGACGATCTTCACGATTGCTAGATTTTAATTTAGACATTTATAAATCTGCAGGAAAAATTTGCAGTTAAAAAAATGCATGTACTGAAACTGAACTTATCTTAATTAGTTTAGTGCAAAGAGCATAGAAAAAGTTTTTCCTTAAAAAATGTTTTTTAATCGAAAAGCAGTTTTGTATGAAATTCCATTATGTGGCCAGTGAGCAATAAATATAATAGGTCATTTTCATTATTTCTTTTACGGACAATGTAACAAGTTAAGCCGAACATTTTTTTTACAAATATAAATATAAATCATAATTTAATAGAAGGAGTTTTTCGTATTTTTAACACTTTCCAACAAATTTTAACGTCTATGACACTATGGTTTGTCTGTCTGTTTATCAATCCGCGTTTTAGTTCCTGTAAATATCCATGGAATTTGCTGAAATTTATATAGGTTAATCACGTTCACTATGATATGTAACCTATTGAAAATGGATTAAATACCACCACTGGTTCGTGTAGAGGGACACCCGAAAGAATTCCAAAGCACTGCGTCCTAGGAGAGGTATATCAATAAAGCAGTTTTTAATACCTTTGTAAAATTACAATAACATTGATATTTATTATTCATATCCACGTACACACACACACACAAAAAAAAAAAAAAAAAAAGAAAAAAAAAAAAAGAAAACTGTAGAATATTGTATAATTAATGGGCTATACTAAAGTATTCAGATACATTAAAATCTACGATTGGAAATTG
>OZ005649.1:224200994-224263994 GCA_963930645.1 Salticus scenicus | reverse complement strand
TTAAAATTACATTTCCGTTCGTGTTAACCATTTTTAACATTTCCCAAAAGTATTTAAAATTGATTATGGAAGATTTCCTTGGGAGTGACCAATATATTTATAAAGCTTCTTATATTAATTAAGAATTCCTATTTTTACATGAGGGAAAAAAGTCTTTACTGCTTCAAATGAAATCTATCACTTTTTTTTTTTTCTTTAATAATTAATTAGCATTAAGAATTACAGTCGCACAAAAATAATCATATATACTAAGGGCCCAATTATAGCTATAATTGGAAAATTCTTCAATTGCATTTTCGCTTTTGTTAATCGTTTTTAACACATTCTAACACCGCTTATTAGAGATTATGATTTGAATTTGTCTATCTGTCTGTCTTTCTGTCCATCTGCTCGCCTCTAGCAACCATAAATATTTTCAGAATTTTTACAAAATGATAGCTGCTTCCTATTCCTGTTGACTGGGGCATGCTCCATATTTAAAATGGCATAAAACGCACAACCGGTTTCTATACAGTGACACCCAAAAAAGTGCCAATTTTAAGAGAGGAATTTTTTAAAACCGTATAAATAAATTTGTATTGCACAAATCATGATGAAATTGACATAAATTGTTCATATGGTTAAAAAAAATGGCTTTTATAGAATTTGATGTGTTTAACATTAAAATTTACTGGGCTATACTAAAGTATTCAGATACATTAAAATCTACAATTGGAAATTGTTAAAATTACATTTCCGTTCGTGTTAAGCATTTTTAACATTTCCCAACAATATTTAAAATTGATTATGGAAAATTTCCTTGGGAGTGACCAATATATTTATAAAGCTTCCTATACTAAATAATAATTCTTATTTTTACAACAGGGAAAAACTTCCTTACTTCTTCAAATAAAATCTATCACATTTATTTATTTATTTTTTCCATTTAATAATTAATTTTCACACTTGGTTGCTAGCTAATTACAATCATTGTTATATCCATCGTTCTAATTGGATTTCATCAAAATCAGTGATTGATTTAATTAAAATTCGTTGTCAAACTATGCCGTTTCATAGACGTTTTCTGAACATTAGGTATTCTGTATCAAATGAGAACATTGTTAGTTCACGTTCAAATGTAAATATATTCAAATCAGATGTAACAAATCACGTTCAGATGTAAATATTTCAAGTGAGATAATAAATAACTCAATTCTTTGCATTTCATCAGCACGCAAATGTACATTAACACTCAAATCCAATTTACGCTACATGAAAACTCGCAATTGAGAGCAAACACCCTACTGACAATGCAAGTGGAAGAAATGAATTTCCTCCTCTCTCTCGTTCCAAAGTAGATAAGAATTCGGACAAAGTTTACATTATTGGACAAGCGTAAAATTTTGCACAATTAAAAGTGGGCAAAATGAAATTTCAGGTCATTTGTTTTAGAATCAAATGGTGTAAGAGAAAATTTCTGGACTAATTTAATAATTGTAGATTGGTAAAAATTTCGTATTATATTCTCACTGTTTTGACCCTTTACATATTAATATGTCATTTTTTCCGATCTGTCGTTCGTCACAAGAATAATGTATTTTTTCAATGCAAGACAAATAGTTCGGTATGCCACTCACACGACTTTCTCTTACCCTGAAATTTAATACTATAAATACAGGTTGGAGATTAAGAGGTAAGATAACGAGTACTGTTATGTAATAAACCTATGTTAAACAATTTAAATTAGGCTTCGAAAGAGTTTTATATGATAATTAGTTCTGTGTGAGGGGGGCTACCACCCACTCAACCCCCGTTTAATTAATGCACCTACATTTATATAGAATTTATTTCGGCTATTAAAATATAATACTGTTTTAAAAAAATAATTTATTAAAATTATTATTTAAAAAACTATCTTTTATGATAATGCAGACGATTTCCATATAAGAAAAGTAGTATAGCAATAAATAATAATAAAAAAAGTTGAATTTATTCTCAATATTACATTATTATTATTATTTTATTTATTTATTTATTTTTTTTTTTTTGTTAAAAATGAAAAAAATCGATAACTTTATTTTAAATTATCGTAAATCGATGGTTAAACCATTCGTTTTAAAGGTACTGGCGAGCTCTTTTGAAAGATACCCCTCTAGATTTTGAAAATTTACTCCCCTCGAGGGGGGCCTTCCACCCCAGGGGGGGGGGAGGCGAGGCTCCTACGTACACAAAATTTTTTTCCAGTTGACTATCTCTATTACAAAATATATATATTCGTTTCATTTGGTTTACTGCAGTTTATAGATGTAAAACTCTACTTACCTGAAATTTCCCCCATAGACGTAATGTATTTGAATACTTTTGAGTGTCCCTGTACACGAACCATTTGCTTCATTTCAATGAAAAGCTTACTGTAGCATCCCTATACGATACACATTTAGAATACCGAGTTTGAAATTTCTGATACTATTTGTTCTTGAGATATGTTGATAAAAGACATCCACACAGACAGACAGACACGCAGACCATTCGCGAAAAATATGATTTTCGTATTCAGGGGACCTCAGAACATGTAAATATAACAAAAACTCACGCTCGAAAATTTGACCCTAAAACAATACTTTCTCGACCCTATGGGTAAGAGAAAGTAAAAAATCTTTTTGTAAAAAAAAATAGAACCGACTCCAAAAAGCAACTACTATTCAAACAACTAAAAAAAAAAAAAAAAAAAATTGGTACGAAAAGAAACTGTAAATTGCGCCTAAAAGTATAAAATAATTTCCTTCGCCAAAAAACTTATAACACTAGAATTAATTATAACTTTTGAAGTCGGTGCAAAATTAAATAAAATTTAATTAGTTTTTTAAGGTTTGTTTTTAGATCGGTAGCAACAAATGCAAAGTTATCCACTCTACAAAGTTATCCACTCGAGAGACAGTTATGCCAGTTTTATTCTAGTCAAGTTATTTTTAAGTTGATTTTTCTCAAATGCTGCATTTTTAAGTTGTGTCACTTTTCTTGCCTTTATCGGATATGAGCAAACAACTATCTATTGATTGAACATACGTTAAATTAAAATGTCTTTAGAAATGTATAGAACGGATACGCTGTATTCGTAATCAAAAATTATGTTAGGCATATACATTAAACTTTACAGTGAATACGTGTCATCCGCTGCGCTGGAAATTGCGAAGCGTATAGTTCAAAAAAAGAGCAAAATATTCATTGTAGCTGACGGACAGAAGTTTCAACATCGATACTTATATACTGCTTTTACCAGTGTAGCTGCATGCGTTCAGCAGTTAGAGTAAGAACAGACTTTTGTGAGTATCCTGTAATTTGTTTATATCTTAATGAAATAATAATGAAACCTATTTCAGGGCAAGATCATTACGACAACAAAAAAAGTATTAAAATTAAATCATTTCTTACGAATTTATAAGCTAACAAATTTCAACAACAACAATGAGAAACATGGTTTGTATTGAAAACCTCTTCCTTTATGAAGTCGATTTAACACGTCTATGCGTTAATCGATGTGACCGCTTACAGTAACCATACTTTGATTTTTACATAGCATAAATGTCACCCACTACGCTACAACATATGCAATGTCGTTCAAGTGCGCACAAAATAGGAAATTGTGAGCAAACAAATGCGCGTTTTAAGCGTTCTGTTTTTAGCATTAATGTCTAAACTATCATTTTGTACTAAATCGATGATGCTCTGCAATTTTATAATTCACTTTTTTCCCCTGTCTTGAACTGTTTCCGAAATAGGAACGCTAACTCCACCATTTTCCACCAGGTGGCACTGTAGGCGGTTGAATCGCGTTGCACATATCCACTTTACTATATCTATATACCATTTTTATGACTATAGCTGCAGCTGTTTAGCAGTTAAAAGAGTTGGGACTGACTTTTTTGGGCACCCTGTATTTTCTTACGATCGTAAAGCTATTACAATGGGACCTATTTCAGATCAAGACCTTTACAATAAAATAAAAAGTATCAAAATTGGATCATCCGTTCAGAAGTTATGAGCTAACAAACAAAAACAAAAACAAAAAAACATACGCTTTGTATTGAGAACCTCCTCCTTTTTGAAGTCGGTTAATTAGAGCATCTCTTGCGAATTTATATGCTTACAAACACCAACAACAACACATAGCACGAATTAAGAACACCCTCCTTTCTGAAGTTGGTTGAAAACGACTTTGCGCTAATCGATGTGACCGCTTACCCCATACAGCACAGAATGTTTCAGTTATGTTGCAAAAAGCTTACAAATTTCAAAAACGTAACACATTTTAATATGCTTTCTGATACCTTTTTGAGACATTCGCCTTTTTCTATGTTCTATCTGTTATGAGATTGAAACGTTTCTGTTACGCATCTGATTTTTTTGTTACGATCGCGGACATTTCTACGTTTATGAAAGTAATCGGAAAGCTAACTGAACGTTTCTGTAATATTTACATTGTTTCCATGTTATATGACTGTTACGTTTCTGAAACATTTTGTGGTGTTAGGGACAGTAACAATACATTGAACCACAGAGTATACGTGTCATCCGCTACGCTGTAAAGTGTGCAACTTAGTTCAAGCATGCACAGTGTAGGAAATTGCGAACAAACAACTGCACGTTTTAAGCGTTCTATTTTTAGCAATAATGTCTAAAAACTGTCTTTTCGTAGTAAATCGATGATGCTCTATAACTTCGTAATTAACTTTTCTCCCATCTTTAACCGTTTTTGAAGTAGGAGCGCTAATTCCACTGTTTTTCACCAGATGGCGCTTTATTTTCTTTAGATTCTAAAGATATTACAATTGGACCTACTTCAGACCAAGATCTTTAGAACAAAACAAAAACTATCAAGTAACAGTATTTTGAACTATATAGCGTATGTCTCACCAGCTACGCTACAACGTGTGCAATGTAGCTCAAGTGTGCATAGTGTAAGAAATTGCGAACAAACAAATTCACGTTTTAACCATTGTATTTTTAGCATCGATGTCTAAACTATCTTTTCGTACTAAATCGATGATGCTCTGCAATTTTATAATTCACTTTTTCCCCTGTCTTGAACCGTTTCCGAAATAGGAACGCTAGCATGAATGTCTAAACAATCTTTTTGTACTAAATTGATGACACTCTTCAACTTTGTAATTCACTTTTTTCTCTAGAACCGTTTTCGAGATAGGAACACTAACTCCTCTATTTTCCACCAGGTGGCGCTGGAAGCGGTTTAACCTTGTACTGCATGGCCACTTTGCTATATTTACATACCATTTTTATCACTATAACTGCAGCCGTTTAGCAGTTAAAAAAGTTGGGACTGATTTTTTTGGGCACCCTGTATTTTCTTTAGATCGTAAAGATATTACAATGGGACCTATTTCGGACCAAGACCTTTTCAACAAAACAAAAAGTATCAAAATCGGAGTATCCGTTCAGAAGTTATGAGCTAACAAACATTTAAAAAAAAAAAAAAAAAAAAAAAACATACGGTTTGAATTGAGAACCTTCCTTCTTTTTTGAAATCGGTTTAATAAAAATGAAATTAAAATTTAATATTTTATTCCTTAATTATTGATTTCCATACGCAGTTGGTAGCCACCTACTTTCATAATAAGAATAGCCTTAATTTCATGGTTATTACAAAAAGAGTATGAACAACTCGGCTTGAGACGTTGACATCATACCTAGAATAATATTGTGATAAAGAAAATAAAATCTTATTCATTGTTTCGGAAAATAAAATAATTTCATAAAATTATAATTTAACAATAAAACAGAAAACGACATACCAAAAGTAATGTATAAAAAATTAATAATTTTATCAAATCAATAAAAGAAAAAGTATTTTAAAAGAAAAAAGTTGTAACCATGTATATATATATTTAAACATAGGGTATAACAAATATTATTTGAAACAAGAAAAATTTTGCATAATTTATACATTAATATATTTCATAATTCCGTTCGCACGTTTGTAGCCTTTAGCTCGATAGCGCGCCAAAATCGTAATTGGAAAAGTGCGGGTTCGATACTCGGGCCGGCCGAAGACTTTATATATGTATATTAATGTTGGCCCGCATTATTACCAATAAGGGTTACCAAACCGAGGGAAGGGGCCATTTCCTTCAGCAGTGAATCAAAATTGTGATGGCATGTCTCCAGACCACTTCCAGGGGTGTTTCCCAGTTCGCAGCCAATTGAACATTACATGACTATATAAAGCGACTTAAAAACCCACTCACCATATTTCAAAGACATTTGTTTACTATTTTCTTTTATTTTCTTTTTTCATGTTTAGATGCTATAATTCGTTATATCTTAAAATTTTATTTGATCGATTATGATGGGACATACAGTTTAAATAAAAGATTATGATATTTTAGTACGACAGGATTATTGCTTTCACTCAAGTATTTTTATTCATCATTCTTTGCTATGCTTCTCGTTGAACAATAAAACTACACTGCTCAGCCGATCACTACGAAAATTGGTTAACTAATTAATCAGGACAAAATCTACCTAACAATGTATATTTTAGTTATTTTAGTTTAATTGGATAATTGGTTCAAAAGATATTAAATGAAAAACCCATTCTAATTTTTAAACTATATATACATATATAATAAAGATAATCTATTAAGCATAGTAGAAGCCAAGCAACAGATACAAGATCACTGAAACACCAATGACCAATATGATTAAAAAAAAAAAAAATTATCAGTGGATGAAATGCTCTAATGTAAAGAAACCAGATCTATTAATTAACAGCCTGCAAAACAAACAAATCAATAAAGTAACACAACAAATCTTAACTTAAAACCATAAACTTATCAAAATTAATGAAAAAACAACCCAAGAAACACAAGATAGGAAGAAGGAGGCAGGCGGCAAGACTTGTGACTTGCGTGTATATATAAAGTTAATACAAAAAATAAAATAAAGTAAAATAGATTAAAATAAAACCATGAAAGGCGTTCTTTTTTACTTTCTTTTACCAATAGTGTCGAGAAAGTATTGTTTTAGGGTCAAATTTTCGAACGTGAGTTTTTGTTATATTTACATGTTCTGAGGTTCCCTGATTACGAAAATCATGTTTTTAGCAAATGGTCTGTGTGTCTGTCTGTCTGTGTGAATGTCTGTGTGTCTGTTATCAGCATATCTCAAGAACAGTAGCAGAAATTCCAAACTAAATGTGTATCATGTAGGGATGCTACAGGGGATGCTACTGTAGGGATGCTACTTTTCGTTGAGACGAAGCAAATGGTTCATGTACAGGGACATTCAAAAGTATTCAAATATATTACGTCTATGGGGGAAATTGCAGGTAAGTAGAGTTTAACATCTATAGACAGCACTAAACCAAATGAAACGAATATATATATATTTTGTAATAAATCTAGTCAACTGGGAATTTTTTTTTGTGCATGTAGGAGCTGAAATAAAAAAGAAGAATAATAAGTAGATAAAACACAAGAACATTTTTATCATTCTAAATAATAATTCCAGTTTCAGGATTCAAGTATTTTTATTCAAGTTCGGAGCTTCACGATGCTCAATTATTCTAATCCAAAACTTTTCGAACACTGAATAGCTGTTGCCATTCTACAAACATAAACATAGAAAAACATAGATGCTACAATATGTAGACAATCAATCTCAAAATTAATTATCGTCTGTGACAAATAGTTATAACACACTGGGCCCGGCTGAACAAGGTTCAGAACAAATAAATTATTCAGTGCATCAAAATTTAAATACAAATGTAATTCAGGTGTAGATCCAATTCAAATATGAATCAAGCGTCAATTCAAAAAAAAAATATCAAGTAACTTACCAAGTTCTTCAAGTATATCAAGTACATCAAGTTTCAAAAATATATCAAGAATTGTTGTCAAGTTTTCATTTTCAAGTATCAGGTACATTAAAATCAAGAATACTTCTATAAAAACATTAATCAAAAAACAATTTACATTTTAATAATTAATTTAAATAGGAATTAATGTTTATCACGAAAACCTGGTTTTTTTTTTTTTTTTTTTTTTTTTTTTACACTTTAAGTATAAATATTTACATTAAAAATAAATTTCTATAGCATTATACACAAATTAAAATTCTTAAATATGTACATTTATGCAACTTATAAATATTTAAATATCTACAACATATAATACTACAATCAAAGAATATACAAGCAATTATTCTATCTATGTAAATTAATATGTAAACTATTCAATTAATTTTATGCTAACTATACATAAAAAAAAAGAAGAAATATTAATTAACACTCTAATTTCACTAGTAGCTGTATAGGCCTTTTAATAAGTCCTTTTTCAGTTTTCACTTCACAACTACGAATTAGACCATCTCTTCCTGTGAAAGTTTTCCAAGTTTCCACATGTTGCGTGGTAAATGTTCATCGTGTATTATTACTACATCATTCACTTTTAAGTCCAGTTTTTGTGAATGATTTTTTACACAGTTTGCTGATTTTAGATTTAATAAATAATCCTTGAAAAATATTTTCCAAAAGTTATTCAACAGTTTTTCGCGATATCTATATGACTTAAAGAGTACTTCTTTAGTACTATTTACATTATTAGGATAATTTTGTGGTGGTAAATTCATTGGCTTTTCTTTTCCCAGCAGAAAATGTGCAGGAGTTAGGGTTTCTGACTCATCTTGCACATACGTCAAGGGACGATGGTTTATCATCGCTTCAATCTCCACCAGAATAGTTTCTAACTCATCAGGGTTACGTGATGATCTGCCAAGAATTTTTCGTAATGTTGTTTTTACTGTCCGTACAAGTCTTTCATAAAACCCGCCCCACCATGCTCCGCGTTCAACAATATATCTCCACTCAATACCTTTAGTTGCATAATAGTTCTTCACCTCAGGATGACTTAAAACTTCCCACATTTTTTTGAGTTCCGCGTCAGCTGCCTTAAAGGTACGAGCATTGTCTGAATAAATAATGGAGCATTGACCTCTTCTTGAGACAAATCTACGGAAGGCTAGTAAAAAGGTTTTTGTTGTAAGATCTTTTGTTAGCTCAAGATGAATTCCTCTAGTCACTGCACACGTAATTAGTAGAATATAGTACTTTGTATCTTCATTTTTTACAAAAAGTGGACCGGCATAATCCAGTCCCACAACATCGAAAGGATTTGTTTGTTTTATTCTAGCTGAAGGCAAAGGTGCCATTGCTTGTTGCATTGGTCGAGAATTATATCTTTGACAAATAACACATCTTCTTATAACACGCTTAACATTTTGCCTGGATCTAATTATCCAGTATTTTATGCGAAGGAACATGAGAGTATTTCCTACACCTGTATGAAGAACGCGTTCATGTGCATCACGCACAAGTAAATCAGTGAAATGGGTTTTAGAAGGTATAATTAAAGGATGTTTTTCATGAAAACTTAATGATGACCGTTGTAGTCTACCCCCAAGTCTGAGTACTCCTTCATCACTCAGGAAAGGGTTCAATTCGTTAATTTTAGAGTTTTTGGATATCAACTGCTCAGATTTTAAATATTTAATTTCATCTGGAAAATGTTTATATTGAACTTCTTTAATTAAGTGTAACTCTGCAGCAAAAAGTTCTTCTGCAGTCAAAACACCCTTTCTCTTTTCATTTTTATTTCTTAAATTGTAAATAAATCTAAATACCCATGCAGTAATTCTAATTACTTTACTTAGTTTGCTATACTTTTCAATATTCAAGATTGTGTTAGAATTTTCTGCCAGCGAAGGCAAAACCGATGTCTCATTCACCTGCTTTTTCTCTTCTAATTCAGAATGAGAAATTTTTATTGATGAATCAAAATTTTTAGGCTACGCACTCATAGGTTCAGTTAACCAATCTGGTCCTGAACGCCATAGTTTAGATGCTAACAAATATTCAGCAGAACAACCACGTGATAAAATATCAGCAGGATTGGTTTTACCACTACAATGTTTCCAGTTGCTTGGGTTAGTTAAATTTTGCATTTCAACAACTCTATTTTTTACAAACAACTTCCAACGTTCGGGAGCACTATGAATCCAATAAAGTACTATCATACTATCAGTCCATAAATTTATATTTTCCCCTTGTATAGTAAAAGTTTCTTGCAGATTTTTGGCAAGTTTTGCTGCCGTTATTGCCCCTAACAATTCTAGCCTTGGCAGTGTGAGTTTTTGTTTTATTGGTGCGATTCTAGATTTTGCCATAACAAACGCTATTTCTCCATTTTTAATTGATCTAAAATACGCGACTGCGCCATAAGCTTTGATAGATGCATCACAAAATACATGCAATTCTTTATCATCATTTTGATACAACTCACCAGGAAAAGATTCGCGAGGAATTTCAAATTTCTTTAACGTTTCAATTTCACCGCACCACTCGGACCACAACTGCCTACATTCGGGTGGAACATGGTCATCGAAATCTAAACCCAATTGCCAAAGATTTTGCATTATCAATTTTGCACGTAATACAAATGGTGCCAAAAAACCCACTGGATCAAAAATAGTAGCAGTTACTTTTAATATATTCCTTTTTGTGATCTCTTTACACTTATTCAATGTTTCGCACAAGTTATCTATGTTTCAAGGATATTACATCTCTACTATTACACCAGTTCAGACCTAACACTTTAAGTGAATTATTTTCGCCTGAATCTGATTTGATTTTATCGCTACCATCCCAAAGAATTTTGAGTTCCTCTGAATTCGTACTAAATTGACGCAAATTCATCCCGGCATCTTTTAACACATTATGTGCTTCAACACTAAGTTCGAAAGCTCGCTCAACGGAATTTGCCCCATAAAAAAGATCATCGACATAAATCGAATTGTTTAACAACTGGTAAATATCAGGGTTTTTTTCTATTATTTTCTTTATGTGATATTTTATGGTGCATGCTAAAATGAAAGGACTGCAAGATACACCAAAGGGAACTCGCGTCATTCTATAGGGTTTCAAATTGAAATCTTTGTCTATGTACAAAAAACGTAATGCATTTCTATCAATGTCTGAAATACCAATCTGGTGAAAAGCTTTTTCAATGTCTGCGGTAAATGCATATTTACACAATCTAAATCGTAAGATTAGGTCTAAAACAGAAGGATTTAAATTTGGACCTGGTACTAAACAATATTTCATTATTACATTTTGATACACAACGATATTTCATTATTACATTTTGAGGATGCATCGAACACAATACGGACCTTAGTTTTTATTGCATTTCTCCTAACAACCGGAGAATGTGGCATATAATATATTTTATTCCCATCAAAAGTTCCTAAATTGCACGCCTCAATTATTTCGTGATTTAACTGATCGTTTATTATGCTGTCATAATTCTCTTTGAGCCATTTGTCATTTTTTGATTTATTAACCAAAGACATTAGACGCTGTTTAGCATTTTGAAAATTATCGGCCAATTTTTCATGATGAGACTTCCATAACAAACGAGCTACATACCTGCCATCACTGAATTTCAAATCATTCTCAAATTTCTCAATTATTAACTTATCATCATCTATATTTTCGTTTTCTCCTAAACCCATATTATCTAAAGTCCAGAACTTTTTCAAACAGTCATTAATTGAATTTTTCTCTTTTTTCACGTTCCGAGAAGCACCTATTGTAAACATAGAGACACTAGATTGGTTCTCCCCCAAAGATCCTACCAAGGACCAACCAAACATTGAGGAAACCGCAAACAAATTTTTACTAATTCTTTTCTTTTCTCCAGTCTGTACCTTCCAACATGTATCAGATCCTAATAATATTTTTATTTCAGAGGATTCCCCATTATCCGCTAATTTCAAATTTTCTAATTTTAACAATTCCAAGATATTTTTAGAAGGTAATTTTATGACTGCTCCAGAAATAGTGTCTGTAACAAGCGCTTCAATTGTAATGAATTCATTTGGGTAATGAATACTTTTAAGAGTAACTTTAACAACATCATATTTCATTAACCTGCCCTCAGTATACCCAAAGGAATAAATACACAAACTTTCTTTCCTCAGACTTTTTAATTTTAGTTCTTTAGCTAAATCGGACTTTATAAATGATTTTTGAGAACCCCCGTCAATTAGAATTTTTATCAATTATCTATTATTATCTTTATCAGAAGCGAAAACAGAACAAGTTTGTAAATATACAACTTTATCAATTTTAGAAACAGAATTCAGTGACAGTGATGCGACTACATTTTGCTTAACCTCAGTAAGAGTTTCTGATTCATGAACATTTGATTTACAAAATAACTTGTTATGGTTTAAACTATTACATAATTCACAAGGAGGGACTTTAACCTTACACCTAGATGACACGTGACCTTTTTTAAAGCATTTATAACAACGACCATGAGTTTTTAATATAGATCTTTTTTGCTCATCTGTTTTCTCACATTTTACTAATTCATGCGTATTTTGATTACAATAAAAACAATAAGGTTTATTCACGACAGTTAAAGCGGAAGCAGTAGGAACGCTCATCCCTTTTGAATAATTACTTTTATTTTGCTTAACAACATAATTTGTATCCCTTTTCTTAGAATTTATAATCAAATTAGAAGCCTCCCTACTCTCAACTTCCAATCTAATAAAATCAAGAAGTTCTGTTAGGTTGTATTGACCCCTAGAATTATGTTTTCTATTAAATTCTAAATTCATATCATCAGGTAATAATTTTAAAATAACTGGTCCTAAAAGACTCCCATACGATTCTGATACAATTCCTAAGGAATTTAAACTTCTTATATGTATTTCACAGGAATCATAAAGTGTTCTTAGCGCTTTGATATTACCCGAGTTTTTAACAGGTTCAAGATTCAAGAGTTTATTCATGTGAGAAGAAATTACTAAATCTGTACGACCGAATCGTTCTTTAATCAATTTAATAGATTCATCATAATTTTCATCGGAAAGCGAAAAACCAGAAATAGCACTTAAAGCAGGCCCTCCAAGTAAAGATTTAAGATATGTAAATTTTTCCACTTTCGTTAATTCAGTATTATTCCCAATAGCATTATCAAATGAATTAAAGAACTCCAAAAATAAACTAGGGTCACCATAGTACCTTGCTATCGAATTTTGCTTTTATTTTCACCTTTAATTTCGGCAGTGTGGTCACTTACAGACTTGTTATTTATAATTTCAGAACTGAATTTAAGTTTCTTTTGTGCTCTAAAAATACATAAATTAATTTTTTCTTCATATTCTATTACCGAATCACATTCTTTTTCAATTTCTGCTTCATTACCTTTAAAACAATTTAATATTTTATCGTTAATAATTTTTAAATCAGATTGTTTAGAATTTAATAAAAAGAGATTTTCCTCAACTATATTTTTATCAAAAGTTTCATTTTTTATTTCCGATTCCAAAATATTTATTAATTTTGAACACAGACTGCCGCAAAGTTTTCCTCGCGGATTTAAATTTTACTAACTCGTCAGCCATATTACCAATAAAGAACAAAATTGTAATGATACAAATATAAATTAAAAAAGAGCTTACCTTATTTTCTCAATTAATAAAAACGTGTTGAATATTTATAATATACTCATACTGCCAATAAGCTATTAAATGTTGCTGTAGATGAATGCTTTTAAAGCACATATTTATTTTTAAAACCCAAATGATCTCATCTTGACATAATGATTTCATTCTTTATGACATCCAGAAGGCAATATTCATAAGTACTTCAAGCATCTTGTCAAAAAATAAAAATGAAAATTTCGATGTCTACTACGACGAACTATAAACATCAACATCAGTCATCTAGCGTAAGTACTTTCGTTTTGAATTAAAATCCAAACGATAAATATAACATTCTAATAATCAAGTTATCATATTCGAAATTCGAACATCTGTTAAAATAAACATTCATTTAATTACAGTTCGTGCCCCACGTTGGGCGCCAAATGAAATAAAAAAGAAGAATAATAAGTAGATAAAACACAAGAACATTTTTATCATTCTAAATAATAATTCCAGTTTCAGGATTCAAGTATTTTTATTCAAGTTCGGAGCTTCACGATGCTCAATTATTCTAATCCAAAACTTTTCGAACACTGAATAGCTGTTGCCATTCTACAAACATAAACATAGAAAAACATAGATGCTACAATATGTAGACAATCAATCTCAAAATTAATTATCGTCTGCGACAAATAGTTATAACAGGAGCCTCGCCACCCTCCCTGGGGGGGAAGTCCCCCCTCGAGGGGAGTAAATTTTCATGATGGGTATCTTTCAAAAGAACTCGCCAATACCTTTAAAACGAATGGTTGAACCATCGATCTGTGATAATTTAAAATAAAGTTATCAATTTTTTTTTTCATTTTTAACAAAAAAAAAAAAAAAAAAAAAATTCCCCTGTAATATTGAGAATAAATTCAACTTTTTTGGGGATATTTAGTGTTATACTACGTCTCTAATATGAAAATCGTCTGTATTATCATAAACGGTAATTTTTTTAAAATAATAATTTTAATAAATTATTTTTTAAAAACAGAACTATTTTTTAATAACCGAATTAAATTCTATATAAATATAGGTGCATTAATGAAACGGGGGGTTGAGGGGGTGGTAGCCCCCCTGACACAGAACTAATTATCATATAAAACTCTTCCGAAGCCTAATTTGAATTGTTTAACGTAGGTTTACATAACAGTACTCGTTATCTTACCTCTTAATCTCCAACCTGTATTTATAGTATTAAATGTCAGTGTAAGAGAAAGTCGAGTCAGTGACACACCAGATTATTTCCTTTATAAAAGAAAATAAATGTATTTGCACGCGAATAATAAACATATTTTATATCGGAAGAAATGAATGTGTAATAATTTTCTTTTATTAAGATTGAGGTACAAGACAATTACTGTATGAAATAATAAAAAAATTTACATGCATTTAAAAATCGATTAACAATTAACAAAATATTTAAGTTTGGTTTATGAATATTAGCTCTGGCTTTACTTTTATTAATTGAAGCTTTTTGTATAGTTAAAATCCTTATAGGCAAAATCAATATTCAAAATCATGGAATAAACTATTTTTCACAAGTTTTTACAATTAAATAAAAAGTAATAAATAAATTTGAATTTAATGGGCTCTTCCTACCTGACGTCAGAGGTCACATGATAGAAGTAAAACAAATAGCAGACGAAGTCTTGTTTATCTATAACGATTGCTAAAATAAGATATTTTATATTCTTATTTTTGATCAATCGTATTTAATCTGTGTTACTTTTTTATACATCGTCATTTTTAATCCATTTTATATAATTATTCATCATCTTTTGTTTGCTCTATACATTTACAATCATAATTTAGTTTATATTTGTTATTGATCTTCATGAAGAACATGTTAAATACTCTGATTTTTGGTACTAAAATCATTGACAGTGCAATATCGTACTTCGTAAATCCATTTAGACCAGTAACTAAGTTAATTAACTTGTTGTAACACCTTTTGCAATTCAATTAAATGAAAACATTTTAAATGATAGTCCATAAACATTCCACAAGAACAAGCTATTATTTATTGCTAGATCCGTTAATGTAACAGTTACGAAAATCGATTCTTACAGTTGAAAATAAATAAACACATAAAGTGTTTTTAAAAAATTATTAAATTTACAAATACAACTATTCTACTGTTTACAAATGCACAATATATCTTTTATTTTATTTTATGTTAAATATTAACAATTTTGTTCTTAAGAACAATATTTTTGTTTTCCTCTATCACGTGATTGAGCAGACGACGGTGGGAAGAGCCCATTAATTTGACTTATTTGTTGGTAGAAGATTTTAATGCACACTGTAATTCAGAAAGCAGGAAAGAATTTATCGAAGGGTTAAAAATTATGAACCTTGATTTACGAACTGATCCAAAACACTATACGATGAGAGGATGAATAAATGGTTTGAATGGTTTGGTTTTACGTCGCACTAGTGCTGCGCAGATGGGCAATATACGATGAGAGGCAATTTTTTCCAATAAAGGTACGCGAACGGGGGTTTATACATGTGTATACAGTTATCATATGCCTTTATATGGAAGAACAGAGAAACAAAACAAACAAACAAGTAACAACAAGAGTAACAAAGTTTGTAACATATAAAATTGTCCTGCCGTAGTAAATTAAATTGTGTCTCTGACAGAATTTATTTTTTAATTTTTTTAGGAGCCTTTTGGACTTTAAAAACAATACGATGTGCATTTTATGATGTAAACGTTGCTTTAAAATATTTCGTAAACTGATGTTGAATAATATTAACTTGTACAGTCGGTAACAAAAGTGTCCGAACACTAGCAAAAATTCCTATGTAAAAAAGTACACTTCATACGGTTTTGTTAAATAAATCATCCTTGTCGAATCCTGTTCTTAGTGTAAGAACATGATTCGATAAGTATTTATTTAACAAAACCGTATGAAGTGTACTATTTTCGCTAGTATTCGGACACTTTTGTTACCGACTGTATGACATTTTAATAAACAAAGAATAATGAATTTTGAACTATGTTCATTTCTAAATATCGACAGTCAGGCGTGAAAAGGCCAAATAACCATAATTATTATTTCTATAGTGCTGATATTTGATTCCGCCAAAATCTATAATTCTCTTTAATTAAAATTCGCTAAACTATCTTCTTTGATAAATATTTTCATAGCATTAGATATTCTGTATCAAATGGGAACATTGCTTGGGAGTTCACATTCAAATGTAAATATATTCGAGTGAAATAACGGATAAAGCTCACTGCCGTATTCAACTCTTCGTATTTCATCTGCACGCACATTCGCACTAAAACCCAAATCCAATTTACACGACGACATGAAAACTCACAATTGAGAGCAAACATCATATTAAGAGAGAGCAAGTGGAAGAAATGAATTTCCGCCTCTCTCTCGTTCCCAAGCAGATAACAGTACCGACTAACTTTTCTCTAATGGGGAAGTGTAAAATTTTGCGTAATTAAAACTGGACTAAATGAAACTTCGGGTCATTTGTTTTAGCATCGAATGTGTAAAGAGTGAATTGTTAGATTAATTTAGTAATTGTAGATTGGTGAGAATTTATTGATTATATTCTCACATTTTTGAGTCATTAGATATGCATATCCAATTTTTTCAGATCTATCGTAAACGGCAAACATAGTAAACATACATTTTATTTATTTATTTATTTATTTTTAAGAGATAAAATTTCTTTGTTTGCATGTTGGAAGTAATATCTGCATGTACTGAATCAGTTTTTAATATTTATTTATTTATTAATTAACAAATGAGTAAAGCTGCCCTATACGTGAGTTATGTAGGTTATAATTCATTTCTATCATGAATAATAATAATAATAATAATAATAATAATAATAATAATAAACAAAATAAATTAATTTGAAATTTCAATATTTGTAAATTAAGTTGGAAGAAAAAGTTCTGTTTGGCTACTTTATCTGCGTGCGCTTACCAAATAGTTGTATACACATGAAAATAATGGTTTAAAGCTGTTGAAATCCTCTATCTGATCAATAGAAAGAAAATTAGGGGCCTAAATGTTTTTGAAATACGAATTCATTCAACCCACAATTTTGTTTCTTACATCACGTCTGCACATCTTTCATCTTACCGACCGCATCACTTTGAAAAAAACTTCAATGGCTCCCTTTTTTTCTCTTTTATCATAGCAATGAGAAATTCAACACTGTCCCTGAGTAATATAAACCACAATTTATTTTGATTTAAAAAAAGAAAAGTTCAATATATAAATGAATAAAAACTTTGATTAAAAAACGAAAAAGAAAAAAAATCAATATTTTAAAATTAAGTCGGGAGAAAGAGTTCTGCTTGGCTGCTTTATTGCTGTTGGTTGACCAGATGGCTAGAAATACGCAGAAATAACGGTTTTAAGCTAATGTAATTCCAAATCTGAGTAGGAATCCCAGTAGGAAGAAAGTTAGGGGTCTAAAAGTTTTTGCAATACGAATTTTTTTAAAATCTCCATTTCGTTTGTTATTTCGCTTGTGCATAAATTTCATCGTACTGGTCGTATCACTTTTAAATTTTATCTAATGGTCCTTTTTGACCTTCTATCGCAGTAATCGCTGCAGTGGGGACTTCAACCGAGGTTTATGTACGAATTTGTTTCTTTCTACGCGTGCACATCGCGTCCGGACAAAGAGCTACCGCGGGCAGTAGGTTACCGAATTCACCACTTCATGGGCGGGAAGAATGCTGCCAAAGACAACATGGCCCTCATATCAAGTTTTTAATTTATTTCAATGGAATTTCATTTAAAAATTTCAATTTTTTTCAAATTTTAGATTTATATGAGATTTCATTAAATGTAGTAACCAGCGAACCAGGCAAAGCCTGCTAGTAAGTTATAAGAATTAACGTGTATAATTATTCAGGAATAATTTAATCTTCTATTCTATGTGTTCGGCAAAATTACCAAAAAAATTACTTATTTGTATCCAGTCCTTAGTTTTACATTAAATAACTATCAAAAATTTAGTGCTTTAATTTTTAAAATATTTCAGAATTTCTCAATTTTGAACTCAACTCTATATACGTGACGGCGTAACTTTAAAAGACCCGTAAAATGGAGGACATTTTAAAACCGGGAAAAGTTTTATTTCATTTATGAGACTTATTTAAGTTGTTACAGGAAAATTATTTAAAAGTCTTATATTTACAGATAACTAATTTATACTTGCATTAAAGAGCTTAGAAATTCTTTTTGGTTATTCCGCATGTTAATATATATACATATATATATTATAAATGAAAAGCTATTAAATAAATATAATATTTTTTGCGAGAAAGTATAAAATTGTGAAACAAACACAATTAATCAATTGAAAAAGGAAGGGAAAAAAAACTGAAAAAATAAAAATAAAATGAAGAGTATTAATTTTCAAAATATTTTGATAACAAGTCATTTAATTTTTTTTTTTCTTTTTAATTGAATAATTTCTGTTTATGAGTTTATTTTTTATATACAGTGATCAGCCTTCAATTAAACAAAACGTTTGTCTAGGCAAGTCCGATTTTATGAATTTAACAGTTTTTATACTATTAATACTACTATTACTACGAGGGCTATTTTTTTTTCAACCTCCGATAGGCTATAAAGGAAAAACAGCTAAATATAAAAAAATTGATTTTATTGCCAAAAGTAATGTAGATTAAAGGTTACTTCTCTACATAATCACCTTGACGATTGAGGCATTTGTCATATCTGTGAACAAGCTTTGAAATACCCTCCTCAAAAAATGTTGCCGCCAGTGACTTGAAGTGAGTTATGACGGTTTCTTTGAGCTCCTCGTCAGTGTGGAAGCGTTACCTTCCAAGCCGCTTCTTTAGTTCCAGGAAAAGATGGCAATCACTGGGCGCTAGGTCGGAACTATATGGTGGGTGTTCGAAAATGTCCCATTTAATGTCCCCATCTAAAGAATCCGTTGGTTTAGACGAGCACTGTGAGGACGGACATCGTCATGAATAAGAACAATTCTGGAAGTTAGCAAGCCTCTTCTTTTGTTTTGAATAGCCCTCCGTAAGCGTCGCAAAGTCTCACAATAAGAATCTGCAGTAATTGTTGTCCCTGGCTGCATAAATTCCACAAGCAACACACCTTTTTGGTCCCAAAAAACAGTTGCCATAATCTTACGGTTGTTGAAGGTTTGTTTGAATTTTTTAGGTCTGTTTGGAGAATTTGTGTGCATCCATTGCTGAGATTGTCGTTTCGTTTTGGGCGTGTTATATTGAATCCATGTCTCAACACCGGTCCCAATGGATTTCGAAATTGTTTTCCACTAATATTGTAATGGTTAAGAAACGATAAAGCTGCTGCTATTCGGCGATATTTGTGGTTGTCCGTTAACATCTTTGGAACCCAGCGAGAATAAATTTTTCTGTAGCGCAACACTTCAGAAACTATTGAGTACAAGGCAGATCTTGAAACCTCCGGAAATTTCATCGATAATTCACTTATGATGAACCTACACCTTTCGTTAACCACTTGGTCAACTCGTTGAACAAGATCGTCTGTTGCGACAGACTTGCGTCCTTGACCTCCTTCATCAGGCACATCAGTTCGGCCATGCTTAAATTTTCGACACCATTCACGAACAACACCCTACATAAAGTTGACTCCATACACTTGACTCATTCTTCGATAAATTTCTGCTGCACTTTTCCCTTCTGCCTGCAAGAAAGGAATAAGACTTCGCAATTCACACTTGGCGGGAGAATCAATGAAGATAGCCATGTTTACGTGCCTGCAGCTGAAAACGAATTAGCGAGTTGCACTCGGCAGTGACAGAGCGTGTAGAAGAGAAGATGCGCAGTCACACACTGCGCAAACCAATCACCTGACTCATGTCTGGCCTTCATACTGTACGATCGCAGGTTGAAAAAAAGCAGCCCTCGTACTTATTACTGTAACTCTTTATGGAAAATATATCTTTCAAAGAGTTATAGGGGTAAAAATAATTGAAATAATTTGAAATAATTTTTTAAAATGAATAACAGTATTAAATATTTTATGCATTTATGCAGAATACAGTATTCAAATGTGGTTTTAGGGGGTTAGATAACCCCTCATACAGAAATATATGCCCGATAAAATATATTCTATAATTAGCAGCTTAAGAGGAAGTACAGCGTGAGTGACACAGCAGATAATAATAATAATTATTATTATTATCTGCTAATCTAATAATAATAATAATTATTATTATTATTATTTATTTATTCATTTATTTTTTACGGTGGTTAGAATATAATGTGTGCATCTGATTTCGTCTAGCTCACAAAGTATATATATATATATATATATATATATATATATATATATATATATAATAAGTAGAATGGGTTTCTTAATCATGAAAAGAAAAAAAAAAATATATATATTTAAATTGATTAAACTGGATAATATATATATATATATATATATAATTATATATATATAACATATGTATAATGTATAATAAATAAAATTAATGATCAATAGAAAAGTAGGATTGTACAATGCAAAAGAATAAAATGCATCATTTTTAAAAAGATTTCAGGTATTCAATAGGCAGAAATAGAAGCAGTTTAACTACCTCTTTACAAAATAGATATTTATAAAAACAACTTCTTTACCAATAAATATCGCCTTCACAAAAGTCAATTTCATTAAAAAAAAAAAAAAAGCTCCTTTTATAATATTCTATAAAAAAGATCTTTTTATAAAAAGTTTTCACACCCTACCTCGGTTTTCAGAATTATATCAAATTATGGCATACAGTGCAAAAATTGTGCTTACTTTTCACCAAGAACTCGGTGCTGGCTGTAAAAGATCATGCACAATTTTTAGTTCATTTTGGTGTTTTTAGGTTTTTATCTAATACTTTCGCTAAAATCTAGTAAAATTCTGCACCATCTTTTATACCCAGAAAATTGGCATGGATGTTCGGTTCAAAATAACACGAAATTTTCTATAGTGTATTATTTGTTTCAATAAACATCATTAGTTTAATCTTAGATGCCTTTTTTGATATTACATGAAAATATATCAAGGAATGCTAAAATTGAAGTTTCCACGCACTATATATATATATATATAGATACACTGTTAAAAATGGTTTCTTAAAAATGAGCTAAATTGTGTCAAAATATTAGATAGTTTACCGGTTTATTGGGAATAATGGTCGATAATGAAATTAGACCATCCTTAACTGTGTTAAAATGACAGTGAGTATTAAAACATGTGCATTCATGCTAGTATTTCATACGTGTCCTTCATTTATTATAAACATTCATATATAAACATTAATCCAGTGTATATTATAAATATTCAGAATTAAAAAATATGTTAGCTGATTTTCAATACCGTTTTCTAATTGACACCTTACTCGAAAATATTGCTTATTATTACAATATAGCATAAGTGTCTTTAATCATGATTTCATTCTTATAGCTTATTTGCAGTATCTAACATTTTGCAATTTATACCAATCGTATTAGCCAGAACAGTCATTCAAAGCATTTATATCCTCAAAATATGCTTTTATCACCTTCCCCTCCAAAAAAAAAAAAAAAAAAAAAAAAAAAAATCTGGTGTGTCACTCACACGACTTTCTCTTATCCTGAAATTTAATACTATAAATACAGGTTGCAGATTAATAGGTAAGATAACGAGTACTGTTATGTAAACCTGTGTTAAACTATTCAAATTAGGCTTCGAAAGAGTTTTATATGATAATTAGTTCTGTGTGAGGGGGGGTACCACCCCCATCAACCCCCCGTTTCATTAATGCACTACATTTATATAGAATTTAATTCGGCTATTAAAAAATAATTCTGTTTTTAAAAAAGAATTTATTAAAATTATTATTTAAAAAAAATATCTTTTATGATAATGCAGACGATTTCCATATTACAGAAGTAGTATAACACTAAATATTCAGAAAAAGTCCATTTTATTCTCAATCTTTAAAAAAATTAAAAAAAAAAAATTAAAAATACGATTTTTTTTCTAAGTTTGTTCTCGTTAAAAGTAAAAAAAAAAAAAAAATCGATAACTTTGTTTTAAATTATCGCAGATCGATGGTTCAACCATTCGTTGTAAAGGTATTGCCGAGCTCTTTTGAAAGATACCCATCATGAAAATTTGCTCCCCGGGGCGGGGGGAGGCGAGGCCCCTACATACACAATTTTTTTTCCCAGTTAACTATCTCGATTACAAAAAATATAGATTCGTTTCATTTGGTTTAGTGCAGTATATAGACGTTAAACTCTACTTACCTGCAATTTCCCCCATAGACGTAATGTATTAGAATTCTCTTGATTGTCCCTGTACACGAACCATTTGCTTGATCTTAACGAAAAGCTTACTATAGCATCCCTATATGATACACATTTCGAATACCAAGTTTGAACTTTCTGCCATAATTTGTTTTTGAGATATGCTGTTAACATACAGACACACACAGACACACACACAGACACACAGACACACACACACACACACACACACACACACACACACACACACATGCTTGTTTACCCGCCCTTGCGAGTAACCACTCTTTTTACCGCATAACGAGTACCCACAGAAATTTAATTCCTATCATCAAAATATTAATACTGTATGTTAAAGTAGATGAAAAATACACGAAAACATAAAAAAATATTAATTTAAATAAAAATTGCATTTTTTAAAATAAAAAAACTGAGTCAGCACAGTACCATCTTTCCGAGGAAGATTGAGTTACTCGTTTTGAAAGTTTACACACTCAATCCGAGTAACTTAATCTCGAACTCAGGTTTTCTGAGTGGTTACTCGTTTATTCAGAGAATTGCTTGAAAAATTGTGTTAAATAAGCGTTCATGTACTTAGAGGACGGTGGACAGAGAATTCTGAGGGCACTTTTATTTTCACTCGAAAGCCACTGTGCTACATAAAAATTATATATGTATTTATGTTGTGCTGCAGATACCATAAATAAAAATATGTATATTCATTTTAATGTCCAGATATGTACTCCTGTGTTTTAAACACATATCTTGGGAATTCAACTATATTTTTTTGTGCAGAATGATTAAATTTCGGAAATTCTTTAGTCGACTCGCCTAAGGAAAAATTGAAATACATCCTATGTTCCAGTGAATGAATGATTTCAATAATATTTTAAAGTGTTTCACAGTGACCCCTGGTGGTCAAAATTGGAACTTATAAACCTTTCTGAATAAATATTATTTCGTATACATGATTATGTGTAATCATTGTATGAAGTGAAATTAGAATTTCAATTATGTTAGAATAGCTTACAGTGCCCCTTATCGGCAAAATCTTTATTAAATATGTTCAAACAAAAAGATTTGTGCGAGATTATGATATATTGTGTGTTTAAGTGAGTGAATGATTTTAAGGACATTTTAAAGTGTTTCACAGCGCCCCTGATGGTCAAACAAGAAATTTGTATTGTATTATGAATAAAGAATATTTCGTAAAGGAAATCATTGTACAAAGTGAAATTATGATAAATGATTTTAAATAGCTTACAGCGCCCCTAGCGGCTAAAATGTCTTGTAATAAAAGGATTTGTATAAGATCAGGATATATTGTGCGTTTAAGTGAGTGAATGATTTTAATGATATTTTAAAATGCTTGAAAGCGCCCCTTGTTGGTTAAAGTAGGAATAAATAATTTATTATAAACATACAACATTTCGTATACACCATACACGACTAAGCATAATCATTGTATAAAATGAAATTAAGAATTTAGTGATGTTAAGATAGCTCTTTAGCGGCGAAAATAAATTGGGAATTGGGAACTCGAACGCAAGACTTCAGTGCCCTACAAATAACCTTGTAACCAATGCATTTAGATTGTTCGTGTCCTTGGTCATTAATTTATTATGATATATGTTAATCTAGAGTTAATGCAGTTCTATTTTTACATTCTCCTATATTCAACAGAAGAAAGCATTGGATTTGTAAATATTTTAGACTTCCGGTTTTCAATGGGTTTACACGTTTTGAGAGGTCCAGACCACGGGTTGATAATATTTAGAACATGTCTGTCTGCCTATATGTGTGACAAAAATTGTTTGCCTACTGTGTATCAGTAACCATTGTACATGATAAATTCATATATAGATATACCTAGACATAAATTAGTGTCCATCAACTTTTGGTGACAGTTGCTCAACACATTGCGCTGCTATACAGCGATTTCCAAAATTTAAGGAAAAGCTATGTATCAGGAACTACTACGCAGAATTGCATAAAAATTTATATGTATATGCATCTTGACTTAAATTAGTACCTATAAATTTTTGGGGACCATCACTCAGCAAGGGGCGCTGCTATACAGCGATTTTCGCAATTTAAGACAAGGCTATATCTCAGGATCTATTGTGTATAATCAAACGAAACATGATATGCGAGGAGGTCATTGTGAGATATTATGCTGATTCAATTTAGATGCATGCCAACCAATAGGTGACGCTACTATAAAGCAAGTTTTCCCGATACCGGAAAGGCTATATTTCAACTTCTATGGCAAATATTCGTAAGAAACTTCATATGTGAGCTAATTATTATTAAAACACCTTTTTTTTTTTTTCTTTTAGATGTTATTTATAGGAAATAAAATTTTTTGAATTTTATTCTTTCTTTGAATTGTTAGTGTTAGTTTTCTTTAAGATGAAAATCATCTTCATACATCATGGTAGATAATTTTAATTAATAATAGTTTTAATAAATTATTCGTACTGAGTGAATTTGTATGAGAAAATATAGAAGAAAATATTGTGGTGACCAACAACATTTTAGTTTTTATGTGCGTTTTCTATTTTCTACCTCAGAATGCTTTTTTTCATGTGCTTTGTGTAATTATTGTGTAGTTTTTTTTTTCCCCATATCTACAACAAATGCTATATTTAAGTATATTATTAAATTTAAAATAATTTCTTTCTAAGTTACATAAATTTATTCTTTTTACAAGTATAGGTGAAATTTTAATCACTGGAAAGGAAATAAATCGCATACATATATTTCTTAAATTTTAACTATTTTAAATTAATTGAGAAAAAATAAAGGAACAAGATTTATTTATTACGATTTTATAATGAATAAATTAAATTTGTTTTTACATGAATTGCATGTATTTTCCATAACATTGAAATTTAGTTTCAGTTTACACATTTTAATCACTTTATATACGGAGTAGCTGATCACACTACATTTAATTTTTAGTAACAGTAAAAAGAGAAGAACTTCTTGTCTTTGGATTTAAATTCAAATCTTTTTTATATACGGTGTTGGAAAGTTTTGCAAATGGAAATGTTTGAAAAAGGCATACAATTACAGAAAAACCGAAAACCCCCCTAGTAGCTGAGGTGAAACGGATATCTTGATAATTAGTGGTTTTCTAGAACTTGATAATAGTTGAAGGAGGAACAGCATTTTTTCTTTTGCAAGTGCAATTGCCAGAGAAGAGAAAACCTGTGGGGGAGAGAGAAGGGTGAGGTTGATAGATTGTTTATCTGGTGACACGGGCTTCATCGGTCAGATAAAGCAAGGGACTTTTTAACAGTATACTAAATCTAAACAGAATCTTCTTTGAGTTTGCTAGCCACTGAAATTGGAAATCATATATTGCGTAATTTGTGATCTGTAAATAATATTGCGCACATTATAATTTTAAGAATATAACAAGATAATGAAAACTAATTTTAAAAATTTAAATTTAAAAAATACAAAACTAAAATAAAATAAAGTTTTAAAACAATTAGATTGTTTTATTAATATATATATACCAAGATTTCTCAAAGATTTTGTCGTATATAAATTATTTGATCATAATGTTCAAATAACAGAGTTGTTGATTTTTTTTTTTTTTTTTTTTTTTTTTTTTTTAATAATTGTTATTTGTTTGTGGTTTAACGTTCATGTATAAATGCATAATATCCACCTACACTATCAGTCATTTTTCTTAAATTTATAAATATTTCCATAAAAATAATGCATGTATGCATTCATTACAAAATTAATTTAATATAGTATTTTCATTATAAAAATTGACTTAATTTCATAAACAATTTCAGAATGATCCACTGGACTTGAAACTGACTTTATAGCTTCAACAATTTATTGATTAATAAAACCTTATCAATGGTATGTAACGCATAAAAGATTTTTTAAAAAGGATAATTTAACAGAAGATATGACAGAAAAATAAGGCAAAATTTTACCCACGGCTTCAGTTGAATAAAATAAAAATATGTCCTAGTGTAAACATTGTAACTAACTGTACAGCTTAAAAATACCATTAGAAACATTTTTTTTTTTTTTTTTCAAACAACCATTAAAAGAATTCTTAATGCCATTACCATTTTAATATTTTCGCTTATGTACTATATTTTTGTATTTATTGGACACAATTCATTACCTTAAACCATTTTTAACCAATTATATGTAGCTAAATTGAAGGGTTTATTGAATATTATTATTTTTTTTCCTTTTGAATTTTTTAAAATTATGATGTAAGCTAGTATGTTGTGGCCTCCATATCACTTTCTTCTATATTTTCCTTTGACTCAATACAAATTATTTGTTAAAATCGTTATTTATTTAAGTTATCTTCCATGGTGAATGAAGACGATTTTCATTGTAAAAAAGTATAACATTAAATACCAAAGAAGGTCGATTTGATTTTCGATATCACACCTAAAAAAAAAAAAAAAAAATAGGTGGTGGTGTGTGTATGTGTGTGGAGGGGGGGGGTAGTCTGTTTTTATTTATTTTATTTTTACTTATTTATTTATTTATTGTAAAAACAAAAAAAAAAAAGAAAAAAGAAAAAGAAAGAAAATTCGACAACTTTATTTTAAATTATCACAGATCGATGATCTAATTATTCGTTTTAAAGGTATTGACGCAGCTCTATTGAAAGTTTCCCCCGCCCCCTTTCCCTCGGGAGAAAAGCGATGTACCTACATTAAAAAAAAAAAAAAAATGAAAATCCAAGTTGACTATTGCTATTATAAATAATTCTTTTTAATTTCTTAATGATTAAAAAAAAATTAATTCTCTTTATGCGCATTTATAGGAAATTTTGTCCTATACCTTCATGTTAAAAATTTTTAAATAGCGTGATAGCAACGCAATCTGTTGGACAATTTTCACCAAAAGTTGATAAGCACTAAGTTATGTCAAGATGCAACTACATATCAAATTTTATGAAATTCTGTGCAATAGTTCCTGAGATACAGTGGTCACACAATTTTGTCACACACACATTTTCTAAAAGTAGTCAAATTGCATTCTAGACCTCTCAAAACATCTAAATTCATTGAATACCAGAGGTAAAAAAATGTTTACGAATCCAATAATTTCTTCTATTGAATACAGAAGAAAGTAAAAAGGTGTCATTATTTTAAAAATATGTGAACTTATGTTAAATGATGCAAACTGGTACGTAAGCCAAACAAGCAAGAGATTGTAAATTTGAAAATGTATTATTTTCTAAATATGTAAAAAGTAAACAATAACAAATCTATTTATTTATTTTATGTGCCAAATTAGATGAGATTAAATTAGCATGGATTATTTAGAAAGTCGTTTATGATAGCAAGATTATAAAATAATGTTAGAGAAAGTTCGTTTATACTGGCTATCTCAATCTTCTCTTGAAATTATGTTCCTGTATTTGCTTGAAAACCTTCCTATATTTTTCTATTTGATTGCTTTGACCACTGTTATTATTATTATTTTAATATGTGCATAATTCGTAAAAAATAAAATAAAATACAATACCATATAATGATAAAATTTGGATGATGCTTTCGTTATCAAACCACTGATCTATATTTATATTAGTTTGACATCAGAAATAATTTGTAAACTGACATTAATAGGTGATTTCAAAATTTACTTAATAATCTCTATTTGAAGAACGAAAAAAAAAAGAAAAAAAAAAGATAGAAAGATAGAAAGAAAGAAAGAAAGAAAGCTGTTTTTTTTTTTTTTTTGAAATAAAACTAAATGTAAAACGGTACCTAGTATGCATTATAATTTGGAGAAAATACATAATCCTCCAAATGGTTTAATATTACCACTGAAATCCTCAAAATTTCAAACTGTATGTATAGATATAGATGCAGAATATAGATATAGATGAAGAAAAAATATAGAGACTCATCTCTGTTTGTAAACACAGAAATCGTTTCGTTTCCTTTGTAAGGGTGCCTGTTTTTCAGAAAATAAAAGTTACTGGATATTCAAATATATCTCATAGAAATATTTGCTATTCAAAGATGTTGATAATTTAGGTTATCCGGCATTTATTTTACTTTATTATTATTTTTAATATAAATTGAAGTTGTTTTCTTTAGATTTCAAAAGAATTGCAAAGAACGGGTATGACTCAGGGTTGCCAAATTTGGCCTTTTTTTTTAATCAATAGTCATCAGTAATTTTTATTTGTAACGTTTGACTAATCACTTCGAAGATTGATAGTGTATTATGTATATCAAATGTCACTTCTCAAAATTATTGGTGACCACTGAAAAAAAAAAGGCCAAATTTGGCAACCCTGGTATGACTTGCTAAGTTATTACAAAATTGCCAAAAATAAATTCAAAAACTGGCGTACAGACAATAGAAAGAAATTAAAACTTCTTCACACACCATAAATTTAAAATCAGCACAACCGGTTTCGAAAGGGCGTAGCCTTTCTTCATCAGGTGCAAATACGTGCAACTGCCTTGGAGGCAAAAGCAAGGCTACGCTTTGGCCTCCAAGTAAATCCTCAGTAAGTCCAAGTAAGTCTCAGTAAGTCAAATCCTCAGTAAGTCCAATCTCCAAGTAAATCCAAGTAAGTCCTCACAGAATATCAATTTGTATGATATTCTGTGCAGTAGTTCTTGTTATACAGTTGGCACAAAATTGTTGTCTCTAACACACACAGAGACATTTTCTTAAAATGATTAAATCTAGATATGTCAAGTCGTGTAAATCTATAGAAAAATTTTTATGCATTCCCTATGTCCTCTTATTGTGCCTTTCCTACAATCTACAATAGACATTTCTTAAATAAAGTTTTCTTTCACATCCCATTCATTGTTTCGGCAAACAATTATACCTTTTAAAGAAAACAGCTAAATCGGACTTTACATAGAGCTACATGTATTATTTTAATTTATCTTGTATTCTTATTTTATTTGTTTCAAATGGCGAGTTTTTTTTTTTTTTTTTTCTAAATGCATTATTACAGTTGTGACTAAGCCTTAACTAAAAAAATTCAATAATAAAAATTATAGACTGTCGATAAAAAAGTGTTACTCGATTAAAAAAACGAAAACAAAAGCAATTATAAATAAAAAATTCATCGCCAAATACTGACAGGAATTTAAAAATCACAAAGGGGGTCATATACTAACGCTGTAATGCAATATGGTCTATGATATTGCGAATTTTATTTTATTAAAGAAAAAAAAAAGAGTTGATTTAAAGCGCAATATTTCAACAACAAGAACAAACAAAGGTAAAAAAAAAAAACTAGTATGTTGTGGCCACCACATGACTTTCTTCTATATTTTCCTATACAAATTCACTCAGTAAAAATAACTTATTAAAATCATTATTTAAAAAAAATATTTTCCATGGTAATGCAGACGATCTTCATATTAGAGAGGTAGTATAACACTAAATATCCAAAAAAAGTCAATTTTATTCTCAATATTACATTAAAAAAAAAAAAAAAATGACTAAGCTCCTAAATACACAATTTTTTTTTTTCCCAGTTGACTATATTACAAATAATTCTTTTAAATTTCATAATGATTATTAAAAAATAATTCTCTTTATGCACATTTATACAAAATTTTTTCCTATACCACCATGTTAAAAATTTAGAAAAAGCGGGATGGCAACGCAACCTGTAAGGCAATTTTTACCAAAAGTTGGTAAACACTAATTTATGTCTATGTGTAACTACTTACCGATTTGTACGAAATTCTGTGCAGTAGTTCCTGAGATACAGTTTCCATAAAACTTTGTCACACACAGACAGACAGACATTTTCTAAAAATGGTCAAATCGTGTTCTACAGCTCTCAAAACGTGTAAATCCATCAAAAACCCGAGATAGAAAATTTTTACGAATCCAATATTTTCTTCTATTGAATATAGAAGAAAGTAATAAAATAAAATAAAATGATTAAATAAATGTGGTATTAAATATTAAGTATTTTAATTTGACGTTAAATATGGGATTTCTATAATATTTTATTAATCCCATTTAGTGAAAGGCAAAGCAACGAATAAGCGCTCAGAGCCCCGCAGGGGTTAGTAAGAAAAGTGAGTCGAGGAGGCAAAGAAGGAAAATTATAGGGGATTTTATTAATATTTATTTACAATTTGCGAGTATTATATTACCATTCATTGCATGAAAATAAAAATGTGGGTAAACGCTTTATAGATTTTTTATTCTTTTCCTTGGGAAGAATTAAAATTTAGTTTAAGCTTCTTCTTTCTTAGTTATATCAGAATAAGAACTAGAAATTGTCTTTTATTAATTAAACTATAAAAAAAATCGCCTAATCAAATCAAAATGTGATCTATTACCGCGCTTTGAAGAATACATTCCTTGAAATTGTTACTAAGACAGGTGATGGGGTGTGTTTAATTACTGTAAATGTAAAATTTAATGTTGTAAATGTAAAATTTTCGACAAAGAGAGAAAACAGAGGGTTTCCTATATTTTATTTTCGATTTTATTTCAGAAATAAAAAGTCACAGTGTAAATAAAAATTTGTTTAGCGTGCATAAATTACATTTTTTTTCTGCAGAAGAGTTTTTTTTTTTTTTTTTTTTTTTTTTTTTTCAGTTTAATAACCGGAGATGCTGATTTTATTAAGCGGCAGTTTTAAAATTGGTTTGCATTGATTTGATTTCGGTCCCGGCAATTTGATCAAATTAAGCGGTTGATTTTATTAACCAGTGAATTTATTAAGTGGCGGTTAGTGTACTCATATTTTATCATATATTTAATATTTTTATATTCTAATCGCATGTCTCTATTGTATAGTATGTAAAGTTTTTTAAATAAATAAATAAAATATCATTGCAATAGTTTGAAAACACTACAAGTTATAATAATAATAATAATAATAATAATAATAATAAACTTTTCAATTTTTTAAAGAAATCTTTATATTACCTTGAGTGTATGTGCTAGTTTTATACAAATGAATACAGAGAGTTGGAAGAATTCTCATAATTACATGCTACATCCAGAACGCATTTCAAGAAATAATTTTTTACAAAGTCATCCTAAATGCTTTATTATTATTATTATTATTATTATTATTATCATCATCATCATTATTATTACTATTTTGTGTGTGTGTATTTTTCAGGTCCTCATTTTGCCTTCGAGATAAAACTTTCATTGAAATATATATAAATATAAGGTATAATATATATAAGGTAACATGCTTTTATACTGTTAGAGTTTAAAGATAATTATGTACTTCATGCAATATTTGGCAAAACATCTGAATGCGAAAGGGTCTGGTGATTTGTATAGTGTATTATGTTAAATAATAATTAATCTTGCTCTCTCTCTCTCTCTCTTTTTCTTTATCTCGTAAACACACGGAATATGCTTTGTAGGACACTATAATAGCTGAGATTTTACTTAAAGGGTCTTAAAGCCCACCTTTGTATATAGATGCCAAATGTAGCACTTTTGGCTACAGGAAAATAGAACTATTTTTTACATATTTCCTTAAGAGTTTCACTGTTTAAATAAAATGAAAATGTCTATTAAAATTCTACGGTAGCCGAAAGGTGCTAAAATTGGCACGTAGGATTCAAGGGCTGCCTACATTTATATTTATAGTGTGTAGCTCTCGGTACCACATTTTGCTCATTGATTTTAATACCAATACGCCTCTATTAAAGGCCATGTATAATTATATATTTCTTCTAGAGTTCACTTTCTACGAGAGCAGATTATTTTATATTTTCCCTTATTTCAACTGACTACTGCTTACTATATAACTGATCATAGACGCAGAGTGAACAAATATTTTATTTATTATTATTATTATTATTATTATTATTATTAATTTTGTTTAGTGGAGGAGAGGGGGCAATTACATTTTATTTTGCAAGAATTTTCTCCATCAAATATCCCCTTCTTCTTTTCTTTTTAGAAGGGTGGTTTCTTTTTTATTTTAATTTTGTCAAAATGTAAAAAAATGTGAATCTAAATAAGTCATGGAAAAAAAAAAGAAAAAAAAAATGGTTTCAGTAAATTATAAACATTTTCCATTTCCAAGTGCATTTAGTTCTCTTTTTGTATTTAGATATGAAATAAGGTTGAAGCACAAAATAATTATTGTCGTTCAAGTTGTCGTAAATAAGTAACCTACAGAAATCTTGTTTTAACTGAAACAGCATGACGTACTTTTGTAATTTTACTTTGTTTCTCTGTGTACTAAAATAAAGAAAGAAAAGTTTAAATGTATAATGATGATTATGGTCGGTTGTCTACTCCAAAAATTTGCCCAGGGCGAAAAACCCTCCGCAAGGATCTCCCATAAGGATATTACCCCATGTTAGCTCGCGATAGTCAGTGAAAATTACGGAAAAATTAGAAAGGCTCGAAGGACGATAGCGACCTGGATTCAAACCTGGCATTTCCCGTCTAGCAACACTTAGATAAGAAACTCTCAGCCAATAATGGTGCTGCTTCAAATAGTTGACACACATAAGCTGTAATGTATCCAAATTCTTTGGTAGGCCCTGTAAATGATTAATATTTGATGCAGATGCAGACATCACTTTCAATAGGAAACATTACTTTATACGTTAATAACATCTTCAATTTCTTAAAAACCAATTTATATTTAAGTAAAGTGCAGCTTGGACGAGCAGGCAGTTAAACAAACTACAATCATAAACGCTTTGTTTCAACACTGGTCGAAAGTAATTAAGAAAATATCTTTATTTGCACAAAATTTTGGTAATACACTGGTCAATAAAATATAATTATGGTTAAATGATCGCGTAAACGATATTTACAGCAAAAAGCGATATGTGTAGCACAAATTATTCTCTTACAGAGCATCACAAAAGAAATTTTATGCAATTTGTTTGCAATTAATTAATTAATTTTATTTTATTTGAATATTTACAAAGATAACAATAAATTGCAGTCGATTAAAAAAAAATATATATATCAAATTTAATCCGCTGGTACATTCATATTGCTGTACTATGGGGCTCTGACCCCTGCTGTCTTCACTCACTAACCCCTCCGGTAGCTTTATCCTCGACTTTCTTCAATAACCAGACTCCTAAAATATTCACTCCCTACTTTAGATATTCAAAAATAAAAATAGCCATATAAAAATGTACACTGAATACACATAATTATTTCTTATCGCAACTGTAGTTTCTATTTGGATATAATTACTGTATTTTTTAATGATTAAAAAGTGGATCCCGGAAAAAAGGGCACGGAAGAAAGGGCACCGGAAAAAAGGGCACCCGGAAAAAAGGGCACCGGAAAAAAGGGCACCGGAAAAAAGGGCACCGGAAAAAAGGGCACTTTTCCAATTCGCAAATCGCAAAATAATAAATATCAAATAATAAATTTAAAAAATGACTTTCAAACTACATTTTTAGAAATTTCAATTGATTTGGTACAACATTCATTTAATATATATCTCGGGGAAGAGGGGGGAGGGGGGCAGGAGCAGATCGAAGGAAAATAATTGTTTTTACAATAACTCTTACCGATTTTAATCAAACTTTGTATAATCACGTACAACTTGTCATCACCATTTTACCGAATAATGATACATTTTATGAATATCACTTAATTTTTATGAAGATAACAGTGAGTGATTTATATATCTGGGAGGGGGGGGCAAGGGGGAGCAGATAAAAATAAAATATATTCTTCTTTAAACTATCCAATTATCGATTTAAAAAAAATTTGTATAATCACGCATAATTTATGAAAAAATTACAATAAATGTCAAACATACTTGGAGGGGGGGGGGGTTAGGAAGGGGGCAGAGGAAAATAAATTGAATTTTTACATTACCATTTTAGCGATTTTAATAATATATTCTATAATTACCACTTAATTTTTATTAAGATTACAATGAGTCTATTATATACTTGGGGGGGGGGGCAAGAGTGTTAGATGGAAATAAAATATATTTTCCTTTAAACTACCCAATTATAGATTTAAACAAAAACTTTGTATAATAACATACAATTTGTGAAAAAATCACTCTAAGTGTCAGACGTACTTCGGGGGGGGGGGGGTTTAAAGGGGGAGGGGGGCAGAGGAAAGTAAAATTATTTTTTATATCACCATTTTATCGATTTAATGATATATTCTATAACTATCACTTACTTTTTATGAAGATCACAATGAGTGTATTACACATCTGGGGGGGGGGGGCAGATAAAAGTAAAATATATTATTCTTTAAACTACCGTATAATCGATTAAAAATAAAAACTTTGTATATATAAAACTTCCTGCTTATGAAAAATTACAGTGAGTCTACACATATCTGGACGAATTGCTGTGGGGGGGGGGGGCAGAGTGAAGAAAATGTTTGTTTTTATTATATCACCATGCTACATATTTATATTAAACTTTGTACGAGTATCACTTGCATTTTATTAAAATTATGGTGAAAGTTACCTATAATTGATAAGGGGGGAGGGGGGTAGTGGGGGCAAATGAAAAATAAAATAATCTTTTTGAAAAACACTTATTACCGTTTGCTTTATTGTTTTATTTACATTTTGTGTAAATATCAGTTAGTATTAATGGAAATTTATAGGGAGGTATTCAAAAATTCAATGATTTAAATCTAAAGTTGCTCAAAAATGAAATTTCTTCTTTTACTCTATCTCTTTTGTCCACCCCCCCCCCCCCCCTCACGTAGAAATAAAAAACTTACGCTTTCGTTGATGATTAGCATGAGTTTTACAAGGAGAAATTTAAAAAGTGCCCTTTTTTCCGCAATCCGGAAAAAAAAGCACCGGAAAAAAGGGCACTTTTCTTAATTGTTACTTGTAAAATACTTGTTAAACGTGGACGATAGCAAAAATATTTTGTTTCTACGAGGGGAGGGGGAGAGACAGATCAAAGAAAAATATTCTGTTTTAGAATAATCTTTTACCAATGTTTAATATTAACTTTTAATTAATGCCTGATATTACCAATGTATTGAATTTTTGGATTGCGGAAAAAAGGGCACTTTTTTAAATTTCTCCTTGTAAAACTCATGCTAAACATCAACGAGAGTGTAAGTGTCTTTTATCTACATCGGGGGAAGGACAAAAGAGACAGATTAAAAGTAGAAAATTCATTTTTGAATAATTTTTTTACAGATTTAAATCATACATTGAATTTTTGCATACCTCAGTATAATTTTTCATTAATAGTAATTGATACTTACACAAAATGCAAATAAAACAATAAAACAAACGATAATAAGTGTTGTTTAAAAAGATTATTTTATTTTCCATCTGTCCCCCCTACCCCCCCCCCCTTATCAACTTTAGTTAACTTTCACTATAATTTTAATAAAATGAAAGTGATAGTGGTACAAAGTTTTATATAATTACACAGTCCAGTCACATTAATGTGACCACCACCTACTTTCCATGTCAGAGTTAAATAACCAATCACAGAAGGCAGGTGGCAGCACAGTGCAGTTGAGCGTATATAAAGGGTGTGTGAGGGCTTCGGAAAACATTTCAATCGTTGGCGTAATGCAGAAACGAAGCGATTTATCCGACTTCCAAAAGGGCATGATCATTGGCTTTCGGGCCAAGGGTGGAAGCATTTCCGAAACGGCTGAGTTTGTGAACTGTTCGCGTGCCGCCGTGGTAAAAGTGTACCGTGCATGGCAAAATGGGACTGTCCAAAATCAGCGACGTGGCAAATGTGGTGCACCACGGGCCATAGATGACAGAGGCGAACGACGGTTGCGGAGATGCGTTCGGGCAGATAGACGGGCTACCGTTGAGCAACTGACCACCAAAATGAACCAAGGGGCTACCAAAAGTGTCTCCCAAACTACTATTCAGCGAACATTGCTGCGTCTGGGCCTCCGAAGCAGACGCCTGGTTCGTGCACCTATGCTGACTGCTGTTCATCGACGGCGAAGGCTAGAATTTGCACGCCAGTACAGCAGCTGGGACGTCCACTGAGTGGCGACAGGTTGCGTTTTCGGATGAATCGCGTTTTATGCTCCATCGGACAGATGGACGTTGGCGTATAAGGCGTGAAACCTCTGAAAGGAACCACCCTGCAACCATTGCCGGAACGGTCCAAGCTGGAGGCGGGAGCATTATGGTCTGGGAATGTTTTCCTGGCATTCTCTAGGTTCACTGATCATTGTGGAAGGCACAATGGATCAATACAAGTACGCATCTGTCCTTGCGGACCATGTTCACCCCTACATGCGCATTGTTTTTCCTCAGGATGATGGCATCTTCCAGCAGGACAATGCGAGGTGCCATACAGCTGCCAGTGTACGTGCATGGTTCGAAGAGCACCAGGATGAGTTTACCGTCCTCCCCTGGCCACCAAACTCACCTGACTTAAACCCAATCGAGCATCTGTGGGACCATCTCGATCGAGTTGTTCGCGCCATGGATCCTCAACCGCGTAATCTAGCGCAGCTGGCCACGGCATTAGAGTCGGCATGGCTCAACATCCCAGAGAACACCTTCAGGGACCTATGTGACTCTCTTCCTGCACGTCTCGCAGCAGTCCGCTCTGCGAAAGGTGGTTATTCCGGCTTTTGACAAGTGGTCACATTAATGTGACTGGACTGTGTAGATAGCATGGTTATATAAAAACAAACATTTTCTTCAGTCTGCCCCCCTCTTAGCAAATCGTCCAGACATGTGTACACTCACTGTAATTTTTCATAAGCAGAAAATTGCGTAGATACAAAGTTTTTTTAAATCGACAATGCGGTAGTTTAAAGAATAATATATTTTATTTCTATCTGCGTCCCCCTTGCCCCCCCCCCCCACCAAATGTATAATACCCTCATTTTGATCTTCATAAAAGTAAGTGATAGTTATAGAATATGTCATTAAAATCGGTAAAATGGTGATATAAAAGAATATTTTATTTTCCTCTGCCCCCCCCCCCCCCCCCCTCAAGTATGTCTGACCTTACTGTGATCACAAATTGTATTCTATTATACAAAGTTTTTGTTTAAATCGATAATAGTGTAGTTTAAAGAAGAATATATTTTATTTCCATCGGTCCCCCCCTTGCCTCCCCCCAGGTATATAATGCACTCATTGTAATCTTCATGAAAATTAAGTGGTAGTTATAGAATATATCATTAAAATCGCTAAAATGGTGATATAAAGAATCACTTAATTTTTCCTCCCCCCCCCCTTTTTTAACCCCCCCCCCACACACACACACACTAAGTATGTCTGACACTTACTGTAAATTTTTAATAAATTATACGTGATTATACAAAAAAAAATTAATCAATAATAGAATAATTTAAAGAAGAATATATTTTATTTTTATCTGCCCCCCTTGCTCCCCCCCCCAGGTATATAATACACTCACTGTGATCTTCATAAAAAGTTAGTGATAGTTATAGAATATATCATTAAAGTAGATAAAACTGTGATATAAAAGATAATTTTATTTTCCTCTGCACCCCCTTCTTTAACCCCCCTCCCCTAAAGTTTGCCTGACACTTACAGTAATTTTTTCACAAATTGTACGTGATTATACAAATTTTCATTAAAATCGGTAAGATTTTATGTAAAAACAATTGTTTTCTTTCGATCTGCTCCTGCCCCCCCTCCCCCCTCCCCCACCCCCCATCTTCCCCGAGGTATATACTAAATTAATGTTGTACCAAATCAATTGAAATTTCTAAATGTGTAATTTGAAAGCCATTTTTATACTTCATTATTTGATATTTATTATTTTGCGATTTGCGAATTGAAAAAGTGCCTTTTTTTCCGGTGCCCTTTTTTCCGGGTGCCCTTTTTTCCAGTGCCCTTTTTTCCAGTGCCCTTTTTTCCGAGTGCCCTTTTTTCCGGTGCCCTTTTTTCCGTGCCCTTTTTTCCGGTGCCCTTTTTTTCGGGATCCCTAAAAAGTACGCGTATATGCATATTCGACATCGTAAGATAATATTAAACTTCCTGAATTCCATTTCATTTGCCATATTTATTAGCAAGTATTATGTCCGTGTTAATAATATCAGTAATAGCATCAGCAACGATACTTCAAGACATTCAAGCTTTGATTTACAAATGATTTGTTGTAGCATGTTTATTGCACATTACTGTACAAGACAGCAAAATTCCGTGTTTTTATGTAAAGTAGTTTTTGCAGTATAAGCCAAGAAAGAACAAAAAAAAAAAAAAAACACGATAAAGCTGGAAGCACGGCAATGGCAGTGACTTATTTTTAGAATAGAGAGATGAAAGACAGGGGACATCGTCGGATCGCCCAAGGCAATTACAAGAATGATCAGTTTCCCATCCTTTTGAAAAGCAAGGGAAACATACAAAGTGATTTTCAGAGAAATCATGCCGCACTATTAACCGAGAGGCTCTGCTTTTGAAGCTGCTTGACGTCACTGGGTCCGCAAAGTCTACGACCCTAGCGTGGTCAATTGTTCTTAATTCCCAACACCGATACATTAGAAATGAAAAGCTAAAGCCAGAAGCAAAAAATTTTAAAATGAAATAAGCTTCAAAACGAATTCAGAGTTCTTATTGGAAAATATTTGTAAAAAGAAACATTGTGTGAAATTTCAGATAGATAGTCTTTTATTTTATTTTTTGTAACTAACTTTCAGCAATTATTTTGAAGTGGGAAAGAATTAGAAATATATGTCCAACATGTACGTTCCTTTGTGCAGGATAATTTTTTTATTGGGGGGGGGGGGGATTAGAATCATTACCCTGAATGGTGAAAAATTAATAAAATAATTACATAAGTAGAAACGTATTTGTTCAGTCACATATTTATATATTATTGCTTTGAAATTAGCTCAAAAATGCATTTGTTTAAAATATTCTTTGTCTATTTGTATACATATATTTTAAATAAACCAAAGTAACTTTTATATGCATTAAATGAAGTAATGTGGGGAAATAAACAACACATATAACTTAAAGAAAAAAAATAAATAGAAATTATAGTAAAAATTTAGTATACTCTGGTCATCGCAAAACTTTCTTCTATTTCACTCTGCATGATAGCGCCGTCCACCAATTAACATGAATAAATATTTATCCTAATTTCTCACAGTACATATATTACATATGCAGTTTAGTACAATTTTAACAAACAAGTGCTAAGACAAATGCTAAATGGAAAATCGCTGGAGCTGATTAATAGCAACCGGACATGACGGCCAAGAAACATCAAAATTAAAACACTTTTTTTAAAATTAAAACACAATTAAAATTTAAACACATTTTTTTTTTTTTTTTTTTTTTTCCATAATAGCCATTTTTCACATAAAGTTTGATGCATTTATACGTTACAGAATCTCAGATTTTGCTGTCCCGTCGAGCGAGAAAGTGTAGCATAACAGATTCGTGTTCGGGCGATAAACATCCGAACTGAATCAGCATAGCATTTCATTATGGCCTTTTCAGGTATCAAATTTTGTGCAATTTTCTCTTACTCTATAAATTAAAAAAAAAAAAAAAAAAAAAAAAAAAAAACTATAATTTACAAAAATATCGCTATTTTTTCGAGTCGAAATAAAACGAAGACTCTTCATCAGGCAAACAAAATAAGCATGAGTACAGAAAAAAAGCATAAACGCAACCTGGAACAATAATTACTCAGCATTTTTTTGTAATTTAAAGTGTTTTCAAAGTTCGATTTTGAGTCCTGCATCGGGTCGGGTTGACAGAATTTTTTATCTTGCGGGTCGGGTTCGGGTCGGGTTGACTGAACTTTTTTTCGCGCGGGTCGGGTTCCGGTCGGGTTGACTGAATTTTTTTTCTTGAGGGTCGGGTTTGGTTTTCAACAAGTCGGGTCGACTTGAGAACACCTTTCAAAATATTTTTTACAATTATAAACATAAATTTATAGGCATGTTTACAACTATGTAACTAATTTAAACATTCTGCACATACTAGACATGTATCGGTTGGTTGTTTCCTTGGAGGATTTAAGGCCGATTGACTCCAGATGTGTCCTAGGCCTATAGGGGGAATGCCCTCCGTTTGAGTCTTTCTAAGGGGTCCTAGCCCGTATTTACGCGTGTTTCGGAGGAAAGCACGGAAATGAGAGCGACCTGGGATCGAACCCGACATCTCCTATCTACCAGCATCGAGCGCAGAACAGCTCGGCCGCTGGTGGGCAGACATGTACCGGATCTCCCTATTCGTATCCGCGGATATCCGCCAGAAAAATAGATCCGTATTTGTATCTGGATCTGTTTTTTTTCTTCAACGGAGCTAATATGTATCTTTTGTAGAAATTGTATGAAAATTAGAAAAGTATTTTAATCTTTCTCGACTGTTGTTAGTATATAAATATAAAGAAATACAAATACAGTATAACATTGCATTTACATTCTGGAAATAGAAAAGATTTCGCAGTTTACAAGTTTTTATTTTATTTTCTTCTATATTCAGTAGAAGAAAATATTAGATTCTGTCAACATTTGGTGTCAACCGCTCGACGGGTGGCACTTCTATACAGCGATTTCTGCTATTTCAGGGGAGTCTATATCTCAGGTTCTGTTGCGTATAATCCAACAAAACTTGATATGTGAGAAGACCAGTATGAGATATTATGCTGATTAAATTTGAATGCCTATCAGCCAACAGGTGGCGCTGCTACACAGCGATTTTTGCAGTTTAAGGAAAGTCTATATCTCAAGAACTACTGCACAGAATTTTATATAAATTTGTATGTAGGTGTCATTTAACACATATTAGCGCCTGTCAACTTTTGGTGTAAACCGCTCAACAGATGGCGCTGCTATACAGTGATTTCCACAATTACAAGGAAAGCTATATCTCATATTCTATTGTGTATCATCAAAGAAAACTTAATATGTGAGAAGGCGAGATCATGAGACATTATGCTGACTCAGTTGGAATGCTTGTCGGCCAATAGGTGGCGTTGTTATACTGCAAATTTCATCGATAACAGGATGGCTATATCTCAACTTCTATGCCATATAACTGTACGAACCATGATATGTGACATAACCATTATAAAAAACGCATTGTTTAAGAAGTTATTTATAGACGATAAAACTGTCTCTCTTTGGATATTTAGTGTTAGATTTCCCTAAGATGAAAATTATTTGCATTCATCACGTTAAACTTTTTAATAATAGTTTTTATAAATAATTCGCACTTAGTGAATTTGACAGAAAAATATAGAAGAATGTCTTGCGGTGGCCACAACATACTAGTTTTTTTTTTTTTTTTTTTTTTTTTAATTACCATCTGTGTGACAATGAAAATTTACTTTATTTTATATCATGTTATATCATTTTACCTCTTTTTGCATGATTTTTAGATGAATAAGTAATGTTGATTTATTTTTCGGGTTTCGGGTCTGGTTCGGGTCGCAAAAAAATCTCTGTTGTGGTTTCGGGTCGGTTTTCGGGTTGATGAAATTTTTTTTGTCGGGTTCGGGTCTGGTTGATTTAAAATCCATCTGTCGGGTTCGGGTCTGGTTGATTTAAAATCCATCTGTCGGGTTCGGGTCGGGTAAACCCGACCCGCGCAGGACTCTAGTTCGATTTTTCTTTTATCTTTTTTTTTTTTTTTTTTTAATTATTAATATAAGTTAATATTTCTCGCGATGAAACGTTAGTGGAAATTTATAGATCAATAAGAGTTCATCTTTTGCTCTACGAAATGATGCTAAATTAAATAATTTCTTTCGCTATATGGAATAATTTGTAGTAAACAAACCTACTGTTAATAATTTTAAGTCTCAAATAAACTGGCATTAATATATGTTTGTAAATTATATAAATAAATAAATTTAAATAATTAAAATGATTGAATTTATAGAATTTGTTGCCTGAACAAGGATTTTTCGTACGTTCTTTACACGCGCACACGGTGAAATGGTATATATATTTATTTACTGCAGCATAATTGTAGAATATAAGAGAAAGATATGATCAAATGCCAAATTTAGTCATAAGATTCAAAATATATGTATCTAAGAATAGTTAAAAGAAACATCAATTGAATCGCACTTCTCAAGCTTTAATCAATAAATTATTACATATGAAAGCGAAGCCTTATATAAAGCAATAAATATTTGAAAATCTGAAATGAATTGTTTCTCAGGCAAATTTAATTTTAACTAAAAATAAAAACAAGTTAATCAACTTTCTAGACCTTAAAATTCAATTTAATGATAATAAAATTTGTACTGATATCTATGATCAAAGACAAGATTTTGTCTTTAAGGTAAATATGTTTACTCATTTTAATTCACGTCTTTATCTTTCTGTATATAGAAATATTATATTGAATTACTTTTTTCGAATAAATAATTTACGCTCAGCAAAATACAAAAACAAAAATATTAATAAATTTATTAAGGATACTATTAATATAGAATAAAAAATAAATAAATAAATAAATAAAAAAAAACTTAGTTTATTCGTTAACATATCAATAAATATTTCTGTCATTAAAAGTAAATAAATAAATAAAAATATACTGGCATGTGTATTACAAAATAATAATAATAATAATAATAATAATAATAATAATAATAAAATACAATAAAAAAAGTGGAGGATGGATGGAAAGATGTTTGATTAAAGAGATAAGATAGTGGTGTTTGGCTGGTTGGACGGTTGGGATGATGAATTATTTAAAAAAAAAAAAAAAAAAAAAAAAAAAAAATGGAAGCTTTGTTGCATTTAATTTAATTGACAAACTTTATTTATTGGACGTAAGCTAAATTTTTACCTTTAATTAGAAAGCTTTATGAATTTATATCTGCTGAAATACTGTTTATTCTAATTGCAGTTCATGCACTTTTTTTTTTTTTTCAAGGTTGGGTTATTTTTTTTTTGTGTATTTTGTGTAATATTGTTTGCCAAAAATTAAAACCTTGAAATTTTTAGCTGAATGTTTCAATGTTGGGATGGCGACTCCTGATGAAATACCTCTACATTATGAACATTTTATTTTATTTTATTTATAATTCAGCTATATTATTTTATTTATTATTCACTTATTTGGGACCTGTTCCTTAAGTAAATTGTTATTTTTCTTTCTTTCTTTTCGATATATATAAATATATTTTTACTTTTATTTATTTTTTCTTTCTTTTCTTTCTTTCTTTCTTTATTGTTGTTTGTTATGGTCAGTTCAAACAGAAAACTTTTCATTAAAATAACTCCTCATTTTTCTGTTTCTATATTTTTGTGTTTTCATTGGGATTAATTTAAAATGAGTATTCTATTTTTCAAATCTAAAAAAAAAAAAAAAAAAAAAAAAAAAAATACTGGTCAAATTGACTTTTGTGGTTTACTGTGACAAATCGTTCATCTGTTTATTTATTGTTATCATTATTATTGTTATCATAATACATATAAGAAAGAAAAAAAGAACTTTAAATAAAAAATGACATTTTTTTTTTTCAGTTAACATATGAATTTACATCACAATCATTATGCATATTCTTTGAAATATTATTATAAAACATTTCAGAATAATAGAGAGTTCTAGTTATAATAAATCACTTAATCACAAAATCCCTCAGTAAAATGTATATGAATCACAAAATTTGATAATTCGTAACATAAGTGTGAAGCAGAAACACGCGGATGCGCCATTTTTTTTTTTTTTTTTTTTTTTTTTTTTTCTTTTCAGTCACGGCTAATGTATTCTACTATATAAAAAAATAAAATTAAGTTTATTTCAAATTCATTCGGTAATCTTCGCCGTCCAAAACCCGATTTCGGTTTAATTGAAATGCAACGTTAAAAATATTTTCTTAAATAATAAACAAGCAGACAGATATAAGATTATATTTATCGATAAAACTTCGATTTTCTCCTTGTCTTGCATTACATCAGCCAAATGGATCCCGGAAAAAAAGGCACTTTTCCAATTCGCTAATTGCAAAATAATAAATATCAAATAATAAATTTTAAAAAGGACTTTCAAATTACATATTTAGAAATTTCAATCGATTTGGTACAGCATTCATTTAGTATATACCTGGGGGAAGAGAGGTGGGGACTAGGAGCAGATCGAAAGAAGACAATTGTTTTATATAAACTCTTACCGATTTTAATGAATTTTTGTATAATCACGTAAAATTTGTGAAAAAATTACAGTAAGTATCGGCAAACTTGGAGGGGGGGTTAAAGAAAGGGGGGGAGGAAAATAAAATGACCTTTTATATCACTATTTTACTGATTTAATGATATATTCTATAATTATCACTTACTTTTTATGAAGATCACAATGACTGCATTATATATTGGGGGAGGGGGAATATGGAAATAAAATACATTCTTCTTTAAACTACCCTTTTATCGATTCAGAAAACCGTATAATCACGAATAATTTATGAAAAAATTACAGTAAGTGTCAGACATACTTGGAGGGGAAAGGGGGCAGAGGAAAACAAAATGATTTTTTTATATCACCATTTTACAGACTTTAATGATATATTTTATAACTATCACTTAATTTTTATGAAGATAACAGTGAGTATTTTATATACCTGGGGGGGATGGAAATAAAATAGATTCTTCTTTAAACTACCCTATTATCGACTAAAAATGTTTTGCATAATCACGTATAATTTATAAAAAAATTACAGTAAGTGTCAAACATACTTGGGGAGGGGGGGGGGGGCAGAGGAAAATAAATTGAATTTTTATATTACCATTTTTGCGATTTTAATAATATATTCTACAACTTCCACTTAATTTTTATGAAGATTACAATGAGTGTATTACATACCTGGGGGGGAAAGGGGGGGATAGAGGGAAATAAAATATATTTTCCTTTGAAATACCCTATTATAGATTTAAACAAAAACTTTATATAATAATATACAATTTGTGAAAAAATCACGCTAAGCGTCAGACATACTTGGGGGGGGGGGGTAAAAACGGGGGGGGGGAGGCAGATGAAAATAAAATGATTTTTTATATCACCATTTTACCGATTTTAATGATATATTCTATAACTATCACTTACTTTTTATGAAGATCACAATGAGTGTATTATACATCTGGGGGGGGGGGGCGCAGATAGAAGTAAAATATATTATTCTTTAAACTACCGTATAATCGATTAAAGAAAACTTTGTATTTTTACAACTTTCTGCTTTTTATGAAAAATTACAGTGAGTTTACACATATCTGGACGATTTGCTAAAGGAGGGGGGGGGGGCAGAGTGAAGAAAATGTTTGTTTTTATATCACCATGCTACCTATTTATATGAAACTTTGTATCTTATTTACATGTCACAAACCCATGGGCGTGGGCACAGGTGGGCACATGCCCACCTTGAAAATATTTGGAGTTCAGTTGGGCCCCCGTCCCTCGATTACTCATGAAAATTCTGAAAATAAAAACATTAATAATTTCATTGAAAAAATTCAAAACTATTAAAATCATCATGTGAAACGTGTAGAATATTTACATTTTCTCACTTGTTTAAGAAAAATAATCAGCATATACGACACAAAATATACAATCTGTCTAAAATAACAAGATACTGTGATTGATGCTTGTACCGATATCAGCACTTTTTCTCATCTATTGTAGAGTCCACTCAAGTGCAGTTTCCCCTGGGGCAGGTTCTACCCTTCAAGAGACTGACAAGGTGATTAGTCAACCCCTCACGGAAAGTGGAAAAAGTAAATACAACAGATGTTTCGGATTTTAAAAAAGTCACTACTTCTATCTAGTTACAAATTATACTGATCACCATTAGGATTGGGACACATGCGCTCTTTTGTTAATTAAACAAACCCCTATTAATTTTCGTTTCCAGGTAAAAGCTTTATGCTATATACCCTTATCAATTTTCTAAGAAAAAAAATGTTATTTTGCGATAGACTATTTTGACGGTATTTTCAGTTCGATTATACTTCTCATTACCATTTATTCATCTTAATTTCATTTTTTTCCGTACTTCTAAAAATAAATTTTTATTAATAGTTGTGTTGTATTGTGTGTTTTCATAGTATTATAAGCTTTTTCGAACTTTAGGCGTTAATTATAAAATCCATATATGATGAAGAGAACTCCATTTGGTGCTCAAAAGAGAAAAAAATAAAAAACAGTGCCTGTTTGAAATTGAAATATAGCTTGTTTGAAACAGCAAATATATAGAAGATATTTAAAAGATTGCCGGTAGCTAAGCAACAGGTTTTAACGCCAAGTTAAAGGTCTTCTAATATTATGATGAGCGCTTTATCCAATGAGCTTAAAGTTGATAGGTATGTTACTGATAAACGTCGCACGATTTCTATAGATTGTGATGAGTTAATAGTGTTAGTTAATTAGTTTAATAGGTTTCTTTTTTCTTTTCTTTTCTTTTTTTTTTTTTTTTTTTTTTTTTTTTTAACACGCTTTTATAAGCTTCACCTGTATGTATGTATGCATGTTTGTATGTTTGTAACCGCTCTGGGAGCAAACAAAAATATTATATTGTAAAAAAAGACTTTCCCTACGTGTACGGCGTGGCATTGAGGTATAGCTCCGCGCTACGAACCTAAAGGTCTAGCGTTCGATCCCAGTCAGGGGAGATTTTTTAAAAATGATTTTTGTTTAATTCTAAATTATTTTAATTAATGATTTAAATGTATGTAAATATTATGGTGTGTCACTCACACGATTTCCTCTTACCCTACTTTAATACTAAGATAGATATTTTGTACTTTTTAGTTCACATTTATATAAAAGCGTGTTCTTTAATTTTTTAAAACTATAATATTATTTTTAACAGGAATTCAAGCAAAAATTATTTGTGATTACGGTTAATGGATTCTAGTTATTTGAAGTGCGCTAGAGTTTAAACTCCACATCGATTAAAATATAAATTTATAGGCATGTTATAGATTATTATCGCAAGGATATTTACATAAGTTTAGAACTTATAACTTTTTTTTTTTTTTTTACCAGTACAAGAAGTAGATTTTTTATACATTGGTGCGTCTATAGGCTCTAAGTGCTTAAAAATCGATTTAGTAACGTTAAATTTTAAATTGTTTAAAACATAATAAAGATGAATATTTGATATTCTGAGATTAATATTTATAACTCTTTTTACAGGGGCACACAAAAGAATTTGGATACATTACGGTTCATCAAACAACATACAACTTGGGGGGGGGGGGGATACTCAAATCCACTACAATGGTTTTCACTTTTGTTTACTTACCGGCTTTTTTGAATTTATTTAAGCAATTGTTAATTATTAGTTATTCAGAAAGTCGAGGGTAATCGCTCCAGGATTTTGATATATTTATCTTTTCATTATCTGTTCGGAGTTGCATATTTCAATAGGATTATGAGACAGGAGGAAAAGAAAACTATAGTTTTTATATTAATTTTCTACAGATTTCAACATAATTACGTTCAATCATTTACAGTATAAAAAATAATTAATTGATTTTTTTTAAATTAAATTTGATATTAATGACTTTAAATTATTTAAATTATTAAATGTGATATTAGTGCATGCATCTTTATCTAATGTACATTTAAAATGGTGTTGGGGGCAATTTTCATGCAGAGCAGTTTTATCATATATATCTACTTTTCCGTATCTAGAGGTACAGGGATTACAAATTCATAATAATTCCATCTTTTTTCTTTAACTGCGTTTATAAGATTAAATATATATTAAAATTTATTGTCTTAGGCTCATATGAATCATAAGTTTTGTTTCCTCAGAAGAGAGATATGCGAAAAAGCCCCACGGGAAAAATTACCCCTGAAAACAAAAAATTCTCCGCAGAAAAAGTTCATATATCATTGGATAAATGCTTTTATAGCATATTTTTACTAACTCGCTTTCTTCTTTGTTTGTTCAGTACAAATTTTTCAATTGGTTTTTAACTTACTTCCCGACAAGCTATACACCTGAAACTTTTAGAATAGCTCAGAACACGATGACTTTTTTTTTTTTTAAATACTTTTAGCCAATTGTTTCGGGACCCTGCTGCTTTCCGTAGCGTTTATATTATTCAACAATCATATAATAACTTCCCGACTAGATTGACTGACATTTGAAACTTTTAGAATAGCTCAGAACACGATGACAATGCAGCTTTTTAATACTTTTAGCCAATTAATTCGGGTCCTCGCTGCCTTCATTAGCCTTTATATGATTCAAAAATCATATAAATTCTCGACTAGCAAGACATTTGAAACTTTTAGAATAGCTCACAACACGATGTTTTAAGTTTTCAAAGTTGAATTTTTATAATTAATTAGGTTTATATCAGGAGACGAAAAAAAAAAAAAAAAAAAAAAAAAAAAAATCACCCCTGGAAAAAAAAAAAACATCCTTAAATGAAATATTAAGGATTAAGATTTCCATTATGGTATTACAGGTCAATCGAAAATAAAATTTACGAAATAGTTATTCGAAAACAACTGTTTTGAATTGAACATTTTTAATGATAGAATTAATAATTCATTATTATACCTTTAATACACTGAGATAAAAAAAAAATATATATACCACCTTCCTCTAGAATGAATAAGTGGTCATTTTCTAAATCCCTTAACTTGAAATATAGTTTTCCGAGCTATGCGCATAAGGGATCCCGGAAAAAAGGCACCGAAAAAAGGACACCGGAAAAAAGGGCACTTTTTCAATTCGAAAATCGCAAAATAATAAATATCAAATAATGATATTTAAAAAATGGCTTTCAAATTACATATTTAGAAATTTCAGTTGATTTGGTACAACATTCTATTATAGCCGCTACTGAACGAAATCGTACATTAGTGCTCAAGTGCTCCCCTGAAGAATTTTTTTAACCTTTCTGAGCTTCTCCTATATAACAAAATTTTTCATTCTTATTAGTCTATGTGGTTTCAGTAATCTTGTATCTGTTGCTTGGCTTTTACTTCGTTTAATAGATCATTATTATTATTATATATATATAGTATGTAAAACTCTGCTGTTTGAGTTCGAGTGCATGCTTCTACAGTGTTTAAGAATATAAAACTTGGCATGTGCAATGTTCCTTAGATAAAACTATGCTGATTCAATTTGAATACATATCGAACGACAGGTAGCGCTACTATTCTGTATTATTTTTCGTTTACGTGAAAGCTATATCTGAGCTTCTATGCTATGCACCAAACCCCCGTGTGCTATATATTATTAAAAACATATTCTTATTAAATTTGGCGAATATAGGCTGTCATGTAAAACTGGCATTACATTCTGTGGTTTCCCAGATGACTGTATCTCAAGAACTATTGGTGAAAATTGTACAGAATAACATATGTAAATGGTGATTATGAGAAGATAAACTGATTAAATTTTTGTTCATGTTAATCGGTAGGTGACGTTGTTATGTGAAATGATGTAGAAGGAAGTATTGGATTCGTGAATTTTTCAACTCCTATTTTCAACGAATTTGCATGTTTTTAGATGCCCTAAGCATGATTCACCCATTCTTAGAAAATGGCTGCCTGTGTTTATGTTTATGATGTGTTGGTAAAACTTTGTATCTCACAAACCATTAGACAGAATCTTAATAAGATTAGTGTTTGTTTAGACCTTGATTTTATTTGATGAAGATTAGCTTTTGGAATATATCATCCAATAGTGGCGCTGCTATGCTGTGATTCGACCCATTTAATTGAAGATTAGAACTCAGTTTCTGTAATGTATAACAGCATCCAACTTAGTATATGAGATAGACATTATGTGACACTGTGCTGCTTCATCTTGGGTGCAAATCAGCCGACACATTGCGCTGCTGAGCTGTGATTTAATTTCGTCAATGAGAAGGCCATACCTCTTCTTCTATGACATATAAATGCACCAAAATTTATATGTTGTATGGATAATGTGTGAAACCATGCTGATTCCATTTAGATGCATATCGGATAAAAGGTGGCGTTGCTATGCTGTATAATTATTATAATTATTATTTTTTTTTTCATTTACGGTTGTGGTTGTGTGGTTAAAGCCGATTGATTACGCTAGGGTCCTAGGCCTGTGGGTTAAAGGCCCTTCGTTGGGGGCTTTCGTAAGGGGTATTAGTCCTTATTTACGTGTAATTCGGATAAAACCATGGAAAACTACGAACGACTAGGTCGACGAGCGCTGCCTGTGATCGAACCTGGCACTTTCCGTATATCAGCTTTCAGTGAAGAACCGCTCTGCCACTGGTGGGGCTTTTCATTTACGGAAAGGCTATATCTAAGCTTCTTGGTTATATAAATACAATAAACTCGTTATATATTTTATTTATTAATTTGTTTTATCTTATTTATTTATTTATTTTTATAACAGAGTCTGAAAAAACATTGTTTACACGGAAATTTTCTATTTCTATATTTATTATCTGAATGCTTACCTAAAAAATTATTAACAAACGATTTATAAAACGACCGAATTATAAACAAATGATTTACTTATTGCATGTATGTCTTGGCATTCTCAGAAACGACTCTGATAAAAGTTTAGGATTAGGATTAGTATTTTGGGTGACGCTAATTCTAATTCATCCCGGGCCGAATTCCATTTTTCTATACTCGAATGGGCGAGGACTAATTTTCTTTTGTGAAAAGTCATATACAACAATTAATCTTAAAAGAGAGGATTTTTCAATTATCGTAATAATACTTAATTTAAGACGGCATTAAAATGACAGTTACTATAGAAATGTCACTTCATTTTGTCACAGACTTTATGTACGGTCGTGTAGATGGATAAATATATTCTTTACTCAATGCGACAAACATTTTATTATTATTATTATTTAAAACTTCAGTTTTGTCCCATCGTTGTATCTCAAAGTAAAAGTTTGAAATCCATTAGTCGAGAGGTTTCAGTGTATTGAATAAAATTGATTTTTATTCTCTTATAGTAACTTGATTAAATATTTAATCTCATTTCACAATTTCACTTCAATCAGATACGAGGACGTAGATTCAGATGTGAAATAAAAATTCTAACTGGAGTTGGAGGCCCATGGCTCCCAGGCCTTTTTCTATGAGGATGTTGTTGGTTGTGCATATATTGTCATCGGAATTATTCATTTAAAAGCCAATTTCAGCTCGATCGGATATTAGGAAGTCAGTTAAAATTTGCTTGCATTGATTTGATTTTACACTGACAAACACAAACGAAGTAAAATAAAAGCATGCTAAAACATGAATTTCTTTGCATAGGAATTTTTATTTCTCTGCGGATAAAAGCCCTTTGAAAAATTATTTGCGAAAGAGGAATTTTATTTATTTATGCCCTCTTCTAATTAAGCTTGAGGAATGAAAGATTAATGGAGGAAGAAGGGAAAAATACTTCATCTAGTTTAGACATGAATATTCAAAATTGCTTTTTCTTAGGTATAATAACAAATATAAATGGTTCATTTATTTTTTAATGCAGTGCTTCTCCCCTCGTATAATGTTAAGTAAAGTGTAAAAATATAAGTATGAAGCCGTAACATTCTCTGTGTGGAAATTTTACACCTTTTAGAATCTTAGAATATAATAACATATTTATGTTTCCTGATAACAAAATACTTTTTTAAAAGAAATCATTCATTTCCCCCCCCCCCTGCGGAGCCCACCAGAGGCCGAGCAGTTCTGCGCTCAAAGCTAGTAGACGGGAGGTGCCGGGTTTGATCGCAGGTCGCGCTGGTCGGCCTAGCCGTTTGGAGTTTTGCGTGGTTGTCTCCGAAACTTGCGTAAATATGGGCTAGGAACCTTTGAAGTTTCCCGACGGAGGGCACTTTTCCTCAGGCCTAGGACACAAGTGCAGTCAATCGGCTTTAATTCCCCCCACCCCCCACAAACACAACCTCTGCCCGGATACAATATGTAGATATATTCAAAAACATATGTACCAGTGCATTGCGTCTTCCTAAAAGTTTTATAGAAGATACTTGAAAGAGAATAAAAAACATCAAATACAGATTTTATTTTATTTTATTTATTTATTTATTTATTTTTCATTCTGTACCCAAACCCCCACACAAAAAGGATAGAACATATACGTAGTCCAGAAATGTGACGGCAGCGGAATGAAACTATTAGATAACTTTTTCTTCTTTTAACACTTCGAAATAAACCGAAAAACTCGCAAAAGTTATCCGAAAATTCGCAGAAGTTCTTCGAAAATACATATATATATATATATATATATATTATATACACAAACTCGTAAAAATGTATATAAATTTTTTATGTTTCAAGTATTAACATTTCGAAAAATACGAGATAACAGGCAAAAGTTACTCGCATTGCCTTTGGTTACTCGGTATGTTAGTATTTAAACAGCTTTATTTACTCGAAAGGGAAGGTAGGACACCACACACACGCAATATATAATATATATATATATATATATATATATATATATATATACACTTATCATTTCTACTGATTAAACTGCGTAAAAAAATAAATGAATAAATAAATTCAATCGTCTACCAACTAGGTTATCGTGGAAACCATTAGGTAGATTTTTGCCGTGTACCAAAATAAGATATTAAATCTTTTTTATGTTTAAAGAAATAACGTATTGAAACAAACGCTGTTAAATGTTACTCGCATTGCCTCTGGTTACTCAGTGTGTTGGTGTTTAAACTGCTTTGGTTACTTGTTGTACACCTTGAGTTGGACACCTCTCACACTCACAAAATGTATGTATACTTATGATTTCTACTTATGAAATATCAAAGAAGAAATTTAAAATAAATAAGTAAATTTAAAATAGCCTATTAACTGAGTTTTCGTGGACACTATTAAGTAGAATTTAGTTGTGTACTTAAATTAATATATATATATATATATATATATATATATATATTTATGTTTCAAGAAATAACATTTCAGAAGAAACGAAGTAACTGGCAAGTTCCTCGCATTGCATTTGGTTACTCGGTGTGTTGGTGTTTAAACTGCTTTAGTTCCTCGAAAGGGAGGGTAGGAGACAACACACACACACACACAATAAAAAAAAAGTATATATTCTTATCATTTCTACTTATAAAATAGTTTAACAAAATAAATAAATTCAGAAAAGTCCCGTTTATCCGAGAGAGTGGGAAATGGACGACATCAAAAAAAGGCAGGATCGAGAAGTTTTTTGCTCAAGAAGAAACAGAAACAAATAATTATTAAAAAATAAAATAAAATAAAATAAAAAAATAAAAAATCAAATGTATATCGTGTTTGTGTTTTTATTTATTTATTTATTTATTTTTAATTTTGTAGACTATAGTACAGCACTGTTTAACTTAGTGTGCCTTGGCTTGATCATAACTCCCCTTTTTTGCTTAAAATTTTTACATTCTTCAGTAAACAAAAAACAAATATTTTTACTGTAAATGGGAATATTTTTATTGCTTGTATGTTTAATATACAATATAACCAAGTTTTTTATTTAGAATATTTTTTTTTTTTTTAATCTCATTTTCCATAATTTCCATACATTTTGAGGTTTATTCGCTCCAAGCTATTGAATTCCGAGGGTTAAATGTAAATAAATTCAATAATTTACCTACCGGGTTTTCGTGGATACCCCCTTAGGTAGATTTTTGTCATGTACTTTAATATGATCTAAAAAAAATTTCTGTTTCAAAAAACATTTCCAAACAAACTAGTAACTGAGAAAAGTTACTCACATTGCATTTGGTTACTCGGTGCGTTAGTGTTTAAACTGCTATAGTTACTCGAAAGGGAAAGTAGGACACCACACACACACACACAAATATATATATATACTTATCATTTCTACTCATTACATTGCGTAAAAAATGAATACATGAATAAATTCAATAGTTCACCAACTAAGTTGCCATGGAAACCATTATATAGATTTTTGTCATGTACGAAAATAAGACATATATACTTTTTTTTTTTTTTTTTTTTTTTTTTTAAAGAAATAATGTTTTGAAACAAACTCTGGTAAAAGTTACTCACACTGCATCTGGTTACTCAGTGTGTTGGTGTTTAAACTGCTTTAGTTACTCTAAAGGGAGGGTTGGACACTGCTTCTACTCTCTCTTACACATGGATTGCTGTAGCCCAGTTGGTAGAGCGTCGGGCTCGTAATTGAAAGATTGTGGGTTCGATACTCGAGCCGGCCAAAGACCGTCGTGTATATTAATGGTGGCTGGTGCATATAAGATCTGTCTTATCCGTAATATCCTCCATATTCCCATCAAAATTATACCTCTAGGGGTCACCAAAGCGGAAGATCCGTCCTTTCCGTGGAAGATCAAAATTGCGATGACATGTAACCGGATGATCTCTAAGGGTGAGTCTCAGACCTTCGCCAATCGTCCATTGCGTAGCACTATTGCGACGCGGAACCCAAAGAATCATTCAATTAGTCTATTTCACACACACCTCACCTATATATACATATCATTTCTAATTATAAAATTGCTTACAAAAGAAATTTAAAATAAATAAGTAAATTTAAAATTGTGTATCAATTGGGTTTTTCGTGGACACTATTAAGTACAACTTGGTCGTGTACTTTAATAAAAATCATATTTTTTTTTTTTTTTTTTTTTTTTTTTTTTCAAGAAATAACATTTCGGAAGAAACGAAGTAATTGGCAAGTTCCTCGCATTGCATTTGGTTACTCGGTGTGTTGGTGTTTAAACTGCTTTAGTTACTCGAAAGGGAGGGTAGGACACAACACATGCGCACACACGCAATCAAAAAAGAAAAAAGTACACATTCTTATCATTTCTATTTATAAAATAGTTTAACAAAGTAAATAAATTAAGAGAAGTCCTGTTTATCCGAGAGAGTAGAAAAAAGGCGCGATCAAAAAAGGGCAGGATCGAGAAATTTTTTGCTCAAGAAGAAACGGAAACAAATAATTATATATATATATATATATAAAAAAGGATAAAAAATCAAATGCATATCGTGTTTGTGCTTTTATTTATTTATTTATTTTTATTTTTGAACAATATAGTACAGCACTCTTTAACTCAGTGTTCCTTGGCTTGATCATAACAACTCCCCTTTTTTGCTTAAAATTTTTACATTCTTCAATAAACAAAAAACAAATATTTTTACTGTACATGAGAATATTTTTATTACTTGTATGTTTATTATACTATATCACCAAACTTTTTATTTAGAATATATTTTTTTATTATCTCATTATATTATATTTTGTTTGTACAGATAATAAGAACGGTAAAAGAAAAGCTGATTCCTATATTTTGTTAATACAATGCATAAGCCAAAATAAGTTGATTTATTAGTTTAACCGTGCCTTTAAGACAGCTCAGTAGTAAGTGTTGTCATAATTAATCTAGTATAAAACCTAAGTTCAATAGCATATGTTAGCGACCATCATAATTAAAGATTTAATAGGTTATTCACAATGTTAATGTTTGTTCTAAAAGTTACTCTAAAAGACGGTAGCTGGTATTTAATGTGTGTGTCATCTATAGAATATATACGAGCAGAAAAATAAAGCCTGCACTTTGTCTTTTCTTTGTTTATATTTGCAATTAATTATTATTATATAGTTAAAATTAAAAACTACTGAAAGTTTAAAATTAAAAGTTGTTTCACGTGTACACATATTATAAAAACGTATAAAATCACTTTTAAAAACACGTATATAAAAATATCTTTATTAAAATCAGACACAAAGCTTTTCGCTATTATTAAAATAGCATCTTCAGGTGTTGTTAATTAACACAGTAGACAGCATTATGCACTGGAGAAGTTCATTATAGTTATAGTTAAAAAAAAAAAATAAAGTCTTGTAAACATCACGAGTCCTTTTAGAACACACAGAAAAATTTCAGCATACCGAATTAGACATATATATATATATATATACAGAGCCGCCATCCTAATCCGGCAAATTGTTAGTACCGCCCATTTTTCTACACCACCTAATTTTTAAAGTATTTTTCTTCAAATATATTTGCGATCAATTAAGAAGAAAAAAACTCTATAAAATCATTGGTGTAGAAAAAGGGGCGGTACAAACAATTTGCCGGATTAGATTGGCAGCTCTGTATATATATACATATACATATATATATATATATTTAACAATAACTGTAATGAACTTCTCCAGTATATAATGCTGTTTACTCTGTTAATTAACAACACCTGAAGATGCTATTTTAATAATAGCGAAAAGCTTTGTGTATGATTTAAATAAAAATATTTTTATGTACGTGTTTTTAGAAGTGATTTTATACGTTTTTATATTATTATATACCTTTGTAAGATTTATCTGTATCAAAAACCACTGAGAATGAAAATAGTATTTTATTTTATTTTTCTTCAGACAATAAGAACGGTGAAAGATAAGCTAATTTTTATATTTTGTGAATAAGTTGCATAAATTATTTGTTTAACCATGTCTTTAAGACAGCTCAGATATAAAATGTTCTCATAATAAATCTCGGATAAAATCTAAGTTCAATAGCATATGTTAGCTACCAATATAATTAAAGATAGAATAGTTTACTCACAATGCTAGTGTTTATTCTAAAAGTTACTCTAAAAGACGGTAGCTGGTATTTAATGTGTGTGTTACTTATAGTATATATACGAATAGAAGAATAAAGACTGTACTTTGTCTTTTTTTAATTTATATTTGTAATTAATTATTATTATATACCCTTGTAAGATTTCTCTGTATCAAAACCCGTTGAGTTATTTTAAAATAATTGGAAATATTATATTATATTATGTTTCTACAGACAATAAGAATGGTGATTCTTAAGAAAAGCTGATTCTTATTGTTATCTTAAAAGTTTTAAAGAAAAGCTGATTCTTATTTTCTGTAAATATGTTGCATATATTATTAGTTTAATCACGCCTTTAAGACAGCTGAGTAATAAAAATGTTCTCATAATTAAACTAGGATAAAAACTGAATTCAATAGCATATGTTAGCTACCAATATAATTAAAGATAGAATAGGTTACTCACAATGATAGTGTTTATTCTAAAAGTTACTCTAAAAGACGGTAGCTGGTATTTAATGTGTGTGTCGTTTATAGAATATATACGAATAGAAGAATAAATCCTGTATTTTGCCATTTCTTTATTTATACCTGTAATTTATTATTATTATGTATCTTTGTAAGATTTCTCCGTATCAAAAACACTTGAGTTACTTTAAAATAATTGGAAATATTGTATTATACCTTGTTTGTACAGAGAATAAAAACGGTAAAAAAAAAAAAAAAAAAAAAAAAAAAAGCTGTTTTTATATTTTGTGAATAAGTTGCATAAATTATTAGTTTAACCATGTCTTTAAGACAGGTCAGTTATAAAATGTTGTCAAAATAAATCTAGGATAAAACCTAAGTTCAATAGCATATGTTCATTTTTTTTAATTAACTTAAGTATGAAATTTAGGTGTCCACACTTCATTTTAATTCATTTCAGTCATTTTAAAAAGTACGTGTCCCAGTTTTACGGTCAAAAAATGAGATTAAAAATAATATTAAAAAATAAGAACAAAAATAAAAATTTACAGATTGAAATTAATAGTCCTCCGTGATAAACTAAATTCTTCCTTTGACAGAATTCTTAATTTATTTTATTTTTTAATTAATTTATTTTTATTTTCTCTCCCGGTACCATTTAAAAGGTTTGGGGAATACACTGTAAGCAATCACTAATATGATTAATCAATGCTGTAAAATACCTTTTGTAAATATTAATTTACCATTTATTCATAACTTTAATCATAACCTCTCTATTTTATCATTATTATTATTATTTATTACTTACGTTATAGGTGTTTACTTCTAAATATTTAAAAGATTATAATTTAAAAGGAAGTATTCAAGAAATAAGTTCATTCAGTTATTCCCCCCACTCCCCCCCCCCGAAAAAAAAGGTGATTTTTTTTAATACATATTTTTTTTATTTATATCTTACATCAATATCGTTACATGATCTCTTTTGTTAGTGAATTTAGTTTGACATGTCTTTTCATTGACGAAAGACTTATAAAATAAATTTAAATATAGTTTTTCAGATACATATGTGAAATATGAGATTTATTGTGTTTTAATTTAATTATTTTATAATTTATTTATTAAAAAAATATCTCATTTATGTAATCATCAAATATATTTTTAAATTTAGATTGTTATTATTATTATTATTCTATTTTTTAATTGAAATCTAAAATGTTTAAATTTTCCTTAGATGTAGAAGAGAATTTTATTACTAAAAACCTACTCTAAGTTGTCAGATACAAGTTTAGAAATATATTATCATTATTAGAAATATAAATTTTAGTAAGGGAGGTTTCTGATGTTTTAAAAATAAAACCTAAATAAAACCATTTTTGATTGAGGTATAACGTCTAACGGAGGTATTTTCTGAATATCATGGAAAAACTTATTATCATCGATGTATTTATCCGAATCCTTGGGAAATCTCTATAAAACCTAAAAAAGTGCAGGTTTTCAAAGGTTCAAAAACTAAAACTAAAAAAATACGTTTTTGGTTGCAGGTATAGTGGTGGTATTATTTAAATACAATAGGAAAACTTATTATCATCGATGTATTTATTTGAAACCTTTGGAAGCCTCTACAAGACCTAAAACAGTGCAGGTTTTAAAAGGTTTTAAAATTAAAACCTTTAAAAAACATTTTTGATTGTAGGTATAGTGGAGGTGTTATCTAAATACCATAGGAAAACTTACTATTCTCGATGTATTTATATGAAACCTTGGGAAACATCTATAAGACCTAAAACAGTGCAGGTTTTAAAAAGTTTTAAAAATAAAACGTTTAAAAAACGTTTTTGACTGTAGATATTATCCAAATGCCATAGGGAAACTTATTATCACCGATGTATTTATCCGAAACCTTAGGAAACCTCTAGAAAACATAAAACCACGTAGGTTTTCAGGAGGTTTTAAGAATAAAACCTAAAGAAAACTTAGATAAGGTTTCTTTTCAGGAAGTATTTTTTAGCGAAACTTCAAAGAAACCTTTTAAATACCTGAAAACCTAGATAAAACCATAAAAAAAGTTTTAGAAAACCTTAAATTTTAGTAAGGGTTAGTTCTTTTTTTTTTTTTTTTTTTCTAGTCTTGCCAGTTTGTTGATTCATTACCCTCAAGCATAATTTACAACTTTTTTACTGAAATTTCACAAGATTTTTTATTTATTTGTTTGTTTGCTTGATTGTTCGTTTGTTTTTATTTTTATTTATTTATTTTTATTATTATTATTATTTTTTTTTTACCATTTTCTGAATACTAATTTATAACAATAGTTTACAACTCAGTAACGAAGAAATTTAACTTTTTAAGGGGGAAAAATGTTTTAATAGGAGGTAAATGCAACACATCTTCTAATTAATTAATTAATTTTTTTACATAATTTCATCATCCCGCCCAACCATCCAGCCAAACCACACCCCCCATCGTCTGTAATCAAACATCTGCCCACCCAACCTCCATCGTTTTTATTGTCTTTATTTTTATTTTTATTTTTTGGTAACATACACAAAAGTGTACTTTTTTATGTTACTGACGGAGAACTGATTATGGATACAAAATAGAATATATGAAGTTTTTAGGAAAACCATTTTAGCAGTGACAGTGATCAATTTATTAATATTCTAATTTTTATGCTTTGAAGAGCATAAATTAGTTCGAAATAAGTGGTTAATGATGATGTGTTCTATGCAACGAAATATTAATATATATATATTTACATATTTATATCGTTTTTCATATGATACTTGGTTATATCTACTGCAATGTTTGAAAAACCTTTCAATATATATATATATATATATATATATATAATATATGTATACTTCTTTTCATTTCTACGTATAAAATTGCGTAAAAAATGAAATAATAAATAAGTGAATAAATTCAATAGTCTATCAATTAGGCTTTCGCGGACACCATTAGGTAGATTTTAGTTGTGTAATAAAATAAAATAAATATATTTGTGTTTCAAGAAATACCATTTCAAAACAAACGAAGATACTGGCATAAGTTACTCAAATTGCATTTGGTTAGTCGATGCGTTCAAACAAAACTTTTCAGCGGAACAAAACTTTTCAACGGAGACCTTTTTCACCCTTGAGCATTAATGTACGATTTCATTCGCTAGTGCTATAATAGCAAATTACTCATAAAGATATTCTTAGTTATGTAATCAAAAATGCTAATAGTAATTCTTTCTTTCTTCATTATAATTAATTTATGTTATTTTAAAGATGGAGTAAACTGAAAGCACACTGTTTAGATGAAAGATTTGAATATTTACACCTATATTATTTAAATGCATCTTAAAAAAAAAAAAAAGAAAGAAAGAAAAAGAAAGATGGAAAGAAAGAAAGAAAAAAGAAAAAAAATGGTCGAGATTTGACCACTGCGCAATACCAGTAAAAACTAATAAACAGCATTAGAAATTTTCTTTATTGTTTTTTTTTTTTTTTTAAATCTTTTATTTTGAGTGTGAATAAAGTTTTTTTTTTATAATTTAGATGCTTTTGACGTTTAAAAAATATTTATTTAAATAAGTTAAATATATTTAAATGATTATCAGTTATCCAGTTTTTCTTTAATAAATTTTTATATTATTTCTTGACATAATATTTTTATTACCGCAATATAAAACCTTTTTTTCTAATAATCTGCCCGTATATGTTAAAATTTACAAAGTTTAAAAATTTCTTGATTTAGAGAAGAATTATGCTAATTGTATTCACGAAGGCCAAAGTTTTATGTAACTGCCAAAAAGCAACTAGAAAGTACAAAATATTGAGGAAACCTCTAACATAGCAACCCTGAAAGCTTGAGAAACCTAAACACACTAGGGTTGCCGCGTTTGTACGCGACCGCTTTAGCGAGTAACCGCCGGGAAAGAGTCTGGGTTTGAGGCTGCATTTTTACACACCGTCAGATGGCGCTAAATACACACACGGCTTATATATACACACGGTGTGTGTTGATGATTGCCGAATAACGCATCTCCGAGTAACTTCAAGAAAAGTGGTGCAGAGCATAGAAAAAACCTTAAAAAACGTCGTGACATGCTTAAACAAACCGAGTAACCAGCAAAAGTTACTCGCATTGTATTTGGTTACTCGGTGTGTTGGTGTTTAAACTGCTTTAGTTACTCGAAAGGGAGGGTAAGACAACGCACGCACACACACACACACACACAGACACTTCTCTTTATTTATATAGAAGATAACAGACATTTTTGTTGTTTTTTAGCAACATTTTAGGGGATCTAAGCATATTGTTCAGTGCGATCCCCATGATTCAGTTGGAAAATCTGCAGCCGATGAACATTGTGTTCAACAGCTGACCGCATCTGATCGATAGTGATGTGTCACACCTGCAACTTTTGGACTTCCTTCAAGGCAGCTGAAGCTCTTCCTTCAAGTCAAACCAAACTGTTTAAATGATGTCATAACCAAAAATCGCACGGATTAAGATAGGGAGAAAAGGGCAGCCAAGGAGAACGGTTAATCTATGAATATGCCCTGAAACAGACTAGAAGTTCTTCAAGTAAAATTAATACATTATTAAAAATGTATGCAAAAAGGTTTATCATATACATGCATTCAACGGTACCAGAAAATGCATTTTATTAAAAATATATCCGTAGGCAGAAATGTTGTTTATGTATGAAAAAAGAAGAAAAAACTGATTTGGTATTTTCAAGAATACTGTATATTTTACAATCTGAATTGGAATAAGTTATGCGATTATTGATTATCCTATTATTGATTATTAAAATGTGCTCAGCTGAATCAAATAAGGCATTTCGACGATACTGCACTTTTTTGTCCCATAGGCCATAATGGTAAAAAATTACTTTTGTGTTTCTGTAAAAATCTGCTCTAGATTCATCAAAATCAGTTGGGTTCGTACTACAGTGGCATTATACCATGCGTACGAACTTTCAAATCTTTCAAACAAATAGTAGTCATTCATACATTTTTCATACATACATACATAACAATAGAAATAGCAAAAATAAAATCAGGAGACCTCATAACGTGCAGAGGATCCAATATAACAAATTTACATTTTAGTCATAATTATAATCGTTTCGACACGCATAATGTTCCAAAAGTAAATACGGCAAACTTGAATGTAATCTATGACTATCTTCAATATTTTTAAAACAGAAACAAACCGGCTTTAAAATAAATAGTCACGTATTTTTTTTTTTTTTTTTTTTTTTTTTTA